>JAWNOX010000102.1:0-73295 GCA_035045555.1 Drosophila fulvimacula | reverse complement strand
AATTTCAGAGAGAGTTCTGAGTTTGTGAGAGTAAGACGTGTTTTTTGTTTGCGCTCCGTACTTTTAATTATTTCTGTTCTTTAATTTGTTGTAAATTTATACATTATTTGTGTATTGGTGATTATTGCATTTTTAGTTTTGATACTGCCGTGATTTTTGCTTCTAAACATTGTGTTTTATATTTTATTTACAATAGTTTTGTGAGCGTCGGTGTATATCTAAATTGCAATTTTCGTTTAGTATTTCTATTCTTTCGTTGTTCTTATTTGCTTTTCTGTTCTTTTTTTAAACGCGTTAGTGTGTATGTTCGTTGTCGCTTGTTCACGCTCAGCTTTTTACACGGGTTAGTTTTACACGCATCGCTCACGCTTAGCTTAGCGTTTTGTTTTTGTTTCTTGCGAAATTTATTTCGTTTGTAGTGCAGCTCTCTCCCGCTCTATTTTCTGTTTCTTCATCTACTATTTATTCTTTTGATCTTTGTAGTAGCTGAGTGTTGTTGTTTGTGATTTTTGTTTCTCACAATCACAGTTAATCAACTCTTTGTCTTTTATCTTTTATTTTTTTTACTATCTAAATCTGTTTGTATTTTTGTTTTGATTATCTCCCCTACTTGCCAATATGATTTGCTGTAAGAAATCATGTACACTTCGGCATATCACTGATTCTGCACAAATGCAATTTGTTGGGTGCTGGTTGTGCGAGAATCTAATGCACATTAAATGTGCTGGCATCTCGGGCCGTGACTGTGATAGAGTCATGGCTGCTCCCAAAAGTGGGTGTGGTGGATTACGCTGGTCTTGCCCGGATTGTTTGGAAAAACAATTAAGTTTTTCCAAGATGTATAATTCAGTGCGGGTTCAGTATTCAAATCTGAGCAAATTTTCAAAACAGCTTGAAGAGGAACTAAAAGCTGGAGAAGAAATATTGTATCAGTATAAGTTTGATTCTCCGCTGAATACAGTGATTACTCCATCACTGCTAGTTCCCCCCTCCATTCAATTATCACTTTCATCAAATACGACATGTGAGGCTGTGTCTGCTTTTATTGAAAGTAAAATTTCATCTAAAGTATTTATATCGAAGTTTAATTTTGCGACTCCTCGTGAAATTGCTTCGTTTAAAATCAATGTCCAAATTGAATTTTTCGATACAATATGTGATCCAAACTTTTGGCCACCTCATGTTCTTGTACATGATCAAACCTAAGACTCGGAATAGAATTTCTCCAGTGTCTTTAAATCCCGTTTTGGTTCAACCTTCATCTGAGGCTGTATCAAAAAACTAAGTTTCTTTCCATCTTTTCCGCAGCTATCTATTATTTATCAAAATGTTCGAGGCCTTAATTCTAAATTAAAAAATCTATTTCTGCATAGCTGTAGTGTCCAATCTGAACTTATAGCGCTCACTGAAACGTGGTTAAGCCAAAATGTTTATAATAGTGAAGTTTTTTCAAATAATTTCACTATTTATAGACTTGATCGCGCGTCTCGTAGAGGGGGTGGTGTTTTAATAGCTGTTAAATCCCATTTCCTCTCTGAATCTTTTACATTCTCATCAATTCGCAATGTTGAGATTATCTTGTTCCCTATACGTTACTTGTTCATATATCCCTCCCTCTTCCGATTTACAAGTTTATAGTCATCATCTGCATCTATCTTGTATTAAAGAAATGTATGAATATGTTCAAGATAATGACTTATTTCTTGTGTTGGGTGATTTTAATATACCTAACACTTCTTGGGCCTCACTTCCTAATTCGAATTATCTTATTCCAACAATTGATCATTATTTTTTTGATGAATTGTTTAATCTTTCTATGTATCAGATGAACTCAATTTCTAATCATTTAAATCGTTCTCTTGATCTTGCTTTTACTAATGATGACGCCAGCATTAATGTTTTAAGATCATCCCCCTTTTGTATACCTGAGGATTTATATCATCCAAAATTAGAGGTTTTAATACCTATTTACTGTCCACCAATTCTTACGCCCTCGTCATCTAAAAAGCGGCGTTGTTTTAATAAATGTAATTTTGTTTTGCTTAATGATCTCATTAATGCAACAGATTGGTCTCCTTTATATGAGGCAGTTGATGTAAACTTAGCAGTTTCAACATTCTACAATACTTTAAATGCTATTCTAGACAAGTGTGTTCCTATGTGTCTTCCCAAATCTCTTTCTAATAAACCTCCCTGGTTCACTTCGACTCTTTCAACTCTAAAAAATTTTAAATCTAAATGTTTTAAAAAGTTAAAAAAGTCGGGTTCGGTCGTTGATTGGTCTAAATACTCCTTAGCTAAGGCCAATTTCAATATTTTAAACTCTCGTTGTTATGAGAATTACCTTATACGCTGTAAAAGGCAGTTTGCTCGTGATCCCAAATTTTATTCATTTGTAAATTTGAAGCGTAAATCTTCTGGGTTTCTATCCTCGTTTTTCCTAGGTTGTGACAGTACTTGCAATGATCAAGATACCTCAGATCTATTTGCAAAGTTCTTCCAATCCACTTATTCAACTGCCATTTCTGAAACCAATTCTTTTCCAATTTTAAATTCTGAAATTATTGGAAATGCTATTATGGTTTCTAATATTTCTCCTGTCTCTCTTTTATCCGCTATGCGTACGTTGAAATCGTCGTTCTCTCCGGGGGCGGATGGTATTCCTAGTTGTGTGATTAAAGAATGCAGTGCTTCTTTGTGGTCACCTTTATTAAAACTGTTTAATTTGTCTCTTGATACCTCGGTATTTCCTTCAATTTGGAAAGAATAATTTATTATTCCTCTGTATAAAAAAGGAGGAAGATCTGATATTTCAAATTACAGAGGCATTGCCAAGCTGTCTGCTATTCCGAAGTTATTTGAAAAAATTATAACTTCTAATTTACAGCACTTTTGTAAATCCATTATTTCACCATCGCAGCATGGTTTTGTTCAGAATCGATCAACCTCGACGCACTTATTAGAATTTTCATCCCTAATCAATGAAAGCTTTTTAAAGAAAATGCAAACAGATGTTATATACACTGATTTCAGTAAGGCATTTGACTTTGTTCAGCATGACATCTTGCTTCAAAAGCTTGACCAATTGGGATTTTCTGCTAAACTTTTGCTTTGGATTGCTTCCTATTTAAAGGGTAGAACCCAAAGAGTTCTGCTGAGAACATCTATTTCGAAGGTCATATTTGTCTCTTCGGGTGTTCCTCAGGGTAGTCACTTGGGCCCTCTACTTTTCTCCCCCTTTATAAATGACCTTCCCAGCTGTATTTCTTACTCTAGGATATTCATGTATGCAGATGATGTAAAACTCTGTCTCTCATACAAGAACTCAATAGATCATCTACGCCTACAGGATGATCTAATATCCTTTCAAAATTGGTTTAAAGCTAATCAGTTGCATCTAAATTGACAATGACAATGACTTTCTGTCGTACCACTCCATTTTTTGCTGATTACACAATCAACAATGTGACCTTGCAACGTATTTCTACAATCAAAGATCTCGGTGTGCTCTTTGACTGTAAACTTAGATTCAATACCCATATTCTAACCATAGTTAATGAAGCCAAAAGTGTACTTGGTTTTATTAAACGATGGTCTAAAGAGTTTGTCACTAAACTTCTTTTTGTCTCGCTGGTACGTCCTATTTTAGAATATTGTTCTATTATATGGTCGCCACAGCAGAAATTGTATCAGGACCGTATTGAATCGGTTCAGAAGCAATTTCTTCTTTTTGCCTTGCGCAATCTAAACCGGGATGGTAACCTTCGTCTACCGTCTTATCATAGTAGGCTTCTTCTTTTGAATCTTCCATCGTTAATCAATCGTAGAATAGTCTTGGGTATTACTTTTCTACATAAGTTGATTAACGGTAGTATTGATTCGCCTTCTCTTCTATTTCAAGTCAACTTCCTAGTTCCTTCACGTGCTTCTCGTCACTTCTGTCCTCTTTATTTACCTATATGTAACTGTAACTATTCCTTGTACAGTGCGTTTCGTGTTCTATGTACTAAGTACAATACTTATTTTCATGTATTTAGTTCTGAACTCTCTCTTTCCTTAATAAAATCTTCTCTTCTTCTTAGCATATTTCAGAGAAATCACACAAACACCACAGTTGTGAGAATGCACCTATGCAATTCTCCTTACTTGTGTAGTGATTTCTCTTATCGTATTTTACTTTTTAAGATTTTTATTTTTTCTTATATTTTTATAACCTTTTTTTAACTTCTTCTATATCGCTTAGTTTCAATGATATCACTAACCATATCTGGCTGTGATTTGGGGCATAGCTCGTCGGTCTGGCAAATAAAACACCCCCATCGGGTTGGTGATATCATTGCTATATATTGTTAGTATTAGGCTTTTTCTTTTTCCTGTTTCTGTTTATAATTTTTAATTTTGTAATTTTATAATTTGACTCACGCCTGTAGTCAATTTTCTTTATATAAAATAAATAAATCAATACAATTTCGATTTTTGTTAAATTTTGGATGCCACGCCCCCTTCGCCCAAATTTTCAAAACACCTATTTTAAATACTGGAAACTTGTGCTTTTGCACATACACGCACATGAACCATATAATTACGCTGCGCAAGTTGGATTAAGAAAGTCGATCTGCAAAAAAAGTTATTAAACATTTAGTTTCCCGTACCACGCACATATTGGCGCAGCGCAGTCGCTGAGTAAACTGCGCAGTTAGCAGAGCGTATGCGTGTGTATGTATGCGTTACTTGCAATATACATACATATGTATGTACACATGTACATACTGTATATATTTACATATATATAAAATAAGAGTAACATTGATATAACTTAAATAAAGTCAATATAATATACATATGTACATATGTATGAATAGATGAAATGCATTATGTTATTAAACGAAACGTTTACCAAACGTTTACGTACACACGCGCGTGGCCACAGAACCAGAAGCATCTAGAAAAATCGAAGAATTCATAACAACAACAAAGACAAATTGGGGATGAATTTTAAGCAGAAGTTCAGCAGCTCAGTAGCTCAATAACTTTACTTAGGAATTCGCTATTTCACTCTTATGAACTGCAACGGCTGTGTTGGTAGAAGCGATGATCGCCGACATAAAGTCTCGGGTTCGATTCTCTAAGCTGACGTCAAAAGTTTTTTAATGCAAGTTACTTAATCTTTTTTTTTTTAATTTTTTAATTTAATTTAAAATTGTATACAAACTTTGAAGTGCATTTAAAGCCACCGACAGGCGGGGTTTAGGGTATTTCCTAGTTGGGCACCTCCGACTAGAGTTTCTTTACTTGTTGTTCTTCCTCTTCTTCATCTTCTTCTTCCTCTTCTTCTTCCTCTTCTTCTTTATCTTTTTCTTCATCTTCTTCTTACTCTTCTTCTACTTCCTCCTCCTCTTCTTCTTCTTCTTTCTCTTTTTTTTCTTTTATCTCTTGTTCTTTCTCTTTCTCTTCTTTTTATCTTTTTTCCATCTTCTTGTTCTTTCATCTTTCTCCTCCTCATCTTCTTCATCTGCTTTTTCTGCTTCTTCTACTTCTTCATCTTCTTTTTCTCTTCCTCGTCTTCCTTTTCTTCTTATTCTTTGTCTTCTTCTTCTTTCTTCTCTTCCCCTTCTTTTTCTTCACTTTCTTTTCGTTCTTTTTCCTTCTCGTTCTCTTCTTCGTCTTCTTCTTCCATTTCTTCTTTTTTGTCCTCTTCTTCTTTCTTCTCTTCCTCTTCTTCTTTTTCTTCAACATTCTCTTCTTCACTTTCTTTTGCATCTTCTTCCTTTTCTTTCGCTTCTTGTTCTTCTTTTTCTTCTTCTCCTGCTTCATATTCTTTTTTTCTTCGTCCTTTTCTTCATCTTCTTCTTTGTGCTCTTCTTCTTCTTCTTATTTATTCATTTGTAAATTTGAAGCGTAAATCTTCTGGGTTTCTATCCTCGTTTTTCCTAGGTTGTGACAGTACTTGCAATGATCAAGATACCTCAGATCTATTTGCAAAGTTCTTCCAATCCACTTATTCAACTGCCATTTCTGAAACCAATTCTTTTCCAATTTTAAATTCTGAAATTATTGGAAATGCTATTATGGTTTCTAATATTTCTCCTGTCTCTCTTTTATCCGCTATGCGTACGTTGAAATCGTCGTTCTCTCCGGGGGCGGATGGTATTCCTAGTTGTGTGATTAAAGAATGCAGTGCTTCTTTGTGGTCACCTTTATTAAAACTGTTTAATTTGTCTCTTGATACCTCGGTATTTCCTTCAATTTGGAAAGAATAATTTATTATTCCTCTGTATAAAAAAGGAGGAAGATCTGATATTTCAAATTACAGAGGCATTGCCAAGCTGTCTGCTATTCCGAAGTTATTTGAAAAAATTATAACTTCTAATTTACAGCACTTTTGTAAATCCATTATTTCACCATCGCAGCATGGTTTTGTTCAGAATCGATCAACCTCGACGCACTTATTAGAATTTTCATCCCTAATCAATGAAAGCTTTTTAAAGAAAATGCAAACAGATGTTATATACACTGATTTCAGTAAGGCATTTGACTTTGTTCAGCATGACATCTTGCTTCAAAAGCTTGACCAATTGGGATTTTCTGCTAAACTTTTGCTTTGGATTGCTTCCTATTTAAAGGGTAGAACCCAAAGAGTTCTGCTGAGAACATCTATTTCGAAGGTCATATTTGTCTCTTCGGGTGTTCCTCAGGGTAGTCACTTGGGCCCTCTACTTTTCTCCCCCTTTATAAATGACCTTCCCAGCTGTATTTCTTACTCTAGGATATTCATGTATGCAGATGATGTAAAACTCTGTCTCTCATACAAGAACTCAATAGATCATCTACGCCTACAGGATGATCTAATATCCTTTCAAAATTGGTGTAAAGCTAATCAGTTGCATCTAAATTGTTCTAAGTGTATGACAATGACTTTCTGTCGTACCACTCCATTTTTTGCTGATTACACAATCAACAATGTGTCCTTGCAACGTATTTCTACAATCAAAGATCTCGGTGTGCTCTTTGACTGTAAACTTAGATTCAATACCCATATTCTAACCATCGTTAATGAAGCCAAAAGTGTACTTGGTTTTATTAAACGATGGTCTAAAGAGTTTAATGATCCGTTTGTCACTAAACTTCTTTTTGTCTCGCTGGTACGTCCTATTTTAGAATATTGTTCTATTATATGGTCGCCACAGCAGAAATTGTATCAGGACCGTATTGAATCGGTTCAGAAGCAATTTCTTCTTTTTGCCTTGCGCAATCTAAACTGGGATGGTAACCTTCGTCTACCGTCTTATCGTAGTAGGCTTCTTCTTTTGGATCTTCCATCGTTAATCAATCGTAGAATAGTCTTGGGTATTACTTTTCTACATAAGTTGATTAACGGTAGTATTGATTCGCCTTCTCTTCTATTTCAAGTCAACTTCCTAGTTCCTTCACGTGCTTCTCGTCACTTCTGTCCTCTTTATTTACCTATATGTAACTGTAACTATTCCTTGTACAGTGCGTTTCGTGTTCTATGTACTAAGTACAATACTTATTTTCATGTATTTAGTTCTGAACTCTCTCTTTCCTTAATAAAATCTTCTCTTTTAGCATATTTCAGAGAAATCACACAAACACCACAGTTGTGAGAATGCACCTATGCAATTCTCCTTACTTGTGTAGTGATTTCTCTTATCGTATTTTACTTTTTAAGATTTTTATTTTTTCTTATATTTTTATAACCTTTTTTTAACTTCTTCTATGTCGCTTAGTTTCAATGATATCACTAACCATATCTGGCTGTGATTTGGGGCATAGCTCGTCGGTCCGGCAAATAAAACACCCCCATCGGGTTGGTGATATCATTGCTATATATTGTTAGTATTAGGCTTTTTCTTTTTCCTGTTCTGTTTATAATTTTTAATTTTGTAATTTT
Organism: Drosophila fulvimacula; assembly: GCA_035045555.1. Taxonomy (NCBI): domain Eukaryota; kingdom Metazoa; phylum Arthropoda; class Insecta; order Diptera; family Drosophilidae; genus Drosophila; species Drosophila fulvimacula. Next base: position 65,383 of record JAWNOX010000102.1, on the reverse strand, counting down.
ATAATTTGACTCACGCCTGTAGTCAATTTTCTTTATATAAAATAAGTAAATCAATACAATTTCGATTTTTGTTAAATTTTGGATGCCACGCCCCCTTCGCCCAAATTTTCAAAACACCTATTTCAAATACTGGAAATTTGTGCTTTTGCACATACACGCATATGAATCATATAATTACGCTGCGCAAGTTGGATTAAGAAAGTCGATCTGCAAAAAAAAGTTATTAAACATTTAGTTTCCCATACCACGCACATATTGGCGCAGCGCAGTCGCTGAGTAAACTGCGCAGTTAGCAGAGCGTATGCGTGTACTGGTGTATGTATGCGTTGCTTGCAATATACATGTACATATGTATGTAGGTAAATACTGTATATATTTACATATATATAAATTAAAAATAACATTGATATAATTTAAATAAAGTCAATATAATATACATATGTATGTATGTATAGATCAAATATATTATGTTATTAAACGAAACGTTTACCAAACGTTTACGTACACACGCGCGTGGCCACAGAAGCAGAAGCATCTAGAAAAATCGAAGAATTCATAACAACAACAAAGACAAATTGGGGATGAATTTTAAGCAGAAGTTCAGCAGCTCAGTAGCTCAATAACTTTACCTAGGAATTCGCTATTTCACTCTTATGAACTGCAACGGCTGTGTTGGTAGAAGCGATGATCGCCGACATAAAGTCTCGGGTTCGATTCTCTAAGCTGACGTCAAAAGTTTTTTAATGCAAGTTACTTAATCTTTTTTTTTTTAAATTTTTTAATTTAATTTAAAATTGTATACAAACTTTGAAGTGCATTTAAAGCCGCCGACAGGCGGGGTTTAGGGTATTTCCTAGTCGGGCACCTCCGACTAGAGTTTCTTTACTTGTTGTTCTTCCTCTTCTTCATCTTCTTCTTCCTCTTCTTCTTTATCTTTTTCTTCATCTTCTTCTTACTCTTCTTCTACTTCCTCCTCCTCTTCTTCTTCTTCTTTCTCTTTTTTTCTTTTATCTCTTGTTCTTTCTCTTTCTCTTCTTTTTATCTTTTTTCCATCTTCTTGTTCTTTCATCTTTCTCCTCCTCATCTTCTTCATCTGCTTTTTCTGCTTCTTCTACTTCTTCATCTTCTTTTTCTCTTCCTCGTCTTCCTTTTCTTCTTATTCTTTGTCTTCTTCTTCTTTCTTCTCTTCCCCTTCTTTTTCTTCACTTTCTTTTCGTTCTTTTTCCTTCTCGTTCTCTTCTTCGTCTTCTTCTTCCATTTCTTCTTTTTTGTCCTCTTCTTCTTTCTTCTCTTCCTCTTCTTCTTTTTCTTCAACATTCTCTTCTTCACTTTCTTTTGCATCTTCTTCCTTTTCTTTCGCTTCTTTTTCTTCTTTTTCTTCTTCTCCTGCTTCATATTCTTTTTTTCTTCGTCCTTTTCTTCATCTTCTTCTTTGTGCTCTTCTTCTTCTTCTTATTTCTTCTCTTTTTGTTCTTCCTCTTCTTCATCTTCTTATTACTCTTTCTCTTTTTCTTTCTTTTTTTCTTCTTCTTTCTCTTCTTCTTCTTCCCCCTCTTCCTCTCCTTCTTCTTTCTCTTCTTCTTTCTCTTTTTCTTTCTCTGCTTTTTCTTCCCCCTCTTCCTCTTCTTCTTTCTCTTTTTCTTTTTTCAGCTCTTCTTTCTCTTTCTCTTATTTTTATCTTTTTTTCTTTTTCTTGTTCTTTCTTCTCTTCATCTTCTCTTCATCCTCCTCTTCTTCTTTATCTTCTTTTGCTTCTTCTTCTACTTCTTCATCTTCCTTTTCTCTTCCTCATCTTTCTTTTCTTCTTTTTCTTCGTCTTCTTTCTCTTATTCTCTTTTTTTCTTTCAACTCTTGTTTTTTCTCTTTCTCTTCTTTCTCATCTTTTTTCTTCTTCTTCTTCTTTCTACTCTTCATCTTTCTCCTCCTTTTTTTCTTCATCTTCCTTTTCTGTTTCTTCTACTGCTTCATGTTCTTTTTCTCTTCCTAATCTTTCGTTTCTTCTTTCTCTTTTTCTTCTTCGTCTTCTTTTTATTCTTCCTCTTCTTTTTCTTCTCCCTCTTTTGGCATATTCCTCTTCCTCTTCCTCTTGCTCTCCTTCTTTTTTTTCCACCTCTTCCTCTTTTTCTTCTTCCTCACCTTATTTCTTTTCTTATTTCTCTTCTTTCATTTTCTTCGTCTTCATCTTCTTTTTCTTTGTCTTCATCTTTTTCTTCTTCTTCTTCTTTTATCTCCTTTTCTTCTTTTTCTTTTTTTTTCTTTTTTACCTTTTTCTTATTCTTCCTCTTCTTCTTCTTTTTCCTTTTTTTCATATTCCTCTTCCTTTTCCTCCTCTTCTTCTTCTTCTTCTTCCTCCTCTTCCTCTTCTTCTGCTTTCTCATCTTTTTTCTTTTTTATTTCTCTTCTTTTTTTTCTTCGTCTTTATCATCTTTTTCTTCTTCTTTTTCTTCGTCTTCTTTTTCTTCTTCTTCTTCTCTCTCTCTTCTTCTTCGTCTTCTTCTTCTGCTTCACCTTTTTCCTCTTCTTCTTTCGCTTCTTATTGCTCTTCCTTTTTATCTTCCGTTTTTTCATCTTTTTTCTCTTATTCTCCTTATTCTTCTTCCTTTTCCTTTTCCCCTATATCCACTTCTTCTTCTTCTTCTTTTTTCTCTTCTTCATCTTCTTTGTCTTCTTCTTCTTCTTCTTCTTCCTTTATTCATATTCTCTGCTTCTTCTACTTCTTCACGTTCTTTTTCTCTACCTCATCTGTCGTTTCTTCCTTCTCGTTCTCTTCTTCGTCTTCTTCTTCCATTTCTTCAGCTTCTTTTTTGTCCTCTTCTTCTTTCTTCTCCTCTTCTTCTTCATTTTCTTTGTCTGCTTCTTTTACTTCTTCTTCTTTGTCTTCTTCTTCTTCTTTGTCTTCTTCTTCTTCTTCGTCTTCTTCTTTCTCTTATTCTTTCACGTATTCTCTTTTTCTTCTTTCCTCTCTAGTTCTTTCTCTTCTTTTTATATTTTTTCTTCTTCTTGTTCTTTCTTCACTTCATCTTTCTCATCCTATTTTTCTTCATCTTCTTTATCTGCTTCTTTTACTTCTTCATCTTCTTTTTCTCATCGTCATCTTCTTTTTCTTTTTCTTCTTTTCATTCTTCATATTCTTTTTCTTCTTCTTCCTTTTCTTCATCTTCTTCCTTGTGCTCTTCTTCTTTCTCTTTTTCTTTCGCTTATTCTTTCTCTTCCTCTTCTTTGTCTTTCTCTTCTTCTTTCTCTTCTTTTTCTTGTTCTTCTTCTTTCCATTTTTCTTCTTTTATCTCTTGTTCTTTCTCTTTCTCTTCTTTTTATCTTTTTTTCTTCTTCTTGTTTTTTCTTCTCTTCATCTTTCTCCTCCTATTCTTCTTCATCTTCTTTTTCTGCTTCTTATACTTCTTCATCTTCCTTTTCTCTTCCTTATCTTTCTTTTCTTCCTTTTCTCCGTCTTTTTCTTTCTCTTCTTTTTTCTCATATTCTCTTTTTTTCTTTCATCTCTTGTTTTTTCTCTTTCTCTTCTTTCTCATCTTTTTTTCTTCTTCTTCTTTGTTTTCTTTATCTGTCTCCTTTTTTTCTTCATCTTCTTTTTCTGCTTCTTCTACTTCTTCACCTTCTTTTCGTCTTCCTCACTTTCCTTTTCTTCTCTCTCTTCTTCTCCTTCTTCGTTTTCTTTTTGTTCTTCCTCTTCTTCTTCTTCTCCCTCTTTTACATATTACTCTTCCTCTTCTCTTCCTCTTTCTCTTCCCTTCTTCTCCTTCTTCTTCGTCCTCCTCTTCCTTTCTTCTTCTTCTCTCTTTTTCTTTTCTTCTTTTTTTTTTTCTTCTCTTTCTTATTTTTCTTCTTCTTATCTTCTTTTTTCTTCTTCTTTCCCTTTTCTTCTTTCTCTTCTTCTTTTTTTTTCTTCTTATTTTTCTTCTTCTCTTTTTTCTTCCTCTTCTCCTTTTCTTCTTTTTGTTCTTCTGCTTCCTCTTCTGGTTCCTCTTCTCCTTCTTCCCAATTATCTTCTTTTTCTTCGTCTTCTTCTTCTTCCTTTGCCTCTTCCTCTTTCTCTTCTTCTTCTTCTCCCTCATCTTCTTTCTCTTCTTATTTCTCCACTTCTTTTTTTCGTCGTCTTTGTCTTCTTTTTCTTCGTCTTCATCTTCTTTTTCTTCTTCTGCTTCTTCCTTAAATTGATCTTTTTCTTCTTCTTCTTTTCTCTCTTCCTCTTCGTCTTCTTCTTGTGCTTCTCCCTATTCCTCTTCTTCTTTCGCATCTTATTCCTTTTCCTTTTTATCTTCCGTTTCTTTATCTTTTTCCTCTTATTCTCCTTATTCTTCTTCCTTTTCCCCTACATCCTTTTCTTCTTCTTCTTCTTTTTTTCTCTTTTTCTTCTTTTTCTTCTTCTTCTTCGTTCTTTAATTCATCTTCTCCTTCATCTTCTTTTTCTTTGTCTCCATCTTTTTCTTCTTCTTCCTCTTCTTTTATCTCCTCTTCTTATTTTTCTTTTTTTTTCTTCTTTATCTTTTTCTTATTCTTCCTCTTCTTCTTCTTCTTTTTCTTCTTCCTCCTCTTCCTCTTCTTCTTCTTCTTCTTCCTCATCTTTTTTCTTTTTTATTTCTCTTCTTTTTTTTTTCTTCGTCTTTATCATCTTTTTCTTCTTCTATTTCTTCGTCATCTTTTTCTTCTTCTTCTTCTCTCTCTCTTCTTCTTCGTCTTCTTCTTCTGCTTCACCTTTTTCCTCTTCTTCTTTCGCTTCTTATTCCTCTTCCTTTTTATCTTCTGTTTCTTCATCTTTTTCCTCTTATTCTCCTTATTCTTCTTCCTTTTACTTTTCCTTTTCCTTTTCCCCTATATCCACTTCTTCTTCTTCTTCTTTTTCTCTTCTTCATCTTCTTTTTCTTCTTCTTCTTCCTTTATTCATATTCTCTGCTTCTTCTACTTCTTCACGTTCTTTTTCTCTTCCTCATCTGTCGTTTCTTCTTTCTCTTCTTCTTCTTCGTCTTTTTTTGTTCTTCCTCTTCTTCTTCTTCTCCCTCTACTACATATTCCTCTTCCTCTTCCTGTTCCTCTTCTTCTTCCTCCTCTTCCTGTTCTTCTTCTTCCTCATCTTATTTTTTTATTCTTATTTCTCTTCATATTCTTTTTCTTCTTCTTCATATTCTTTTTATTCTTCTTCTTCTTCTTCTTCTTGTTTTATCACTTCTTCTTCTGTTTCTTTTTTTTTCTTCTTTCTCTTTTTCTCCTTCATCATATTCATCTTCTTCTAATTATTTTTCTTATTTTTTTCTTCAATTTTCTTCCTCTTCTTCTTTTTCTTCTTTTTGTTCTTCTGCTTCCTATTCTGGTTCCACTTCTCCTTCTTCGCATTTATCTTCTCCTTCCTATTCTTCTTCTTCTTCCCCTTCCTTTTCTTCTTCTTCTTCTTCTTCCTCGTTTCTTCCTCTTCTTATTTCTCCTTTTCTTTTTTTTCTTCGTCTTTGTCTACTTTTTCTTCGTCTTCATCTTCTTTTTCTTCTTTTTTTCTTCGTCTTCTTTTCTTCTTCTCCTTTTCTCTCTTCTTCTTCATCTTCTTCTTTGGCTTCTCCTTCCTCCTCTTCCTCTTTCGCTTCTTATCCCTCTTCCTTTTCATCTTCCGTTTCTTCATATTTTTCCTCGTATTCTCTTTATTCTTCTTTTCATTTTCCTTTCTCCCTATATCCTCTTTTTCTTGTTCTTCTCTTTTCTCTTCTTCTTCATCATCTTCTTTTGCTTCTTCTTATTATTCCTTTAATTCATCTTCTCTTTCGTCTTCTTCTTCTTTTTCGTGTTCTCTTTTTGTTCTTCCTCTTCTTTCTCTTTTTCTTCTCTCTTGTTCTTTCTCTTTCTCTTCTTTTTTTTTTGTTCTTCTTATTCTTTCTTCTCTTCAGAAATCAGAAGAAATCTTCTTTGTCTGCTTCTTTTACTTCTTCATCTTTTTTTTTCTCTTCCTTATCTTCGTTTCCTTCTTTTCTTTTTCGTTGTCTTCTTCTTCCTCTTCTTTTTCTTTGTCTTCGTCTTCTTTTTCTTCTCCTTCTTCCCCTTTTTCGTTCGCATCTTATTCCTCTTTCTGTTCATCTTCCGTTTCTTCATATTTTTCCTCTTATTCTTCTTATTCTTCTTCTTTTTCCCCTATATCCTTTCCTTCTTCTTTTTCTTTTTTCTCTTTTTCTTCTTTTTCTTCTTCTTCTTCTTTCTTTAATTCATCTTCTCCTTCGGCTTCTTTTTTTTGTCTTTTTAATTCTCTTCTTCTTTCTCTTCTTTCTTGCTCTTTCTCTTATTCTTCATCTCTTTTGCTTCTTCTTCATCTTCTTTTTTCCTTTTCTCCTTCCTCAAATATTTTTCTTCTTCTTGTTCTTTCTTTTCTTCATCTTCTTCTATGTCCTCTTCTCCTTTTTCTTCTTTTTGCTCTTCTGTTTCCTCTTCTGGTTCCTCTTCTCCTTCTTTGCATTTATCTTCTTCTTCTTCGTCTTCTTCATCTTTTTCCTTTGCCTCTTCCTATTCCTCTTCCTCTTCTTCCTCCTCTTCCTCCTCTTCTTCTTCTTCTTCCTCATCTTCTTTCTCTTCTTATTTCTCCTCCTTTTTTTTTTCTTCGTCTTCATCTTCTTTTTCTTCTTCTTTTTCTTCGTCTTCTTTTTCTTCTTTTTTCTTCGTCTTCGTCTTCTTTACTTTTTCTTCTTCTCTCTCTTCTTCTTCGTCTTCTTCTTCTGCTTTCCCTTCTTCCTCTTCTTCGTTTGCTTCTTATTCCTCTTTCTTTTCATCTTCCGTTTTTCAGTTTTTTCCTCTTAGTCTCCTCATTCTTCTTCCATTTCCTTTTTCTTTTCCCGTATATCCTCTACTTCTTCTTCTTCTTCTTTTTCTCTTCTTCTTCTTCATCATGTTTTCTTCTTTTTCTTCCTTTAATTCAACTTTTCCTTCGTCTTCTTCTTCTTCTTCCTGTTCTTCCTTTTTCTCCCTTCGTCTTCTTCTTCTTCTTGTTCTTTTTCTTCCTCCTCTTCCTCTTCTTCTTCTTCCTCATCTTCTTTCTCTTCTTCTTTCCCTTTCTCATCTTTTCTCTTCTTCTTCATCTTTCTCCTTCTCTTCTCCTTACCTTCTCTTTTTTCGTCTTCTTCATCCTCTTCTTCTGCTTCTCCTTCTTCCTCTTCTTCTTTCACTTCTTAGTCCTCTTCTTTTTCATCTCCCGTTTTTTCATCTTTTTCCTGTTATTCTCCTTATTCTTTTTCCTTTTCCTTTTCCCCTATATCCCCTTCTTCTTCTTTTTTCTCTTCCTGTTTTTCATCTTCTTTTTCTTCTTCTTCTTCCTTTAATTCATATTCTCCTTCGTCTTCTTCTTCTTTCTCTTCTTCTTCTTTCTTGCTCTTACTCTTGCTCTTTCTCTTCTTTTTCATCTCTTTTGCTTCTTCTTAATCTTCTTTTTTTCCTTTTTTTCCTTCGTCATATTTTTTGCTTATTCTTCTTCTTCTCTTTCTTCATCGTCTTTTTTGTCCTCTTCTTCTTCTTTCTGCACTTTTTGTTCTTTCTCTTCTTCATCTTCTTATTCCTCTTCTTCTTCTTCTTTCTCTTTTTCTTTCTCTTCTTTTTCTTTTTCCCCCTTTTCCAATTCTTCTTCTTTCTCATCTCCTTTCCCTTCTTCTTTCATCTCTTGTTCTTTCTCTTTCTCATCTTTTTTCCTTCTTCTTCTTTCTTCTCTTTATCTTTCTCCTCCTCTTCTTGTTCATTTTATTTTTCTGCTTCTTCTACTTCTTCACCTTCTTTTTCTTTTTTTCATCTTCCTTTTCTTTTTTTCTTCTTCTTCGTTGTCTTCTTCTTTTTTTTCGGTTTCTTCTTTCTCTTCTTCCTTCTGTTATTCTCTTTTTCTTCTTTCATCTCTTGTTCATTCTCTTTCTCTCTTCTTTCTCATCTTGTCTCTTCTTCTTCTTCTTCTGCTTATTTTAATTCATCTTTTAACTTCGTCTTCTTCTTCTTCTTCTTGTTCTTCCTCTTTCTCCCTTCCTCTGATTCTTCTTCTTCTTCCTCGTCTTCGTTCTCTTCTTCTTCTCTTCCTCTTCTTCTTTCTCTTTTTTTCTTCACTTTCTTTTCGTTCTTCTTCCTTCTTGTTCACTTCTTCTTCTTCTTCATTTTCTTTGTCCTCTTCTTCTTTTTCTTATTTCTTCTCTTTTTATGCCCTGAACCCATTAAAATGGGTAATCAGGGTATAATGGTTTCGTTGCAACCCAAATGTATGTAACAGGCAGAAGGAGGCGTGGCAGACCCCATAAATTATATATATTCTCGATCAGGACAACAAGATGAGTCGATTGTCCGTCTGTCCGTATGTTTGAACGCGTGGATCTCAAAACCTATAATAGCTAGAGAATTTGTTTTTTATAGATTCATGTCGCAGGTCGAGTTCGATAACTCTTCTCGTTTTTTATCGATTAAAAACGAAATTGATTTTCAGTTTTAAAATTATGTCTTCTATATCTTGATAGTTAGAGACTCCAAATCTTGTATTTAGCTTAATGGGACTTTTATACAATTTCGATTTTTGTTAAATTTTGGATGCCACGCCCCCTTCGCCCAAATTTTCAAAACACTTATTTCAAATACTAGAGACTTGTGCTTTTGCACATACACGCATATGAATCATAAAATTACCCTGCGCAAGTTGGATTAAGAAAGTCGATCTATAAAAAAAGTTATTAAACATTTAGTTTCCCATAACACGCACATATTGGCGCAGCGCAGTCGCTGAGTAAACTGCGCAGTTAGCAGAGCGTATGCGTGTGCGTGTGTATGTATGAGTTCCTTGCAATATACATACATATGTATGTACACATGTACATACTGTATATATTTACATATATATAAAATAAGAGTAACATTGATATAACTTAAATAAAGTCAATATAATATATGTACATACATATGTACATATGAATAGATGAAATGAATTATGTTATTAAACGAAACGTTTACCAAACGAAGCTCTAGAAAATTCGAAGAATTCATAACAACAACAACAAAGACAAATTGGGGATGAATTTTCAGCAGAAGTTCAACAGCTCAGTAGCTCAATAACTTTACTTAGGAATTCGCTATCTCGCTCTTATGTATTGCAACGGCTGTGTTGGTAGAAGCGATGATCGCCGACATAAAGTCTCGGGTTCGATTCTCTAAGCTGACGTCAAAAGTTTTTTAATGCAAGTTACTTAATCTTTTTTTTTAATTTTTTAATTTAATTTAAAATTGTATACAAACTTTGAAGTGTATTTAAAGCCGCCGATAGGCGGGGTTCAGGGTATTTCCTAGTCGGGCACCTCCGACTAGAGTTTCCTTACTTGTTTTCTTCTTTTTTTTTTTTCTTCTTCATCATCTTCTTATTATTATTCTTCTTATTTTTCTTCTTTGTCTTTTTTTCTTCTTATTCTTCTTTTTCTTCTTTTTCTTCTTTTTCTTCTTATGCTACCCCTTCTCCTTCGTCGTATTTATCTTCTTCTTCCTTTAATTCATCTTCTCCTTCGTCTTCTTCTTTTCTTCTTGCTCTTCCTCTTTCTCCCTTCCTCTTTTTCGTTTTCTTCTTCTTCTTCTTTATCTTTTTCTTCTTTCATCTCTTGTTCTTTCTCTTTCTCTTCTTTCTCATCTTTTTTTCTTCTTCTTCTTCTTTTGTTCCTTTTTCTTCTTTTGCTTTTATTTTTCTTCTTTCTCTTTTTCTTCTTTATCATTTTCTTCTTCTTATTATTATTCTTGTTTTTTTCTTCATCGTCTTTTTTTTCCTCTTCTTCTTTTTCTTCTTTTTGTTCTTCTTCTTCTTTTTCTTCCTCATCTTCTATCTCTTCTTATTCCTCTTCCTTTTCATCTTCCGTTTCTTCATCTTTTTCCTCTTATGCTCCTTATTCTTCTTCCTTTTCCTTTTTCACCATATCCTCTTCTTATTCATTTTTGTTCTCTTCTTGTTCATCTTCTTTTTCTGCTTCTTCTACTTCCTCTTCTCCTTTCACTTCTTATTCGTCTTCCTTTTCATCTTCCGTTTCTTCATCTTTTTCCTCTTATACTCCTTATTCTTCTTCCTTTCCCTTTTCCCCTACATCCTCTTCTTCTTCTTCTTCTTCTTCTTTTTCTCTTCATCTTCTTTTCCTTCTTCTTCTTCTTTTAATTAATCTTCTCCTTCGTCTTCTTCTTCTTCTATTTCCTCATTTTCTTTGCGTTCTTCGTCCCTCTCGTTTTCTTCTTCTTCCATTTCTTCATCTTCTTCTTTGTCCTCTTCTTATTTCTTATTTTTTTGTTCTTCCTCATCTTCATCTTCTTTTTTTTTTTTCATTTTTTATCTCTTGTTCTTTCTCTTTCTCATATTTATATCTCTTTTTTTTTCTTCTTGTTCTCTCTTCTCTTAATCTTTCTCCTCCTCTTTTTCTTCATCTCCCTCTTCTTCTTTCTCTTCTTCTTCATCTTCTTTTTCTGCCTCTTCTACTTCTTCATCTTCTTTTTCTCTTCCCCATCTCCCTTTTCTTCTTTTCTTCTTCTTCTTTCTCTTCTTCTTTCTCTTATTCTTTCTCTTTTCCTTCTTTCATCTCTTGTTCTTTCTCATTGTATTCTTTCTCATCTTTTTTCTTTCTTCTCTTTATCTTTCTCCTCCTATTTTCTTCATCTTCTTTTTCTGCTTCTTCTACTTCTTTATCTTCTATTTCTCTATCTCATCTTTCGTTACTTCTTTCTCGTCTTCTTCTTCGTCTTCTTCCTCTTCTTCTTCTTCTCCCTCTTCTACATATTCCTCTTCCTCTTCCTTTTTTTCGTCTTCATATTCTTTTTCTTCTTCTTCATCTTCCTTTTCGTCTTCTTCTTTTATCACTTCTGCTTTTTCTTTTTTTTTTCTTCTTATTTCTCTTTTTCTTCTTTATCACCTTTCTCTTCTTATTATTATTCTTCCTATTTTTATACCCAGAACCCATTAAAAATGGGTAATCAGGGCATAATGGTTTTGTTGCAGCCCAAATGTAGTAGGCAGAAGGAGGCGTGGCAGACCCAATAAAGTATGTATATTCTTGATCAGGACGACAAGCCGAGTCGATTGAGCCCTGTCCGTCTGTCTGTCTTTCCGTCTGCCCGTCTGTCCGTATGTTTGACCGCGTGGATCTCAGAACCTATAATAGCTAGAGACTTGAACTTTTTTTTTATAGATTCGTGTATATCACGCGCAGGTCGAGTTTGTTTTAGAAATTCGATAACTCTTCTCGTTCTTTTTTTATCGATTAAAAACGAAATCGATTTTCAGTTTTAAAATTATATCTTCTATATAATTTCTTGATATTTAAAGACTCAAAATCTTGTATTTAGCATAATGGGGCTTTTATACAATTTAGATTTTTGTTAAATTTTGGATGCCACGCCTCCTTCGCCCAAATTTTCAAATCACTTATTTCAAATACTAGACACTTGTGCTTTTGCACATGCACACATATGAATGATATAATTACGCTGCGCAAGTTTGATTAACAAAGTCGATATACAAACAAGTAAGGAAACTCTAGTCGGAGGTGCCCGACTAGGAAATACCCTGAACCCCGCCTATCGGCGGCTTTAAATGCACTTCAAAGTTTATAAATAATTTTAAATTAAATTAAAAAATTAAAAAAAAAAAACAAAAAAGATTAAGTAACTTGCATAAAAAAAGTTTTGACGTCAGCTTAGAGAATCGAACCCGAGACTTTATGTCGGCGATCATCGTTTCTATCAACATAGCCGTTGCAATACATAAGAGTGAGATAGCGAATTCCTAAGTACAGTTATTAAGCTACTGAGCTGCTGCTACTGAGCTGCTGAACTTCTGCTTAAAATTCATCCCCAATTTGTCTTTGTTGTTGTTGTTATGAATTCTTCGAATTTTCTAGAGCTTCTGCTGCTGTTGCCACGCGCGTGTGTACGTAAACGTTTGGTAAACGTTTCGTTTAATAACATAATGCATTTCATCTATTCATATGTATATTATATTGACTTTATTTAAGTTATATCAATGTTACTCTTATTTTATATACATGTATACATACATATACACATATATGTAAATATATACAGTATGTACTTGTGTACATACATATGTATGTATATTGCAAGCAACGCATACATACACACGCACACGCATACGCTCTGCTAACTGCGCAGTTTAATCAGCGACTGCGCTGCGCCAATATGTGCGTGTTATGGGAAACTAAATGCTTAATAACTTTTTTTGTAGATCGACTTTCTTAATAAAACTTGCGCAGCGTAATTATATCATTCATATGCGTGCATGTGCAAAAGCACAAGTCTGTAGTATTTCAAATAGGTGATTTGAAAATTTGGGCGAAGGGGGCGTGGCATCCGAAATTTAACAAAAACCAAAATTGTATAAAAGTCCCATTAAGCTAAATACAAGATTTGGAGTTTCTAACTATAAAGATGTAGAAGATATAATTTTAAAACTGAAAATCGATTTCGTTTTTAATCGATAAAAAAAGAACGAGAAGAGTTATCGAATTTCTAAAACAAACTCGACCTGCGCGTGATATACACGAATCTATAAAAAAAAAGTTCAAGTCTCTAGCTATTATAGGTTCTGAGATCCACGCGTTCAAACATACGGACAGACGGACAGACGGACAGACAGACAGACGGACAGGGCTTAATCGACTCGGCTTGTCGTCCTGATCAAGAATATATATACTTTATGGGGTCTGCCACGCCTCCTTCTGCCTGTTACATACATTTGGGCTGCAACAAAACCATTATACCCTGATTACCCATTTTTAATGGGTTCAGGGTATAAAAAAGTTATTAAACATTTAGTTTCCCATAACACGCACATATTGGCGCAGCGCAGTCGCTGAGTAAACTGCGCAGTTAGCAGAGCGTATGCGTGTGCGTGTGTATGTATGAGTTCCTTGCAATATACATACATATGTATGTACATACATATATAAAATAAGAGTAACATTGATATAACTTAAATAAAGTCAATATAATATACATATGAATAGATGAAATGCATTATGTTATTAAACGAAACGTTTACCAAACGTTTACGTACACACGCGCGTGGCAACAGCAGCAGAAGCGTCTAGAAAATTCTAAGAATTCATAACAACAACAACAAAGACAAATTGGGGATGAATTTTAAGCAGAAGTTCAGCAGCTCAGTAGCAGTAGCTCAGTAGCTCAATAACTTTACTTAGGAATTCGCTATCTCACTCTTATGAACTGCAACGGCTATGTTGATAGAAACGATGATCGCCGACATAAAGTCTCGGGTTCGATTCTCCAAGCTTTGAAGTGTATTTAAAGCCGCCGATAGGCGGGGTTTAGGGTATTTCCTAGTCGGGCACCTCCGACTAGAGTTTCCTTACTTGTTTCTCTTCGTCTTCTTCACCTTCTTTTTCTTCTTCTTTTAATGCATCTTCTCCTTCATCTTCTTCTTCTTCTACTACTTTCTCTTGCTCTTTCTCTTCTTTTTTATCTCTTTTGCTTCTTCTTCGTCTTCTTTTTTTCCTTTTCCTCCTTCTGCACATTTTATTCTTCTTCTTCTTTTATTCTTCTTCTTCTTCTTCTTCTTCTTCTTTCTTCCCTTCCACTTCTTCTTCTTCTTTCTCTTCTTTTTCTTCTTCTTCCTCTTATTCTTTCTCTTTTTCTTCTTGCATTCCTTGTTCTTTCTCTTTCTTTTCTTTCTCATCTTTTTTTCTTTTTCTTCTCCTTTTTCCTCTTCACTTTTCTCCTCCTTTTTTCTTCATCAGCTTTTTCTTCTTCTTCTACTTTTTCATCTTCTATTTCGATTTCTCATCTTTTGTTTAATCTTTCTCGTCTTCTTTTTTGTCTACTATTTGTTCTTCCTGTTCTCTTCTACTCCCTCTTCTACATATTCCTCTTTCTCTTCCTCTTGCTCTTCCTCTTTTTCTTCTTCTCCTTGCTCCCCTTCGTCTTCTTCTTCCTTATCTTATTTCTTTTCTTATTTCTCTTCTTCTTCTTTTTCTTCGTCTTCATCTTAATTTTCTTCCTCTCGTCTTCTTCTTCTTTTATCACTTCTTCTATTTCTTTTTTTCTTCCTGTTCTACTTTTTCTTCTTTTTGTTCTTCTGCTTCCTCTTCTGCTTGCTCTGCTCCTTCTTCGCATTTGTCTTCTTCTTCCTTTTCTTCATATTCTTCTTTCTTTTCCTCTTCCTCTTCTTTTTCTTACTCATATTCTTGGTTTTCATCTTTTTTTGTTCGTTTTATCTTCTTTTTCTTCGTCTTTATTTTCTTTTTCTTCTTTTTGTCCTCTCTCTTCTTCTTCGTCTTCTCCTTCTGCTTCTCCTGCTTTCTCTTCTTCTTTCGCTTCTTATTCCTCTTCCTTTTCATCTTCCATTTCTTCATCTTTTTCTTATTCTCCTTATTCTTCTTCCTTTTCCTATTCCTTTCCCTCTTCCCCTAAATCCTCTTCTTCTTCTTCTTCATCTTCTTTTTCATTTTTTCCTCTTCTTTTAATTCATCTTCTCCTTCTCCTTCGTCTTCTTCTTCTTCTTTCTCTTTCTCCCTTCCTTTTTTTCGTCTGCTTAGTCTTCTTTCTCTGCGTCTTTCCCTTCTTCTTCTTGCTTGCTCTTTCTCGTGCTCTTTCTCTTCTTTTTCATCTCATTTGCTGCTTTTTCATCGTCTTTTTTCCCTTTTCTCCTTCATCTACTTTGTCCTCTTCTTCTTCTTCTTCTTTCTTCTCTTCCTCATCTTATTCTTCTTTTTTCTCTTCTTTTTCTTCACTTTCTTTTTGTTCTTCTTCCTCTTCGTTCTCTTCTTCTTCTTCGATTTCTTCATCTTATTTTTTGTCCTCTTCTTATTTCTTCTCTTTTTTTTCTTCCTCTTCTTCATCTTCTTTGTCCTCTTCTTATTTCTTCTCTTTTTGTTTTTCCTCTTCTTTCTTTTATTCTTTCTCTTTTTCTTCTTTCTTCTCTTCATTTTTCTCCTCCTCTTCTATTCCATCCTCTTTTTCTGCTTCTTCTACATCTTCATCTTCTTTTTCTCTTCCTCATCTTCCTTTTCTTCTTTTCTTCTTCTTTGTCTTCTTATTCTTCTTCGTCATCTTCTTTCTCTTCTTCTTCTTCTTCTTCTTCTTCTTCTTCTTCTTCCTTTAATTCATCTTCTTCTTTGTCTTGCTCTTTCTTCTTCTTTTTTTTCGTCTTCTTCGTCTTCTTCCTCTTCTTTTCGTCTTCTTCTTCTGCTTCTTCTTCTTCCTCTCCTTCTTTCGCTTCTTATTTTTCTTCCTTTTCATCTTCCGTTTCTTCATCTTTTTCCTCTTATTCTCCTTCCTTTTCCCCTATATCATCTTCTTCTTTTTTCTCTTCTTCTTCTTTTTCTTCTTCCTTTAATTCATCTTCTCCTTCGTCTTCTTCTTTTTCCTCTTTCTCTTCTTATTCTTTCTTGCTCTTTCTCTTCGTTTTCATCTCTTTTGCTTCTTCTTCTTCTTCTATTTCTTCATATTCTTCTTTGTCCTCTGCTTCTTCTTCTTCTTCTTTCGTCTCTTCCTCTTCTTCTTCTTCATCAACTTTCTCTTCTTCACTTTCTGTTGCATCTTCTTAATTCTCTTTCGCTTCTTCTTCTTCTTCTCCTTCTATATATTCTTTTTCTTCTTCCTTTTTTTCATCTTCTTCATTGTCATCTTCTTCTTCTTATTTCTTCTCTTTTTGTTCTTCGTCTTCTTCATATTCTTATTTCCCTTCCTCTTTCTCTTTTTATTTCTCTTCTACTTCATCCTCTGCTTTTTCTTTCTCATCTTCTTTCTCTTCTTCACTCTCATTTTCTTCATTCACCTCTTGTTCTTTCTCTTTCTCTTCTTTTTATCTTTTTTTCTTCTTCTTCTTCTTTCTTCTCTTCATCTTTCTCCTCCTCTTCTTCTTCATCTTCTTTTTATGCTTCTTCTACTTCTTCATCTTCTTTTTATTTTCCTCATCTTCCTTTTCTTTTCTTTCTCTTATTCTATCTCATTTTCTTCTTTCATCTCTTGTTCATTCTCTTTCTCTTCTTTCTCATCTTTTTTTCTTCTTCTTTTTTCTTCTCTTCATCTTACTCCTCCTTTTTTTCTTCATCTTCTTTTTCTGCTTCTCCCTTTTCTTCATCTTCTTCTTTGCCCTTTTCTTCTTCTTCTTATTTCTTCTCTTTTTCTTCTTCCTCCTCTTCCTCTTCTTCTTTCCCTTATTCTCTTTTTCTTCTTCCATATATTATTCTTTCTCTTCTTTCTTATCTTTTTTTCTTCTTCTCGTTCTTTTTTCTCTTCATCTTTCTCCTCCTCTTCTTCATTTTTTTTTCTCTCCTTCATTTTTCTCTTCTTTTTCTTCGTCTTCATCTTATTTTTCTCCATCTTCATATTCTTTTTCTTCTTCTTCTTCTTCTTTTTTTTTTATCTTTTCTTCTTCTTTTTCTGTTTTTCTTCTTCTTTCTCTTTCTCTTCTGCTTCTTCTACTTTTTCTTCATATTCCTCTTTCTTTTTCTCTTCATCTTCTTCTTCTTCTTCTTCTTCTTCCTCATCTTCTCTTCTCTTCTTATTTCTCCACTTTTTTTTTCTTCGTCCTCAGCTTCCTTTTCTTCTTATCTTTCTTTTTCTTTTGCTTAGTCTTCATCTTCGTTTTCTTCTTCTTTTTCTTCGTCTTCATCTTATCTTTTTTCTTCTTTTGCTTTGTCTTCATTATCTTTTTCTTCGTTTTCATCTTCTCTTTCTTCTTATTTTTCTTCGTCTTCTTTTTCTTCTTCTTCTTCTCTCTCTTCTTCTTCTCTCTCTTCTTCTTCCTCTTCTTCTTCGTCTTCTTCTTTCGCTTCTTATTCCTCTTCCTTTTCGTCTTCCGATTCGATATCTTTTTCCTCTTATTCTCCTTATTCTTCTTACTTTTTTCGCTTCTTTTTTTCTTCTTCTTCTTCCTTTAATTCATGTTTTCCTTGCTCTTCCTCTTCCTCTTGCTCTTCCTCTTCTTCTTCTTTTTCATCTTAATTCTTTTCTTATTTCTCTTTTTCTTCTTTTACTTCGTCTTCATCTTCTTCGTCTTCATCTTATTCCTCTTCTTCTTCTTTTATTCCTTCTTCTTCCTTTTCTTCTTCTTCTTTCTCTTTTTCCTTTTCTTCTTCCTTTTCATCATATTCCTCTTTCTTTTCCTCTTCTTCTTCTTCTTTTTCTTCTTCTTCCCACTCTTCCCCTTCCTTTTCTTAATCTTCTCTTTCTTCTTCTACTTCTTCCTTTAATTCATCTTCTCCTTCCTCTTCTTCTTCTTCTTGTTCTTCCTCTTTCTCCCTTTCCTCTGCTTCTTCTTCTTCTTCCTCATCTTCTTTCTCATCTTATTTCTCTTCTTTCTCTTTTTCTTCACTTCGTCTCTTGTTCTTTCTTTTTCTCTTCTTTTTTTCACTTTCTTTTCGTTCTTCTTCCTTCACGCTCTCTTCTTTTTCTTCCTGTGCAGCTTCTTTTTTCTCTTCTTCTTTTTCTTCCTTTAATTCATATTCTTCTCCTTTCACTTCTTCTTCTCTCTTGCACTTTCTCTTTCTTTCTCATCTTTTTTTCTTCTTCTTCATCTTTCTTCTCCTCTACTTCTTCATCTTCTCTTTCTGCTTCTTCTTCTTCCTTAACTTCTTTTTCTCTTTCTCATTTTCTTTTCTTCTTCTTCTTTGTCTTCTTATTCTTCGTCTTCTTTGTTCTTTTCTTCTTTCTCTTATTCTTTCATCTATTGTTCTTTCTCTTTCGCATCTTTTTCTCTTCTTCTTCTTTCTTCTCTTCATCTTTCTCCTCCTCATCTTGTTCATCTTATACGTCTGCTTATTCTACTTTTTCATCTTCTTTTTCTCTTTTCGTCTTCATTTTCTTCATTTCTTATTCTTCGTTGTCTTCTTCTTATTCTTCGTCTTCTTCTTCCTCTTCTTCCTTCTCTTATTCTTTTTTTCTTCTTCTTCTTCTTCTTATTTTAATTTATCTTCTCCTTCGTCTTCTTCTTTTTCTTGTTCTTCCTCTTTCTCCCTCTCCTCTGCTTCTTCTTCTTCTTCCTCATCTTCTTTCTCTTCTTATTCCTCCTCTTTTTTCTTCGTTTTCATCTGCTTTTTCATTTTTTTTTCTTCGTCTTCTTTTTCTTTCGCTTCTTATTCCAATTCCTTTTCATCTTCCGTTTCTTCATCTTTTTCCTCTTATTCTCCTTATTCTTCTTCATTTTCCTTTTCCTTTTCCTTTATATCCTCTTCTTCTTTTTCTTTTTTCTCTTCCTTCTTCATATTCTTTTTTTTGTTTTTCTTTTTCCTTTAATTCATATTCTTCTCCTTTCTCTTCTTCTTCTTTTTTGATCTTTCTCTTGCTCTTTCTCTTCTTTTCATCTGTTTTGCTTCTTCTTCATTTTCTTTTTTCCTTTTTCTCCTTCTTCATATATTTTTTCTTCTTCTTCTTCTTCCTTTTCTTCATCTTCTTCTTTGTCCTTTTCTTCTTCTTCTTCTTCTTTCTTGTTCTCTTCTTCTTCTTCTCCTTCATATTCTTTGTCCTCTTCTTCTTCTTCTTTCTTCTCTTCCTCTTCTTTTCTTCTTTCTCCTCCTTTTCTTTACTTTCTTTTCGTTCTTATTCATTCTCGTTCTCTTCTTCTTGTTCTTCTTCTTCTTCTTCTTCTTCATCTTCTTCTTTGTCCTCTTCTTCTTCTTCTTATTTCATCTCTCTGTGTTTTTCCTCTTCTTCATCTTCTTCTTATTTCTTCTCTTTTTGTTCTTCCTCTTCTTCATCTTCTTCCTTAATTTTTTCTTTCTCTTCTTCTTCTTCCCCCTCTTCTTCTTTCTCATCTTCTTTCTCTTTTTCTTCTTTCATCTCTTGTTCTTTCTCTTTCTCTTCTTTTTATCTTTTTTTCTTCTTCTTGTTCTTTCTTCTCTTCATCTTTCTCCTCCTCTTCTTCTTCATCTTCTTTTTCTGCTTCTATTACTTCTTAATCTTCTTTTTCTCTTTTTCGTCTTCCTTTTCTTCTTTTTCTTCGTGTTTATTCTCTTATTCTCTTTTTCTTCTTTCATCTCTTGTTCTTTCTTATTTTTTTTTCTTCTTCTTCTTCTTCTTATTTTAATTTATCTTCTCCATCGTCTTCTTTTTTTCTTCTTGTTCTTCCTTTTTCTCCGTTCGTCTTCTTCTTCTTCTTCTTCTTGTTCTTCTTCTTTCTCCCTTCCTCTGCTTCTTCTTCTTCTTCCTCATCTTCTTTCGTTTCTTATTTCTCCTCTTCTTTATTTTTCGTCTTCATCTTCTTTTTCGTCTTCTTCTTCCTCCTCTTCCTCTTCTTCTTCTTTCTCATCTTCTTTCTATTCTTCTTTTTCTTCTTCTTTTTCTTCTTATTTTTTTCCTTTTCCAATTCTTCATCTTTCTCATCTCCTTTCTCTTCTTTTTTCATCTCTTGTTCTTTCTCTTTCTCATCTTTTTTTCTTATTCTTCTTTCTTCTCTTTATCTTTCTCCTCCTCTTCTTGTTCATTTTATTTTTCTGCTTCTTCTACTTCTTCATCTTCCTTTTCTCTTTTTCATCTTCCTTTTCTTCTTTTCTTCTTCTTCGTTGTCTTCTTCTTTTTTTCGTCTTCTTTCTCTTCTTCCTTCTCTTATTCTCTTTTTCTTCTTTCATCTCTTGTTCATTCTCTCTCATCTTTTTTTCTTCTTCTTCTTCTTCTTCTTATTTTAATTCACCTTTTTCCTTCGTCTTCGTCTTCTTCTTCTTCTTGTTCTTCCCCTTCTCCCTTCTTCTTCTTCTTCTCTTTCTCTTCTTCTTCTTCCTCTTTCTTTTCTTTTTCTTCACTTTATTTTCGTTCTTCTGCCTTCTCGTTCTCTTCTTCTTCTTCTTCATCTTCTTTGTCCTCTTCTTCTTTTTCTTATTTCTTCTCTTTTTATGCCCTGAACCCATTTAAAGTGAGTAATCAGGATATAATGGTTTTGTTGCAGCCCAAATGTATGTAACAGGCAGAAGGAGGCGTGGCAGACCCCATAAGATATATATATTCTTGATCAGGACGACAAGCCGAGTCGATTGAGCCCTGTCCGTCTGTCTGTCTGTCCGTATGTTTGAACGCGTGGATTTCAGAACCTATAATAGCTAGAGAATTTTTTTTTTTATAGATTCGTGTATATCACGCGCAGGTCGAGTTTGTTTTAGAAATTCGATAACTTTTCTCGTTTTTTTTATCGCTTAAGAACGAAATCGATTTTCAGTTTTAAAATATTATCTTCTATATCTTGATAGTTAGAGACTCCAAATCTTGTATTTAGCTTAATTTATTACAATTTTGATTTTTGTTAAATTTTGCATGCCACGCCCCCTTCGCCCAAATTTTCAAAACACTTATGTCAAATACTAGAGACACGCATATGAATCATATAATTACTCTGCAAAAGTTGGATTAAGTAAGTCGATCTACAAAAAAAGTTATTAAACATTTAGTTTCCCATAACACGCACATATTGGCGCAGCGCAGTCGCTGAGTAAACTGCGCGCAGCAGAGCGTATGCGTGTACTGGTGTATGTATGCGTTGCTTTCAATATACATGTACATATGTATGTAGCTACATACTGTATATATTTACATATATATAAAATAAAAATAACATTGATATAATTTAAATAAAGTCAATATAATATACATATGTATGTATGTATGTATAGATCAAATCTATTATGTTATTAAACGAAACGTTTACCAAACGTTTACGTACACACGCGCGTGGCCACAGCAGCAGAAGCATCTAGAAAATTCTAAGAATTCATAACAACAACAAGAAAGACAAATTGGGGATGAATTTTAAGTAGAAGTTCAGCAGCTCAGTAGCAGTAGCTCAGTAGCTCAATAACTTTACTTAGGAATTCGCTATCTCACTCTTATGAACTGCAACGGCTGTTTTGGTAGAAGCGATGATCGCCGACATAAAGTCTCGGGTTCGATTCTCTAAGCTGACGTCAAAACTTTTTTAATGCAAGTTACTTAATTTTTATTTTTTTTTAATTTTCCAATTTAATTTAAAATTGTATACAAACTTTGAAGTGTATTTAAAGCCGCCGATTGGCGGGGTCAGGGTATTTCCTAGGGCACCTCCGAATAGAGTTTCCTTACTTGTTGTTCTTCCTCTTCTTCATCTTCTTATTCCTTTTCTTCTTTTTTTTTCTTCCTCTTCTTCTTACTATTCTTTTTGTTCCTCCTCTTCTTCTTCTTCTTCCCCCTCTTCCTCTCCTTCTTCTTCCTCATCTTATTTCTTTTCTTATTTCTCTTCTTTTTCTTTTTCTTCGTCTTCATCTTCTTTTTCTTTGTTTTCATGTTCTTTTTATTTATTATATTATTATATATTTTTTTATTATATTATTTTTTTTTTTCTTCTTTCTCTTTTTCTTATTCTTCCTCTTCTTCTTCTTCTTCCTTTTTTTCATATTCCTCTTCCTTTTCCTCCTCTTCTTCTTCTTCTTCTTCCTCCTCTTCCTCTTCTTCTTCTTCTTCTTCCTCATCTTCTTTCTTTTAGATTTCTTCTCTTCTCTTTTTTCTTCGTCTTCATCTTCTTTTTCTTCGTCTTCGTCTTCTTTTTCTTCTTCTTCTTCTCTCTCTCTTCTTCTTCTGCTTCAGCTACTTCCTCTACTTTTTTCGGAGTTTAATCCTCTTCCTTCCCCTTATTATCCCTATTCTTCTTTCTTTTCCTTTTCCCCTATATCCACTTCTTCTTCATCTTCTTTTTATACCCTGAACCCATTAAAAATGGGTAATCAGGGTATAATGGTTTTGTTGCAGCCCAAATGTATGTAACAGGCAGAAGGAGGCGTGGCAGACCCCATAAAGTATATATATTCTTGATCAGGACGACAAGCCGAGTCGATTGAGCCCTGTCCGTCTGTCTGTCTGTCCGTCTGTCCGTCTGTCCGTCTGTCCGTCCGTCCGTCTGTCCGTCTGTCCGTCTGTCCGTATGTTTGAACGCGTGGATCTCAGAACCTATAATAGCTAGAGACTTGAACTTTTTTTTTATAGATTCGTGTATATCACGCGTAGGTCGAGTTTGTTTTGGAAATTCGATAACTCTTCTCGTTCTTTTTTTATCGATTAAAAACGAAATCGATTTTCAGTTTTAAAATTATATCTTCTACATCTTTATAGTTAGAGACTCCAAATCTTGTATTTAGCTTAATGGGACTTTTATACAATTTTGATTTTTGTTAAATTTTGGATGCCACGCCCCCTTCGCCCAAATTTTCAAAACACTTATTTCAAATACTAGAGACTTGTGCTTTTGCACATACACGCATATGAATGATATAATTACGCTGCGCAAGTTTGATTAAGAAAGTCGATGTACAAAAAAAGTTATTAAACATTTAATTTTCCATAACACGCACATATTGGCGCAGCGAAGTCGCTGAGTAAACTGCGCAGTTAGCAGAGCGTATGCGTGCGCGTGTGTATGTATGCGTTGCTTGCAATATACATATGTACATATATGTACATATGTACATACTGTATATATTTACATATATATAAAATAAGAGTAACATTGATATACATAACTTAAATAAAGTCAATATAATATACATATGTACATATGTATGAATAGATGAAATGCATTATGTTATTAAACGAAACGTTTACCAAACGTTTACGTACATACACACGCGCGTGGCAACAGCAGCAGAAGCTCTAGAAAATTCGAAGAATTCATAACAACAACAACAAAGACAAATTGGGGATGAATTTTCAGCAGAAGTTCAGCAGCTCAGTAGCAGCAGCTCAGTAGCTCAATAACTGTACTTAGGAATTCGCTATCTCACTCTTATGTATTGCAACGGCTGTGTTGATAGCAGCGATGATCGCCGACGTAAAGTCTCGGGTTCGATTCTCTAAGCTGACGTCAAAACTTTTTTTATGCAAGTTACTTAATCTTTTTTGTTTTTTTTTTTAATTTTTTAATTTAATTTAAAATTATTTATAAACTTTGAAGTGCATTTAAAGCCGCCGATAGGCGGGGTTCAGGGTATTTCCTAGTCGGGCACCTCCGACTAGAGTTTCCTTACTTGTTTCTCTTCTTTTTCTTCTTCTTCTTCTTCTGCTTCCTTTAATTCATGTTCTCCTTCGTCTTCTTCTTCTTGTTCTTCCTCTTTCTCCCTTCTTCGTTCTCGTTTTCTTCTTCTGCTTTCTCATCTTCTTTTCCTTCTCTTCTTTCTTGCTCTTTCTCTTGCTCTTTCTCTTCTATTTTATCTCTGTTGCTTCTTCTTCATTTTTTTTCTTTTTTCTCATTCTTCATATTTTTTTCTCTTCTTACTCTTCCTTTTCTTTATCTTCTTCTTTGTCCTCTTTTTCTTCTTCTTCTATCTTGTCTTCCTCTTCTTCTCCTTCTTCTCCGTCTTCTTCTTCTTTCTATTCGTTTTCTTCACTTTCTTTTCGTTCTTCTTCCTTCTCGTCGTCTGTCGTTTCTTCTTTCTCTTTTTCTTCCTCTTCTTCTTTTTTCTCTTCCTTTTCTTTTTCTTCTTCAACTTTCTCTTTTTCACTTTCTTTTGAATTTTCTTCCTTCTCTTCGCTTCTTCTTCTTCTCCTCCTTCTTCATATTCTTTTTCTTTTTCTTCCTTTTCGTCATCTTCTTCTTTGTCTTCTTCTTATTTCTTCTCTTTTTGTTCTTCCTCTTCCTCTTTTTCTTCTTTCATATCTTGTTCTTTCTCTTTTTCTTTCTCATCTTTTTATATTTGTATACCCTGAACCTATTAAAAATGGGTAATCAGGGTATAATGGTTTTGTTGCAGCCCAAATGTATGTAACAGGCAGAAGGAGGCGTGACAGACCTCATAAAGTATATATATTTTTGATCAGGACGACAAGCCGAGTCGATTGAGCCCTGTCCGTCTGTCTGTCTGTCCGTCTGTCCATATGTTTGAACGCGTGGATCTCAGAACCTATAATAGCTAGGGACTTGAATTTTTTTATAGATTCGTGTATATCACGCGCAGGTCGAGTTTGTTTTAGAAATTCGATAACTCTTCTCGTTCTTTTTTTATCGATTAAAAACGATATCGATTTTCAGTTTTAAAATTATATCTTCTATATAATTTCTTGATAGTTAAAGGCTCAAAATCTTGTATTTAGCATAATGGGACTTTTATACAATTTAGATTTTTGTTAAATTTTGGATGCTACGCCAAATACTATAGACTTGTGCTTTTGCACATGCACACATATGAATGATATAATTACGCTGCGCAAGTTTGATTAAGAAAGGCGATATACAAAGAAGCGATGATCGCCGACATAAAGTCTCGGGTTCGATTCTCTAGGCTGACGTCAAAACTTTTTAATGCAAGTTACATAATATTTTTTTTTTGTTTAATTTTTTATTTTATTTTAAATTATACACAAACTTTGAAGTGCATTTATTTTATTTATTTATTTATATAAAAAAAATTTACTACATTCGTGAGTCAAATTATAAAATTACAAAAAAAGAGAGAGTTCAGAACTAAATACATGAAAATAAGTATTGTACTTAGTACATAGAACACGAAACGCACTGTACAAGGAATAGTTACAGTTACATATAGGTAAATAAAGAGGACAGAAGTGACGAGAAGCACGTGAAGGAACTAGGAAGTTGACTTGAAATAGAAGAGAAAGCGAATCAATACTACCGTTAATTAACTTATGTAGAAAAGTAATACCCAATACTATTCTACGATTGATTAACGATGGAAGATTCAAAAGAAGAAGCCATCCATCCCAGTTTAGATTGCGCAAGGCAAAAAGAAGAAATTGCTTCTGAACCGATTCAATACGGTCCTGATACAATTTCTGCTGTGGCGACCATATAATAGAACAATATTCTAAAATAGTGCGTACCAGCGAGACAAAAAGAAGTTTAGTGACAAACGGATCATTAAACTCTTTAGACCATCGTTTAATAAAAC
This sequence comes from Drosophila fulvimacula, assembly GCA_035045555.1. Lineage (NCBI taxonomy): Eukaryota > Metazoa > Arthropoda > Insecta > Diptera > Drosophilidae > Drosophila > Drosophila fulvimacula. The sequence continues at coordinate 40,526 of JAWNOX010000102.1, read as the reverse complement.
CAAGTACACTTTTGGCTTCATTAACGATGGTTAGAATATGGGTATTGAATCTAAGTTTACAGTCAAAGAGCACTCCGAGATCTTTGATTGTAGAAATACGTTGCAAGGACACATTGTTGATTGTGTAATCAGCAAAAAATGGAGTGGTACGACAGAAAGTCATTGTCATACACTTAGAACAATTTAGATGCAACTGATTAGCTTTACAGCAATTTTGAAAGGATATTAGATCATCCTGTAGGCGTAGATGATCTATTGAGTTCTTGTATGAGAGACAGAGTTTTACATCATCTGCATACATGAATATCCTAGAGTAAGAAATACAGCTGGGAAGGTCATTTATAAAGAGGGAGAAAAGTAGAGGGCCCAAGTGACTACCCTGAGGAACACCCGAAGAGACAAATATGACCTTCGAAATAGATGTTTTCAACAGAACTCTTTGGGTTCTACCCTTTAAATAGGAAGCAATCCAAAGCAAAAGTTTAGCAGAAAATCCCAATTGGTCAAGCTTTTGAAGCAAGATGTCATGCTGAACAAAGTCAAATGCCTTACTGAAATCAGTGTATATAACATCTGTTTGCATTTTCTTTAAAAAGCTTTCATTGATTAGGGATGAAAATTCTAATAAGTTCGTAGAGGTTGATCGATTCTGAACAAAACCATGCTGCGATGGTGAAATAATGGATTTACAAAAGTGCTGTAAATTAGAAGTTATAATTTTTTCAAATAACTTCGGAATAGCAGACAGCTTGGCAATGCCTCTGTAATTTGAAATATCAGATCTTCCTCCTTTTTTATACAGAGGAATAATAAATTATTCTTTCCAAATTGAAGGAAATACCGAGGTATCAAGAGACAAATTAAACAGTTTTAATAAAGGTGACCACAAAGAAGCACTGCATTCTTTAATCACACAACTAGGAATACCATCCGCCCCCGGAGAGAACAACGATTTCAACGTATGCATAGCGGATAAAAGAGAGACAGGAGAAATATTAGAAATAATAATAGCATTTCCTCTTCCTCTTCCTTTTCATCTTCCGTTTCTTCATCTTTTTCCTCTTAGACTTCTAATTCTTCTCCCTTTTCCTTTTCTTTTTCCCCTATATCCTCTTCTTCTTCTTATTGGTTTCTCTTCTTCATCTTCTTTTTCTGCTTCTTCTACTTCTTCGTCTTTTTTTTCCATTCCTCATCTTTCTTTTCTTCTTTTCTTCTTCTCCTTTGTCTTCTTCTTCCTCATCTTTTTCTTCTTCTTTTTCTTTCTTCTCTTCATCTTTCTCATCCTTTTTTTCTTCATCTTCTTCTTCTGCTTCTCTACTTATTCATCTTCTTTTTCTCTCCCTCATCTTTTGTTTCTTCTTTCTCTTCTTCTTTTTCGTCTTCTTTTTGTTCTTCCTCTTCTTGTTTTGCTTCGTCTTCATCTTCTTCCTCTTTTTTTTCTTCTTTTTGTTCTTCTGCTTCCTCTTCTGGTTCCTCTTCTCCTTCGCATTTATCTTCTTCTTTCTCTTCTTCTTCTTCTTTCTTTTCTTCATATTCCTCTTCCTTTTCCTTTTCCTCATCCTCTTCTTCTGCATCCACCGCTTCTTCTTCTGCTTCCTTATCTTCTTTCTCTTTTAATTTCTCCTCTTCTTTTTTCTTCGTCTTCGTCTTCTTTTTCTTCTTCTTCTTCTCTCTCTTCTTCTTCTTTTGCTTGTTATTCCTCTTCCTTTTCATCTTCCGTTTCTTTATCTTTTTCCTCTTATTCTTCTTCCTTTTCCTTTTCTTCTTCCTATGTTTTCTCTTCTTCTTCTTCATCTTCTTTTTTTTCTTCTTCTTTTTCCGTTCATTCATCTTTTCCTTCGTCTTCTTCTTATTCTTTTTCTTCCTCTTTCTCCCATTCTCTTTTTCGTCTTCTTCTTCTTACTCTTCTTCTTTTTCTTCTTCTTTCTGTTCTTCTTTCTTGCTCTTTCTCTTCTTTTTCATCTCTCTTGCTTCTTCTTCATCTTTTTTCCCTTTTCTCCTTCATCATATTTTGTTTCTTCTTCTTCCTTTTCTTTATCTTTTTCTTTGTCCTCTTTTTCTTCTTCTTTCTTCTCATCGACTTCTTTTTCTTCTTCTTCAACTCTCTTCTCTTTACTTTCTTTTGCAACTTCTTCCTTCTCTTTCGATTCTTATTTTTCTTCTCCTCCTTTTTTTCTTTTTTTTCTTTTTCTTCTTCTTCCTTTTTTTCATTTTCTTCTTTGTCCTTTTCCTGTTCTTCTCTTCCTCCTCTTCTTCTTCCTCTTTGTCTTTCTTTTTCGTTCTTCTTTTTTCCTCGTTCTCTTCTTCTTCTTCCATTTCTTCATCTTCTTCTTTGTCCTCCTCTTCTTCTTTCTTCTCTTCCTTTTCTTCTTCGTTTTCAACTTTATCATTTTCACTTTCTTTTGCATCTTTTTCCTTCTCTTTCGCTGCTTCTCTTTCTTCTCCTTCTTCATATTCCTTTTCTTCTTCTTCCTTTTCTTCATCTTCTTCTTTGTCCTCTTCTTCTTCTTCTTATTTCCTTTCTTCTTCTTCTTCATCTTTCTCATCTCCTTTCTCTTCTTTTTTCATCTCTTGTTCTTTCTCTTTCTCATCTTTTTTTCTTATTCTTCTTTCTTCTCTTTATCTTTCTCCTCCTCTTCTTGTTCATTTTATTTTTCTGCTTCTTCTACTTCTTCATCTTCCTTTTCTCTTTTTCATCTTCCTTTTCTTCTTTTCTTCTTCTTCGTTGTCTTCTTCTTTTTTTCGTCTTCTTTCTCTTCTTCCTTCTCTTATTCTCTTTTTCTTCTTTCATCTCTTGTTCATTCTCTCTCATCTTTTTTTCTTCTTCTTCTTCTTCTTCTTATTTTAATTCACCTTTTTCCTTCGTCTTCGTCTTCTTCTTCTTCTTGTTCTTCCCCTTCTCCCTTCTTCTTCTTCTTCTCTTTCTCTTCTTCTTCTTCCTCTTTCTTTTCTTTTTCTTCACTTTATTTTCGTTCTTCTGCCTTCTCGTTCTCTTCTTCTTCTTCTTCATCTTCTTTGTCCTCTTCTTCTTTTTCTTATTTCTTCTCTTTTTATGCCCTGAACCCATTTAAAGTGAGTAATCAGGATATAATGGTTTTGTTGCAGCCCAAATGTATGTAACAGGCAGAAGGAGGCGTGGCAGACCCCATAAGATATATATATTCTTGATCAGGACGACAAGCCGAGTCGATTGAGCCCTGTCCGTCTGTCTGTCTGTCCGTATGTTTGAACGCGTGGATTTCAGAACCTATAATAGCTAGAGAATTTTTTTTTTTATAGATTCGTGTATATCACGCGCAGGTCGAGTTTGTTTTAGAAATTCGATAACTTTTCTCGTTTTTTTTATCGCTTAAGAACGAAATCGATTTTCAGTTTTAAAATATTATCTTCTATATCTTGATAGTTAGAGACTCCAAATCTTGTATTTAGCTTAATTTATTACAATTTTGATTTTTGTTAAATTTTGCATGCCACGCCCCCTTCGCCCAAATTTTCAAAACACTTATGTCAAATACTAGAGACACGCATATGAATCATATAATTACTCTGCAAAAGTTGGATTAAGTAAGTCGATCTACAAAAAAAGTTATTAAACATTTAGTTTCCCATAACACGCACATATTGGCGCAGCGCAGTCGCTGAGTAAACTGCGCGCAGCAGAGCGTATGCGTGTACTGGTGTATGTATGCGTTGCTTTCAATATACATGTACATATGTATGTAGCTACATACTGTATATATTTACATATATATAAAATAAAAATAACATTGATATAATTTAAATAAAGTCAATATAATATACATATGTATGTATGTATGTATAGATCAAATCTATTATGTTATTAAACGAAACGTTTACCAAACGTTTACGTACACACGCGCGTGGCCACAGCAGCAGAAGCATCTAGAAAATTCTAAGAATTCATAACAACAACAAGAAAGACAAATTGGGGATGAATTTTAAGTAGAAGTTCAGCAGCTCAGTAGCAGTAGCTCAGTAGCTCAATAACTTTACTTAGGAATTCGCTATCTCACTCTTATGAACTGCAACGGCTGTTTTGGTAGAAGCGATGATCGCCGACATAAAGTCTCGGGTTCGATTCTCTAAGCTGACGTCAAAACTTTTTTAATGCAAGTTACTTAATTTTTATTTTTTTTTTAATTTTCCAATTTAATTTAAAATTGTATACAAACTTTGAAGTGTATTTAAAGCCGCCGATTGGCGGGGTCAGGGTATTTCCTAGGGCACCTCCGAATAGAGTTTCCTTACTTGTTGTTCTTCCTCTTCTTCATCTTCTTATTCCTTTTCTTCTTTTTTTTTCTTCCTCTTCTTCTTACTATTCTTTTTGTTCCTCCTCTTCTTCTTCTTCTTCCCCCTCTTCCTCTCCTTCTTCTTCCTCATCTTATTTCTTTTCTTATTTCTCTTCTTTTTCTTTTTCTTCGTCTTCATCTTCTTTTTCTTTGTTTTCATGTTCTTTTTATTTATTATATTATTATATATTTTTTTATTATATTATTTTTTTTTTCTTCTTTCTCTTTTTCTTATTCTTCCTCTTCTTCTTCTTCTTCCTTTTTTTCATATTCCTCTTCCTTTTCCTCCTCTTCTTCTTCTTCTTCTTCCTCCTCTTCCTCTTCTTCTTCTTCTTCTTCCTCATCTTCTTTCTTTTAGATTTCTTCTCTTCTCTTTTTTCTTCGTCTTCATCTTCTTTTTCTTCGTCTTCGTCTTCTTTTTCTTCTTCTTCTTCTCTCTCTCTTCTTCTTCTGCTTCAGCTACTTCCTCTACTTTTTTCGGAGTTTAATCCTCTTCCTTCCCCTTATTATCCCTATTCTTCTTTCTTTTCCTTTTCCCCTATATCCACTTCTTCTTCATCTTCTTTTTATACCCTGAACCCATTAAAAATGGGTAATCAGGGTATAATGGTTTTGTTGCAGCCCAAATGTATGTAACAGGCAGAAGGAGGCGTGGCAGACCCCATAAAGTATATATATTCTTGATCAGGACGACAAGCCGAGTCGATTGAGCCCTGTCCGTCTGTCTGTCTGTCCGTCTGTCCGTCTGTCCGTCTGTCCGTCCGTCCGTCTGTCCGTCTGTCCGTCTGTCCGTCTGTCCGTATGTTTGAACGCGTGGATCTCAGAACCTATAATAGCTAGAGACTTGAACTTTTTTTTATAGATTCGTGTATATCACGCGTAGGTCGAGTTTGTTTTGGAAATTCGATAACTCTTCTCGTTCTTTTTTTATCGATTAAAAACGAAATCGATTTTCAGTTTTAAAATTATATCTTCTACATCTTTATAGTGAGAGACTCCAAATCTTGTATTTAGCTTAATGGGACTTTTATACAATTTTGATTTTTGTTAAATTTTGGATGCCACGCCCCCTTCGCCCAAATTTTCAAAACACTTATTTCAAATACTAGAGACTTGTGCTTTTGCACATACACGCATATGAATGATATAATTACGCTGCGCAAGTTTGATTAAGAAAGTCGATGTACAAAAAAAGTTATTAAACATTTAATTTTCCATAACACGCACATATTGGCGCAGCGAAGTCGCTGAGTAAACTGCGCAGTTAGCAGAGCGTATGCGTGCGCGTGTGTATGTATGCGTTGCTTGCAATATACATATGTACATATATGTACATATGTACATACTGTATATATTTACATATATATAAAATAAGAGTAACATTGATATACATAACTTAAATAAAGTCAATATAATATACATATGTACATATGTATGAATAGATGAAATGCATTATGTTATTAAACGAAACGTTTACCAAACGTTTACGTACATACACACGCGCGTGGCAACAGCAGCAGAAGCTCTAGAAAATTCGAAGAATTCATAACAACAACAACAAAGACAAATTGGGGATGAATTTTCAGCAGAAGTTCAGCAGCTCAGTAGCAGCAGCTCAGTAGCTCAATAACTGTACTTAGGAATTCGCTATCTCACTCTTATGTATTGCAACGGCTGTGTTGATAGCAGCGATGATCGCCGACGTAAAGTCTCGGGTTCGATTCTCTAAGCTGACGTCAAAACTTTTTTTATGCAAGTTACTTAATCTTTTTTGTTTTTTTTTTTTAATTTTTTAATTTAATTTAAAATTATTTATAAACTTTGAAGTGCATTTAAAGCCGCCGATAGGCGGGGTTCAGGGTATTTCCTAGTCGGGCACCTCCGACTAGAGTTTCCTTACTTGTTTCTCTTCTTTTTCTTCTTCTTCTTCTTCTGCTTCCTTTAATTCATGTTCTCCTTCGTCTTCTTCTTCTTGTTCTTCCTCTTTCTCCCTTCTTCGTTCTCGTTTTCTTCTTCTGCTTTCTCATCTTCTTTTCCTTCTCTTCTTTCTTGCTCTTTCTCTTGCTCTTTCTCTTCTATTTTATCTCTGTTGCTTCTTCTTCATTTTTTTTCTTTTTTCTCATTCTTCATATTTTTTTCTCTTCTTACTCTTCCTTTTCTTTATCTTCTTCTTTGTCCTCTTTTTCTTCTTCTTCTATCTTGTCTTCCTCTTCTTCTCCTTCTTCTCCGTCTTCTTCTTCTTTCTATTCGTTTTCTTCACTTTCTTTTCGTTCTTCTTCCTTCTCGTCGTCTGTCGTTTCTTCTTTCTCTTTTTCTTCCTCTTCTTCTTTTTTCTCTTCCTTTTCTTTTTCTTCTTCAACTTTCTCTTTTTCACTTTCTTTTGAATTTTCTTCCTTCTCTTCGCTTCTTCTTCTTCTCCTCCTTCTTCATATTCTTTTTCGTTTTCTTCCTTTTCGTCATCTTCTTCTTTGTCTTCTTCTTATTTCTTCTCTTTTTGTTCTTCCTCTTCCTCTTTTTCTTCTTTCATATCTTGTTCTTTCTCTTTTTCTTTCTCATCTTTTTATATTTGTATACCCTGAACCTATTAAAAATGGGTAATCAGGGTATAATGGTTTTGTTGCAGCCCAAATGTATGTAACAGGCAGAAGGAGGCGTGACAGACCTCATAAAGTATATATATTTTTGATCAGGACGACAAGCCGAGTCGATTGAGCCCTGTCCGTCTGTCTGTCTGTCCGTCTGTCCATATGTTTGAACGCGTGGATCTCAGAACCTATAATAGCTAGGGACTTGAATTTTTTTATAGATTCGTGTATATCACGCGCAGGTCGAGTTTGTTTTAGAAATTCGATAACTCTTCTCGTTCTTTTTTTATCGATTAAAAACGATATCGATTTTCAGTTTTAAAATTATATCTTCTATATAATTTCTTGATAGTTAAAGGCTCAAAATCTTGTATTTAGCATAATGGGACTTTTATACAATTTAGATTTTTGTTAAATTTTGGATGCTACGCCAAATACTATAGACTTGTGCTTTTGCACATGCACACATATGAATGATATAATTACGCTGCGCAAGTTTGATTAAGAAAGGCGATATACAAAGAAGCGATGATCGCCGACATAAAGTCTCGGGTTCGATTCTCTAGGCTGACGTCAAAACTTTTTAATGCAAGTTACATAATATTTTTTTTTTGTTTAATTTTTTATTTTATTTTAAATTATACACAAACTTTGAAGTGCATTTATTTTATTTATTTATTTATATAAAAAAAATTTACTACATTCGTGAGTCAAATTATAAAATTACAAAAAAAGAGAGAGTTCAGAACTAAATACATGAAAATAAGTATTGTACTTAGTACATAGAACACGAAACGCACTGTACAAGGAATAGTTACAGTTACATATAGGTAAATAAAGAGGACAGAAGTGACGAGAAGCACGTGAAGGAACTAGGAAGTTGACTTGAAATAGAAGAGAAAGCGAATCAATACTACCGTTAATTAACTTATGTAGAAAAGTAATACCCAATACTATTCTACGATTGATTAACGATGGAAGATTCAAAAGAAGAAGCCATCCATCCCAGTTTAGATTGCGCAAGGCAAAAAGAAGAAATTGCTTCTGAACCGATTCAATACGGTCCTGATACAATTTCTGCTGTGGCGACCATATAATAGAACAATATTCTAAAATAGTGCGTACCAGCGAGACAAAAAGAAGTTTAGTGACAAACGGATCATTAAACTCTTTAGACCATCGTTTAATAAAACCAAGTACACTTTTGGCTTCATTAACGATGGTTAGAATATGGGTATTGAATCTAAGTTTACAGTCAAAGAGCACTCCGAGATCTTTGATTGTAGAAATACGTTGCAAGGACACATTGTTGATTGTGTAATCAGCAAAAAATGGAGTGGTACGACAGAAAGTCATTGTCATACACTTAGAACAATTTAGATGCAACTGATTAGCTTTACAGCAATTTTGAAAGGATATTAGATCATCCTGTAGGCGTAGATGATCTATTGAGTTCTTGTATGAGAGACAGAGTTTTACATCATCTGCATACATGAATATCCTAGAGTAAGAAATACAGCTGGGAAGGTCATTTATAAAGAGGGAGAAAAGTAGAGGGCCCAAGTGACTACCCTGAGGAACACCCGAAGAGACAAATATGACCTTCGAAATAGATGTTTTCAACAGAACTCTTTGGGTTCTACCCTTTAAATAGGAAGCAATCCAAAGCAAAAGTTTAGCAGAAAATCCCAATTGGTCAAGCTTTTGAAGCAAGATGTCATGCTGAACAAAGTCAAATGCCTTACTGAAATCAGTGTATATAACATCTGTTTGCATTTTCTTTAAAAAGCTTTCATTGATTAGGGATGAAAATTCTAATAAGTTCGTAGAGGTTGATCGATTCTGAACAAAACCATGCTGCGATGGTGAAATAATGGATTTACAAAAGTGCTGTAAATTAGAAGTTATAATTTTTTCAAATAACTTCGGAATAGCAGACAGCTTGGCAATGCCTCTGTAATTTGAAATATCAGATCTTCCTCCTTTTTTATACAGAGGAATAATAAATTATTCTTTCCAAATTGAAGGAAATACCGAGGTATCAAGAGACAAATTAAACAGTTTTAATAAAGGTGACCACAAAGAAGCACTGCATTCTTTAATCACACAACTAGGAATACCATCCGCCCCCGGAGAGAACAACGATTTCAACGTATGCATAGCGGATAAAAGAGAGACAGGAGAAATATTAGAAATAATAATAGCATTTCCTCTTCCTCTTCCTTTTCATCTTCCGTTTCTTCATCTTTTTCCTCTTAGACTTCTAATTCTTCTCCCTTTTCCTTTTCTTTTTCCCCTATATCCTCTTCTTCTTCTTATTGGTTTCTCTTCTTCATCTTCTTTTTCTGCTTCTTCTACTTCTTCGTCTTTTTTTTCCATTCCTCATCTTTCTTTTCTTCTTTTCTTCTTCTCCTTTGTCTTCTTCTTCCTCATCTTTTTCTTCTTCTTTTTCTTTCTTCTCTTCATCTTTCTCATCCTTTTTTTCTTCATCTTCTTCTTCTGCTTCTCTACTTATTCATCTTCTTTTTCTCTCCCTCATCTTTTGTTTCTTCTTTCTCTTCTTCTTTTTCGTCTTCTTTTTGTTCTTCCTCTTCTTGTTTTGCTTCGTCTTCATCTTCTTCCTCTTTTTTTTTCTTCTTTTTGTTCTTCTGCTTCCTCTTCTGGTTCCTCTTCTCCTTCGCATTTATCTTCTTCTTTCTCTTCTTCTTCTTCTTTCTTTTCTTCATATTCCTCTTCCTTTTCCTTTTCCTCATCCTCTTCTTCTGCATCCACCGCTTCTTCTTCTGCTTCCTTATCTTCTTTCTCTTTTAATTTCTCCTCTTCTTTTTTCTTCGTCTTCGTCTTCTTTTTCTTCTTCTTCTTCTCTCTCTTCTTCTTCTTTTGCTTGTTATTCCTCTTCCTTTTCATCTTCCGTTTCTTTATCTTTTTCCTCTTATTCTTCTTCCTTTTCCTTTTCTTCTTCCTATGTTTTCTCTTCTTCTTCTTCATCTTCTTTTTTTTCTTCTTCTTTTTCCGTTCATTCATCTTTTCCTTCGTCTTCTTCTTATTCTTTTTCTTCCTCTTTCTCCCATTCTCTTTTTCGTCTTCTTCTTCTTACTCTTCTTCTTTTTCTTCTTCTTTCTGTTCTTCTTTCTTGCTCTTTCTCTTCTTTTTCATCTCTCTTGCTTCTTCTTCATCTTTTTTCCCTTTTCTCCTTCATCATATTTTGTTTCTTCTTCTTCCTTTTCTTTATCTTTTTCTTTGTCCTCTTTTTCTTCTTCTTTCTTCTCATCGACTTCTTTTTCTTCTTCTTCAACTATCTTCTCTTTACTTTCTTTTGCAACTTCTTCCTTCTCTTTCGATTCTTATTCTTCTTCTCCTCCTTTTTTTCTTTTTTTTCTTTTTCTTCTTCTTCCTTTTTTTCATTTTCTTCTTTGTCCTTTTCCTGTTCCTCTCTTCCTCCTCTTCTTCTTCCTCTTTGTCTTTCTTTTTCGTTCTTCTTTTTTCCTCGTTCTCTTCTTCTTCTTCCATTTCTTCATCTTCTTCTTTGTCCTCCTCTTCTTCTTTCTTCTCTTCCTTTTCTTCTTCGTTTTCAACTTTATCATTTTCACTTTCTTTTGCATCTTTTTCCTTCTCTTTCGCTGCTTCTCTTTCTTCTCCTTCTTCATATTCCTTTTCTTCTTCTTCCTTTTCTTCATCTTCTTCTTTGTCCTCTTCTTCTTCTTCTTATTTCCTTTCTTTTTGTTCTTCCTCTTCTTCATCTTCTGATTCCTCTTTTCATTCTCGTTTTCTTTCTCTTCTTTTTCTCCCTTCTCTTCCTCTCCTTCTTCTTTCTCATCTTCTTTCTCTTAGTCTTTCTCTTATTTTCTTTCATCTCTTGTTCTTTCTCTTTGTCTTCTTTCTCTTCTTTCTCATCTTTTTTCTTCTTCATCTTCTTTCTTCTCTTCATCTTTCTCCTCCTCTTTTCCTACATCTTCTTTTTTTGCTTCGTCTACTTCTTCATCTTCTTTTTCTCTTCCTAATCTTCCGAACTCTCTCTTCTTCTTCTTCGTCTTCTTTTCATTCTTCCTCTGCTTCTTCTTCTCCCTCTTTTGCATATTCCTCTTCCTCTTCCTTTTCCTCTTGCTCTTCCTCATTTTCCTCTTCTTCTTCTTCCTCTCCTTATTTCTTTTTATATTTCTTTTTTTCTTTTTCTTCGTCTTCATCTTCTTTTTCTTCTTCTTTTATCTCTTCTTCTTTTTTTCGTTTTTTCTCCTTTTTCTCTTTTTCTTCTTCTTTTTTCTCTTTTTCTTCTAGTTATTCTTTGTATTTTTCTACTTCGTCCTTTTTTCTTTCTCTGCTTCTTTTTCTTCTTTTTGTTCTTCTGCTTGCTCTTCTAGTTCCTATTCTCCTTCTTCGCATTTATCTTCTCTTTCTTTCTCTTCTTCTTCTTCGTTTTCTTCATATTTCTCCTTTTTTTTTCCTCTTCCTCTTCTTCCTCTTCCGCCTATTTTTCTTCTTCTTCCTTATCTTCTTTCTCCTCTTCTTTTTTTCTTCGTCCTCGTCTTCTTTTTCTTCTTCTTCTTCTCTCTCTTCTTCTTCCTCTTCTTCTTCGTCTTCTTCTACTACTTCTTCTTACTAATCTTCTTTCCCTTTTTGTATCTCCTCTTCTTTTTTTCTTCGTCTTCATCTTCTTTTTTTCTTATTTTTTTTTCGTCTTCGTCTTCGTCTTCTTTTTCTTCTTCTTCTCAGCCTTCTTCTTCCTCTTCTTCTTCGTCTTCTTCTTTCGCTTCTTATTCCACTTCCTTTTCATCTTTCGTTCTTCATCTTTTTTCTCTTATTCTCCTTATTCTTCTTCTTTTTCATTTTCCTCTATATCCTCTTCTCTTCTTCTTCTTCATCTTCTTTTTCTTCTTCTTTCTTTAATTCATCTTCTCCTTCGTCTTTTTATCCTTTCATTTCTTCTTTCCTGCTCTTTCTCTTTTCCACCTCTTTTCCACTTCTTTCTCTTTTCCACCTTGTTTGCTTCTTCTTCATCTTCTTTTTTTCCTTTTTCTCCTTCTTAATATTTTTTCTTCTTCATTCTTTTCTTTATTTTCTTCTTTGTCCTTTTCTTCTTTTTCTTTTTCACGTTCTTTTGCATCCTCGTCTTCTCTTTGTCTTCTTCTTCTCCTCCTTCTTCATATTCTTTTTCTTCTCCTTCCTTTTCTTCATTTTCTTCTTTGTCCCCTCTTATTTTTCTTCTTATTTCTTCTCTTTTTGTTCTTCCTCTTCTATATCTTCTTTTTCCTCTTCTTCTTTCTCTTTCTCTTCCTCTTCTTCTTTTTCTTCTTCTTCTTCTTCTGTATAATCTTCTTTCTCTTCTTCTGTCTCTTTTTCTTCTTTCATCTCTTGTTCTTTCTCTTTCTCATCTTTTTTTCTTCTTCTTCTGCTTTCTTCTCTTTATCTTTCTCCTCCTCTTCTTCTTCATCTTCTTTTTCCGCTTCTTCTACTTCTTCATCTTCTTTTTCTCTTCCTCATCTTTCGTTTCTTTTTTCTCTTCTTCTTCTTCGTCTTCTTTTTGTTCTTCCTTTTTTTCTTCTTCTCCCTCTTCTACGTATTCTTCATCTTCTTCATTTTCCTTTTCCTCTTCTTCTTCTTCCTCCTCTTCCTCTTCTTCTTCTTCCTCATCTACTTTCTCTTACTTCTTCTTTTTTTATTCGTCTTCATCTTCTTTTTCTTTTTCTTCTTCTCTTTCTTCTTCTTTTTCTTCGTTTATATCTTGTTTTTCTTATTCTTTTATCTCTTCTTCTTTTTCGTTTTTTTGTCTTCTTTCTCTTTTTCTTCTTTTTCGTCTTCTTCTTCCTCTTCTTCACATTCCTCTTCCTCTTCCTCTTGCTTTTCCTCTTCTTCTTCTCCTTCCTCCTCTTCCTCTTCTTCTTCTTCCTCATTTTCTTTCTCTTCTTATTTTTCGTCTTCTTTTCTTTTCGTCTTCATCTTCTTTTTTTTTTTCTTCCCTTCCTTCTTATTTTTCTTCGTTTATATCTTCTTTTTCTACATATCCATCTTCTTATTCTTATTTCTATTCTTATTTCTCTTCTTCTCCTTTTTTTTCGTCTTCATCTTCCTTTTCTTCGTCTTCCTCTTCTTCTTCTTCTCCCTCTTCTACAATTCCTCTTCCTCTTCCTTTTCCTCTTGCTCTTCCTCATTTTCCTCTTCTTCTTCTTCCTCATCTTATTTCTTTTTATATTTCTTTTTTTCTTTTTCTTCGTCTTCACCTTCTTTTTCTTCTTCTTTTATCTCTTCTTCTTCTTTTTCCTTTTTCTCCTTTTTTCTCTTTTTCTTCTTGTTATTCTTCGTATTTTGCTACTTCGTCCTATTCTCTTTCTCTTCTTTTTATACCCTGAACCCATTAAAAATGGGTAAGCAGGGTATAATGGTTTTGTTGCAGCCCAAATGTATGTAACAGGCAGAAGGAGGCGTGACAGACCTCATAAAGTATATATATTTTTGATCAGGACGACAAGCCGAGTCGATTGAGCCCTGTCCGTCTGTCTGTCTGTCCGTCTGTCCATATGTTTGAACGCGTGGATCTCAGAACCTATAATAGCTAGGGACTTGAATTTTTTTATAGATTCGTGTATATCACGCGCAGGTCGAGTTTGTTTTAGAAATTCGATAACTCTTCTCGTTCTTTTTTTATCGATTAAAAACGAAATCGATTTTCAGTTTTAAAATTATATCTTCTATATCTTGATAGTTAGAGACTCCAAATCTTGTATTTAGCTTAATTTATTACAATTTTGATTTTTGTTAAATTTTGCATGCCACGCCCCCTTCGCCCAAATTTTCAAACCACTTATGTCAAATACTAGAGACACGCATATGAATCATATAATTACTCTGCGAAAGTTGGATTAAGTAAGTCGATCTACAAAAAAAGTTATTAAACATTTAGTTTCCCATAACACTCACATATTGGCGCAGCGCAGTCGCTGAGTAAACTGCGCGCAGTAGAGCGTATGCGTGTACTGGTGTATGTATGCGTTGCTTGCAATATACATGTATATATGTATGTAGCTACATACTGTATATATTTACATATATATAAAATAAAAATAACATTGATATAATTTAAATAAAGTCAATATAATATACATATGTATGTATGTATAGATCAAATCTATTATGTTATTAAACGAAACGTTTACCAAACGTTTACGTACACACGCGCGTGGCCACAGCAGCAGAAGCATCTAGAAAATTCTAAGAATTCATAACAACAACAACAAAGACAAGTTGCGGATGAATTTTAAGTAGAAGTTCAGCAGCTCAGTAGCAGTAGCTCAGTAGCTCAATAACTTTACTTAGGAATTCGCTATCTCACTCTTATGAACTGCAACGGCTGTGTTGGTAGAAGCGATGATCGCCGACATAAAGTCTCGGGTTCGATTCTCTAAGCTGACGTCAAAAGTTTTTTAATGCAAGTTACTTAATCTTTTTTTTTTTAATTTTTTAATTTAATTTAAAATTGTATACAAACTTTGAAGTGCATTTAAAGCCGCCGATAGGCGGGGTTCTGGGTATTTTCTAGTCGGGCACCTCCGACTAGAGTTTCCTTACTTGTTTCTCTTCTTCTTTATTGCTCTTTCTCTTCTTTTTCATCTCTTTTGCTTCTTCTTCATCTTTCTTTTTCCTTTTTCTCCGTCTTCACATTTTGTTTCTTCTTCTTCTTCCTTTTCTTCATCTTCTTCTTTGTCCTCTTCTTCTTCTTCTTATTTTTTCTCTTCCTCTTCTTTTTCTTCCTCTTCTTCTTCCTCTTATTCTTTCTCTTCTTTTTCTTCACTTTCTTTTCGTTCTTCTTCCTTCTCGTTGTCTTCTTCTTCTTCTTCTTCTTCTCCTTCCTTTTCTTCATCTTCTTCTTTGTCCTCTTCTTTTTCTTCTTATTTTTTCTCTTCCTCTTCTTCTTCTTCTTCCTCTTCTTCTTTCTCTTCTTTTTCTTCACTTTATTTTCGTTCTTCTTCCTTCTCGTTCTCCTCTTCTTCTTCTTTTTCTTCCTCCTCTCCCTCTTCTTCTTTCTCATCTTCTTTCTCTTATTCTTTCTCCTTTTCTTCTTTTATCTCTTGTTCTTTCTCTTTCTCTCCTTTCTCATCTTTTCTTCTTCTTCTTCTGCTTCTTTCTTTCTTTTTTTCTTCGTCTTTTTTTGCTTCTTCTACTTCTTCATCTTCGTTATCTCTTGCTCATCGTCCTTTTCTTCTTTTCTTATTCTTCTTTGTCTTCTTCTACTTCTTCGTCTTCTTCTTTCTCTTCTTCTTTGTCTTCTTCTTTCTCTTCTTTCCTCATTCTTTCTCTTTTTCTTCTTTCATCTCTTTTTCTTTCCCTTTCTCTTCTTTCTCATCTTTTTTCTTCTTCTTCTTCCTTCTCTTTATCTTTGTCCTCCTTTTTTCTGCATCTTCTCTTTCTGCTTCTTCTACTTCTTCATCTCCTTTTTCTGTTCCTCATCATTCCCTTTTTATTTCTCTTTTTCTTTTTCGTCTTCATCCTCTTTTCTGCTTCTTTTTCTTCTACTTCTTTGTTCTCTTCTTTTTTCTCTTCCTCTTCCTTTTGTTCTTCTTATTTCTTCTCTTTTTGTTTATCTTCTTCTCATCTTCTTATTCCTCTTCTTGTTTCTACTTCTTTATCTTCTTCTTCTTCTTCTTGTTTTATTTCTTCTTCCTTTTCTTTTTTTCCTCTTCTTCCTCTTTATCTTCTTCATCATCTTCTTCTTATTATTATGCTTCTTCGTTATTTTTTCCTCTTCTTCTTTTTCTTCTGTTTGTTTTTCTGCTTCCTCTTCTGGTTCCTCTTCTCCTTCTTCGCATTTATCTTCTTCTTCTTTCTCTTCTTCTTCTTCTTCCTTTTCTTCATATTCCTCTTCCTTTTCCTCTTCCTCTTCCTCTTCTTCTTCTTCCTCATCTTATTTCCTTTCTAAATTCTCTTCTTCTTTTTCTTCGTCTTCATCTTTTTTTGCTTCGTCTTCACCTTCTTTTTTTCTTCTTTTTTCTCTTCTTCTTTCTCTTCTTCTTTCTCTTCTTCTTTCTCTTCTTCTTTCTCTTCTTCTTCCTATTCTTCTTCTTTCTTGATCATTCTCTTGCTTTTTCTCTTTTTTTTTGCTTTCTTTTGCTTCTTCTTCATCTCCTTTTTCTTCTTCTTCATATTTTTCTTCTTCTTCCTTTTATTTTTCTTCTTCATATTTTTCTTCTTTTTCTTCTTTTTCCTTATCTTCATCTTCTTCTTTGTCCTCTTCTTCTTCTTCGTTTTTCTTCTTTCTTCTTCTTTTTCTTTCTCTTCTTTTTCCTCACTTTCTTTTTATTCGTCTTTTTTCTCTTCCACTTCTTCTTCTTCTTCAACTTTCTCTTCTTCACTTTTTTTTGCATCTTCTTCCCTCTCGTTCTCTTCTTCTTCTTCTTCTTCCTCCTCTTCCTCTTCTTCTTTCTCATCTTCTTTCTCTTATTTTTTCTCTTTTTCTTCTTTCATCTCTTGTTCTTTCTCTTTCTCTTCTTTCTAATCTGTTTTCTTCTTTTTCTTCTTTCTTCTCTTCATCTTTCTCCTCCTTTTTTTCTTCATATTCTTTTTCTGCTTTTTCTACTTCTTCATCTTCTTTTTCTCTTCCTCATCATTCGTTTCTTCTTTCTCTCCTTCTTCTTCCTCTTCCTTTGCTCTTTCTCTTCTTCTTCCTCTTCCTCCTCTTCTTCTTCTTCCTCATCTTATTTCTTTTCTTATTTCTCTTCTTCTTCTTTTTCTTCGTCTTCGTGTTCTTTTTTTCTTCTTTTTTTTCTTCTTCGTCTGTTTTTCTTCTTCTTTTATGCTTTTTCTTTTTCTTTTTTTTTTTTTTATCATCTTTTTCTTTTTTTATTATTCTTCTTATTTTTCTTCTTCGTCTTTTTTTCTTTCTCTTCCTGCTTCCTCTTCTGGTTTCTCTTCTCCTTCTTCGCATTTATCTTCTGCTTCTCTCTCTTTGCTATTTCCTCTTCCTCTTCGTCTTTTTCTTCTTCTGCTTTTTTTTCTTCCTGATCTTTTTTCGATTTTTATTCCTCTTCCTTTTTATCTTTCGTTTCTTCATTTTTTCCCTCTTATTCTCCGTATTCTTCTTCCTTTTCCCTTATATCATCTTCTTCTTCTTCTTAATTTTTCTCTTCTTCTTCTTCGTCTTCTTTTTGTTCTTCTTCTTTTCCTCTTCTCCTCTTCTATATATTCCTCTTCCTCTTTCTCTGTTTCTTCTTCTTCTCCCTCCTCTTCCTCTTCTTCTTCATCCTCATCTAATTTCTCTTCTTCTTGTTTTTCTTCGTCTTTATCTTCTTTTTCTTCTTCTTCGTCTTCTTTTTCTTCTTCTTTTATCGCTTCTTCTTCTTTTTCGTTTCTACTTCTTTTTCTCTTTTTCTTCTTATTACTATTTTTCTTATTTTTCGTCTTCGTCTTTTTTTCTTCCCCATCTTCTTTTTTTTCTTTTTGTTCTTCTGCTTCCTCTTCTGGTTCCTCTTCTCCTTCTTCGCATTTATCTTCTTCTTCTTTCTCTTCTTCTTCTTCTTCCTTTTCTTCATATTCCTCTACCTTTTCCTCTTCCTCTTGTTCTTCTTCCTCCTCTTCCTCTTCTTCTTCTTCTTCCTCATCTTCTTACTCTTCTTATATCTCCTCTTCTTATTTTCTTCGTCTTCATCTTCTTTTTCTTTGTCTTCGCCTTCTTTTTCTTCTTCTTCCTCTTCTTTTTCGTCTTCTTCTTTTTCTGCTTCTTTTTCTTCCTCTTCTTCTTTCGCTTCTTATTCCTCTTCGTTCTCATCTTCCGTTTCTTCATCTTTTTCCTCTTATTCTCCTAATTCTTCTTCCCTTTCCTTTGCCCCCTATATCATCATCTTCTTCTTCTTCTTTTAATTCATCTTCTTCTTCTTTTTTTTCTTCCTCTTTCTCCCTTCCTATCTTTCATCTTCTTCTGCTTTTTCTTCTTTCGCTCCTTTTTTCTCTTCTTCTTTGTCTTTATCTTCTTTCTTGCTCTTTCTCTTCTTTTTCATATCTTTTGCTTCTACTTCATCTTCTCTTTTTCCTTTTTTTCCTTCATATTTTTCTTCTTTTTCTTCTTCTTCCTTATCTTCATCTTCTTCTTTGTCCTCTTCCTCTTCTTCTTCTTCGTTTTTCTTCTTTTCCTCTTCTTCTTCTTTTTCTTTCTAATCTTTTTCCTCACTTTCTTTTTGTTTGTCTTTCTTCTCTTTCTCTTCTTCTTCTTCTTCTTCAACTTTCTCTTCTTCACTTTTTTTGCATTTTCTTCCCTCTCGTTCTCTTCTACTTCCTCCACTTCTTCTTCTTCTTCTTTCTCATCTTCTTTCTCTCATTGTTTCTCTTTTTATACCCTGAACCCATTAAAAATGGGTAATCAGGGTATAATGGTTTTGTTGCAGCCCAAATGTATGTAACAGGCAGAAAGAGGCGTGGCAGACCCCATAAAGTATATATATTCTTCATCAGGACGACAAGCCGAGTCGATTGAGCCCTGTCCGTCTGTCTGTCTGTCCGTCTGTCCGTATGTTTGAACGCGTGGATCTCAGAACCTTTAATAGCTAGAGAATTTTTTTTATAGATTCGTGTATATCACGCGCAGGTCGAGTTTGTTTTAGAAATTCGATAACTCTTCTCGTTCTTTTTTTATCGATTAAAAACGATATCGATTTTCAGTTTTAAAATTATATCTTCTATATAATTTCTTGATAGTTAAAGGCTCAAAATCTTGTATTTAGCATAATGGGACTTTTATACAATTTAGATTTTTGTTAAATTTTGGATGCTACGCCAAATACTATAGACTTGTGCTTTTGCACATGCACACATATGAATGATATAATTACGCTGCGCAAGTTTGATTAAGAAAGGCGATATACAAAAAAAGTTATTAAACATTTAATTTCCCATAACACGCACATATTGGAGCAGCGCAGTCGCTGATTAAACTGCGCAGTTAGTAGAGCGTATGCGTGTGTATATATGCGTTGCTTGCAATATACATACATATTTGTACATATGTACATACAGTATATATATAAAATAAGAATAACATTGATATAACTTAAATAAAGTCAATATAATATACATATGTACATATGAATAGATGATATGCATTATGTTATTAAACGAAACGTTTACCAAACGTTTACGTACACACGCGCGTGGCAACAGCAGCAGCGTGGCATCTAGAAAATTCGAAGAATTCACAATAACAACAAAGACAAATTGGGGATGAATTTTAAGTAGAAGTTCAGCAGCTCAGTAGCAGTAGCTCAGTAGCTCAATAACTTTACTTAGGAATTCGCTATCTCACTCTTATGTACTGCAACGACTGTGTTGGTAGTAGCGATGATCGCCGACATAAAGTCTCGGGTTCGATTCTCTAAGCTGACGTCAAATTTTTTTTTATGCAGTTACTTAATCTTTTTTTTTTAATTTTTTAATTTAATTTAAAATTATATACAAACTTTGAAGTGCATTTAAAGCCGCCGATAGGCGTTCACGGTATTTCCTAGTCGGGCACCTCCGACTAGAGTTTCCTTACTTGTTCTTCTTTCATCTCTTATTCTTTCTCTTTCTCTTCTTTCTTATCTTTGTTCTTCTTCTTTTTCTTTGTTCTCTTCATCTTTCTCCTTCTTTTTTTCTTCATTTTCTTTTTCTGCTTCTTCTACTTTTTCATCTTCTTTTTCTCTTCCTCCTCTGTCGTTTCTTCTTTCTCTTCTTCTTCTTCGTCTTCTTTTTGTTCTTTCTCTTCTCCCTCTTCTACATATTCCTCTTCCTCTTCCTCTTGCTCTTCCTCTGCTTCTTCTTCTTCTTCCTACTCTTCCTCTTCTTCTTCTTTCTCATCTTATTTCTCTTCTTCTTCTTTTTCTTCGTCTTCATCTTCTTTTTCTTCTTCGTCTTCTTTTTCTTCTTCTTTTATCGCTTTTTCTTCTTTTTCGTTTCTACTTCTTTTTTCTCTTTTTCTTCTTATTACTATTTTTCTTATTTTTCCTCTTCCCCTTCCTATTGCTCTTCCTCTTCTTCTTCCTCATCTTATTTCTTTTCTTATTTCTCTTCTTCTTATTTTTCTTCGTCTTCTTCGTCTTCATCTTCTTTTTCTTCTTTTTCTTCTTATTCTTTTATCTCCTCTTCTTCCTTTTTTCTTTTTCTTCTTTTTTTTTTTTTTTCTTCTTCATCCTCTTTTTGTTCTTCATCATCTTCTTCTTCTTATTATTATTCTTCTTCGTTATTTTTTTCCTCTTCTTTTTTTTCTTTTTTTTTTGTTTTTTCTGCTTTCTCTTCTGGTTCCCTTTCTTCTTCTTCGCAATTATCTTCTTCTTCTTTCTCTTCTTCTTCTTCTTCCTTTGCTTCATATTCCTCTTCCTTTTCTTCTTCCTCTTCCTCTTCCTATTTCTTTTCTTACTTCTCTTCTTCTTTTTCTTCGTCTTTATCTTTGTTTGCTTCGTCTTCACCTTCTTTTTCTCCTTTTTTTTTCTCTTATTCTTCTTTTTCTTCTTCCTTTAATTCATTATCTCCTTCGTATTCTTCTTCTTTCTCTTCTTCTTTCTCTTCTTCTACCTCTTCTTCTTCCTCTTCTTCTTCTTTCTTGCTCATTCTCTTGCTCTTTCTCTTCTTTTTCATCTCTTTTGCTTCTTCTTCATCTCCTTTTTCTTCTTCATCATATTTTTCTTCTTCTTCTTCTTCTTCTTCTTCTTCTTCGTTTTCTTCTTTTCCTTTTCTACTTCTTCTTTTTCTTTCTCTTCTTTTTCCTCACTTTCTTTTTATTCGCCTTTCTTCCCTTTCTCTTCTTCTTCTTCAACTTTCCCTTCTTCACTTTCTTTTGCATCTTCTTCCCTCTCGTTCTCTTCTTCTTCTTCCTCTTCTTCTTCCTCCTCTTCCTCTTCTTCTTTCTCATGTTCTTTCTCTTATTCTTTCGCTTTTTCTTCTTTCATCTCTTGTTCTTTCTCTTTTTCTCCTGTCTCATCTTTTCTTCTTCTTCTTCTGCTTCTTCTACTTCTTCATCTTCTTTTTCTCTTCCTCATCATTCGTTTCTTCTTTCTCTTCTTCTTCTTCGTCTTCCTCTTGCTCTTTCTCTTCTTCTTCCTCCTCTTTCTCTTTTTCTTCTTCCTCATCCTATTTCTTTTCTTTTTTCTCTTCTTCTTCTTTATCTTCGTCTTCGTCTTCTTTTTTTCTTCTTTTTCTTCTTCTTCGTCTTTTTATTCTTCTTTTATCTCTTCTTCTTCTTTTTTGTTTCTTCTTCTTTTTTTCTTTTTCTTTTTCATCAACTTTTTCTTTTTTTATTATTCTAGTTATTTTTCTTCTTCGTCTTTTTTTCTTTCTCTTCTTCTTTTTGTTATATTGCTTCCTCTTCTGGTTTATCATCTGCTTCTTCGCATTTATCTTCTGCTTCTCTCTCTCTTTTTTTTATTCTTCCTCTTCGTCTTTTTCTTCTTCTGCTTTTTCTTCTTCCTGATCTTCTTTCGGTTCTTATTCCTCTTCCTTTTCAGTTTTCGTTTCTTTATCTTTTTCCTCTTATTCTCCTTATTCTTCTTCCTTCTCCTTTTCCCCTATATCATCTTTTTCTTCTTCTTCGTCTTCTTTTTGTTCTTCCTCTTCTTCCTCTTCTCCCTCTTTTACATATTCCTCTTCCTCTTGCTCTTCCTCTGCTTCTTCTTCTTCTTCCTCATCTTATTTGTTTTCTTATTTCTCTTCATATTCTTTTTCTTCGTCTTCATCTTCTCTTTCTTCTTCTTCTTCTTTTTCTTATTCTTTTATCTCTTCTTCTTCCTCTTATTTTTTTCCTCTTCTTTTTCTTTTTCTTCTTCATCATCTTCTTCTTCTTGTTATTATTCTTGTTTGTCTTTTTTTCTTCCTCTTCTTATTTGTTCTTCTTTTTGTTCTTCTGCTTCCTCTTCTGGTTCCTCTTCTCCTTCTTCGCATTTATCTTCCTCTTCCTCCATTTCTTCATATTCCTCTTTTTTTTCCTCTTCATCTTCCTCTTCTTCTTCACCCTCATCTTATTTCCTTTCTTATTTCTCTTCTTTTTCTTCGTCTTCATTTTTTTCTTCTTCTTTTATCTCTTCTTCTTCTTTTTCGTTTTTTCTTCTTTTTTCTCTTTTTCTTCTTATTATTCTTCTTATTTTCCTACTTCGTCTTTTTTTCTTCCTCTTCTTCTTTTCTTCTTTTTGCTCTTCTGCTTCCGCTTCTACTTCCCCTTTCCTTCTTCGCATTTATCCTATTCTTCTTCTTCTTCCTCACCTTCATAGCTTAAGGTATTATGAGTATGATTCTTCGATAACTCTTCTCGTTCTTTTTTTATCGATTAAAAACGAAATCGATTTTCAGTTTTAAAATTATATCTTCTATATCTTGATAGTTAAAGACTCAAAATCTTAGTAGCTCAAATCTTGTATTTAGATAACTTTTATACAATTTTGATTTTTGTAAAATTTTGGATGCCACGCCCCCTTCGCCCAAATTTTCAAAACACTTTTTTCAAATACTAGAGACTTGTGCTTTTGCACATGCACACATATGAATGATATAAATACGCTGCGCAAGTTGGATTAAGAAAGTCGATCTGCAAAAAAAGTTATTAAACATTTAGTTTCCCATACCACGCACATATTGGCGCAGCGCAGTCGCTGAGTAAACTGCGCAGTTAGCAGAGCGTATGCGTGTGCGTGTGTATGTATGCGTTACTTGCAATATACATACATATGTATGTACACATGTACATACTGTATATATTTACATATATATAAAATAAGAGTAACATTGATATAACTTAAATAAAGTCAATATAATATACATATGTACATATGTATGAATAGATGAAATGCATTATGTTATTAAACGAAACGTTTACCAAACGTTTACGTACACACGCGCGTGGCCACAGAACCAGAAGCATCTAGAAAAATCGAAGAATTCATAACAACAACAAAGACAAATTGGGGATGAATTTTAAGCAGAAGTTCAGCAGCTCAGTAGCTCGATAACTGTACTTAGGAATTCGCTATCTCAATCTTATGTATTGCAACGACTGTGTTGATAGAAGCGATGATCGTCGACATAAAGTCTCGGGTTCGATTCTTTAAGCTGACGTTAAAACTTTTTTTATGCAGTTACTTAATTTTTTTTTTTTTTAATTTTTTAATTTAATTTAAAATTATATACAAACTTTGAAGTGCATTTAAAACCGCCGATTGGCGGGGTTCAGGGTATTTCCTAGTCGGGCACTTCCGACTAGAGTTTCCTTACATGTTTCTTCTGTTTTTGTTCTTCCCCTTCTTCATCTTCTTATTCCTCTTCTTTTTCTCTTTTTCTTTCTCATCTTCTTTGTCCTATTCTTTCTCTTTTTCTTCTTCCATCTCTTGTTCTTTCTCTTTCTCTTCTTTTTATCTTTTTTTCTTCTTCTTGTTCTTTCTTCTCTTCATCTTTCTCCTCCTCTTCTTCTTCATCTTCTTTTTCTGCTTCTTCTACTTCTTTATCTTCTTTTTCTCTTCCTCATCTGTTTTTCTTCTTTTCTTCTTCTTTGTCTTCTTCTTTCTCTCTTTCTTTCCCTTCTTCTTTCTCTTTTTCTTCTTTCATCTCTTGTTCTTTCTCTGTCTCATCGTTTTCCTTCTTCTTCTTCTTTCTTCTCTTCATCTTTCTCCTCCTTTTCTCTTCATCTTCTTTTTCTGCTTCTTCTACTTCTTTATCTTCTTTTTCTCTTCCGCATCTTTCGTTTCTTCTTCCTCTTCTCCTTCTTCCTCATCTTATTTATTTTCTTCTTCTTCTTTTATCAGTTCTTTTTTTTTTCTTCTCCTTCCTCTTCCTCTTCTTCTTCTGCTTCTTCCTCATCTTTTTTTCTTATTATTTCTCTTCTTCTTTATCTTCTTTTTCTTCATCTTCTTTTTTTCCTTTTTCTCCTTCTGCATCTTTTTTTTCTTCTTTTTCTTTTATCTCTTCTTCTTCCTTTTCTTCACATTCCTCTTCCTTTTTCTCTTCCTCTTCTTCTCATCTTCTTTATCTTCTTATTTCTCCTCTTCATTTTTTTTCGTCTTCATCTTCTTTTCCTTCGTCTTTATCTTCTTTTTCTTCGTCTTCATCTTCTTTTTCTTCCTCTATTTTCTCTTCTTCTTCTTCGTCTTCATCTTCTTTTTCTTCCTCTATTTTCTCTTCTTCTTCTTCTTCTACCTTCAATTCATCTTCTCCTTCGTTGTCTTCTTCTTCGTCTTGTTCTTCCTCTTTCTCCCTTCTTTTTTTCATCTTCTTCTTCTTTCTCTTCTACTTCTTTCTGGCTCTTTCTCTTGCTCTTTCTCTTCTTTTTGCTTCTTCTTCATCTTCTTTTTTTCCTTTTTCTCCTTCTTCATATTTTTTTCTTCATCTTCATCCTTTTCTTCATTTTCTTCTTTGTCCTCTTCCACTTCTTCTTTCTGTTCTTTTTCCTCACTTTCTCTTCGTTCTTCTTCCTTCTCGTTCTCTTCTTCTTCTTCATCCATTTCTTCATCTTCTTCTTTGTCCTCTTCTTCTTCTTCAACTTTCTCTTCTTCAATTTCTTTTGCATCTTCTTCCTTCTCTTTCGCTTCTTCTTCTTCTTCTCTTTTTTCTTAATTCCCCTTCTTCTTCGTCTTCTTCTTCTGCATCTCCTTCTGCGTCTTCTTCATTCGCTTCTTATTCCTCTTCCTTTTCATCTTCCGTTTCTTCATCTTTTTCCTCGTACTCTCCTTATTCCTTTTCCTTTTTCTTTTCATTTTCCCCTATATCCTCTTCTTCGTCTTCTTTTTTCTTCTCATCCTCTTCTTCTTCTTCTTTCTCTTCTTTTTTCTCACTTTCTTTTTGTTCTTCTTCCTTCTCGTTCTCTTGTTCTTCTTCTTCTTCATCCATTTCTTCATCTTCTTCTTTGTCCTCTTCTTCTTCCTCAACTTTCTCTTCTTCACTTTCTTTTGCATCTTCTTCCTTCTCTTTCGCTTCTTTGTCTTCTTCTCCTTCTTCATATTCTTTTTCTTCTTCTTACTTTTCTTCATCTTCTTGTCCTCTTCTTCTTTTTCTGATTTCTTCTGTTTTTGTTCTTCCTCTTCTTCATCTTCTTATTCCTCTTCTGCTTTCTCTTTTTCTTTCTTCTTTCATCTCTTGTTTTTTTTCTTTCTCCTCTTTTTATCTTTTTTTTTTCTTCTTGTTCTTTCTTCTCTTCATCTTTCTGCTCCTCTTCTTCTTTATCTTTTTTTTCTGGTCCTTCTTCATCTTCTTTTTCTCTTCCTCATCCTTTTTTCTTTTTTTCTTCTTCGTTGTCTTCTTCTACTTCTTCGCCTTTATCTTTCTCTTCTTGTTTCCCTTCTTCTTGTCTTTTACTTCTTTCATCTCTTGTTCTTTCTCTTTCTCTTCTTTGTATCTTCTTTTCTTCTTCTTGTTCTTTCTTCTCTTCATCTTTCTCCTCCATTTTTTGTCTTCTTTTTCTGCTTTTTCTACTTCTTCATCTTCTTTTTCTCTTCCTCATATTCCTTTTCATCTTCTTCTTTGTCTTCTTCTTCTTTTTTCTCTTCTTCCTTCTCTTGTTCTTTCTCTTTTTCTTCTTTCATCTCTTGTTCTTTTTCCTTCTCTTCTTTCTCTTCTTTTTTTCTTCTTCTTCATATTTCTCCTCCTTTTTTCTTAATCTTCTTTTTCTGCTTCTTCTACTTCTTCATCTTCTTTTTCTCTTCCTCATCTTTCGTTTCTTCTTCCTCCTTTTTATCTACTTCTTTTTCCTCATCTTATTTCTTTTCTTATATCTCTTTTTCTTTTCTTTCTTCGTCTTCCTCTTTTTTTCTTCCTCTTCTTCTTTTTCTTCATTTTATTTTTCTGCTTCCTCTTCTGGTTCCTCTTCTCCTTCTTCGCATTTATCTTCTTCTTCTTCCTATTTTTCTTCTTCTTCCTTTTCTTCATATTCCTCTTCCTTTTCCTCTTCCTCTCCCTCTTCTTCTTCTTCTTCTTCCTCACCTTCTTTCTCTTCTCATTTCTCCTCTTCCTCTTCTTCTTCGTCTTCTTCTGCTTCTCCTTCTTCCTCTTCTTTTTTTCTTCCTCTTTCTCTTGCTCTTTCTCTTATTTTTCATCCATATTTCCGCTTTCTACTTTTTCATACTTTTTCTTTTTCTTCTTCTTCCATTTCTTCATATTCGTCTTTGTCCTCTTCTTCTTCTTATTTCTTCTCTTCCTCTTCTTCTCCTTCTTCAACTTTCTCATCTTCACTTTCTTTTCCATCTTCTTCCATCTCTTTCGCTTATTCTTATTCTTCTCCTTCTTTATATTCTTTTTCTTCTTCTGCCTTTTCTTCATTTTCTTCTTTGTCCTGTTCTTCTTCTTCTTTTTCCTTCTCTTTTTGCTCTTTCTCTTCTTCATCTTTTTATTCCTCTTCTTCTCCTTCTTTCTCATCTACTTTCTCTTCTTCTTTCTGTTTTTCTTTTTTCATCTCTTATTCTTTCTTTTCTTTTTATCTTCATTTCTTCTACTTGTTCTTTCTTCTCTTCATCTTTCTCCTCCTTGTTTCCTTCAACTTCTTTTTCTGCTTCTTCTACTTCTTCATCTTCTTTTTCTCTTCCTCATGTTCGTTTTCTAATTTTTTTCTTCTTCTTTGTCTCCTTCTTCTTTTTTCTTTTCTTCTTTCCCTTATTCATTCTATTTTTCAGCTTTCATCTCTTGTTCTTTCTCTTTGTCTTCTTTCTCATCTTTTTTCTTCTTCTTGTTCTTTCTTCTCTTCATCTTTTCCTCCTTTTTTTTCTATCTTCTTTTTCTGCTTCCTCATCTTTCGTTTCCTTTTTCTCTTCTTCTTCTTCTCCATCTTCTACATATTCCTCTTCCTCTTTTTCTTCTTCTTCATCTTATTTCATTTCTTATTTTTCATCTTTGTCTTCCTCTTCATCGTTTTTTCTTCTCCTTTTATCTCTTCTTCTTCTTTTTCGTTTTTTGTCTTTTTCTTCTTGTTATTCTTCTTATTTTTCTACTTCCTCTTTTTTTCTTCCTCTTCTTTTTTTTTTCTTCTTTTTGTTCTTCTGCTTGCTCTTCTGGTTCCTCTTCTCCATCTTCGCGTTTATCTTCTTCTTCTTTCTCTTCTTCTTCTTCCTTTTCTTCATATTCTTTTTCCTTTTCCTCTTCCTCTTCCTCTTCTTCTTCTTTCTCCTCTTCTTATTCTTTTTCATCTTCTTTCTCTTCTTATTTCTCCTCTTCTTTTTTTCTTCGTCTTCATTTTCTTTTTCTTCTTCTTCTTCTCTCTCTTCTTCTTCCTCATCTTCATTCTCTTCTTATTTCCCTTTTCTTTCTTTTCTTCTTCTTCAGCTTTTTCTTCTTCAGTTTCTTTTGCATCTTCTTCCTTCTCTTTCGCTTCTTCTTCTCCTTCTTCATCTTCTTTTTCTTTTCCTCATCTTTCGTTTCCTTTTTCTCTTCTTCTTCTTCTCCCTCTTCTACATATTCCTCTTCCTCTTCCTCCTCTTCCTCTTTTTCTCCTTCCTCATCTTATTTCTTTTCTTATTTCTCTTCTTTTTCTTCGTCTTCTTCTTTTTTTCTGCTTCTTTTATCTCTTCTTCTTCTTTTTCGTGTTTTCTTCTTTTTTCTTCTTATTATTCTTTTTATTTTCCCACTTCGTCTTTTTTTCTTCCTCTTCTTCTTTTCTTCTTTTAGCTCTTCTGCTTCCTCTTCTACTTCCCCTTCTCCTTCTTCGCATTTATATTCTTCTTCTCTCTCTTCCTCTTCTTCCTCATTTTCTTCATATTCCTCTTCTTCTTTTTCCTCCTCTTCTTCTTCTTCTTCTTCCTCTTGTCTATCTTCTTTTTTTCTTCGTCTTCATCTTCTTTTTCTTCGTCTTCGTCTTCTTTTTCTTCTTCTTCGTCTGCTACTTCTTCTTCCTCTTCTTCTTTCGCTTCTTATTCTTCTTCCTTTTCATCTTCTTTCACTTCTTATTCTTCTTCCTTTTCATCTTCCGTTTCTTCATCTTTTTTCTCTTATTCTCCTTATTTCCTTTCCTTTTCCTTCCCCCTATATCACCTTCTTCTTTTTCTTCATTTTTCTCTTCTTTTTCTTCATCTTCCTTTTCTTCTTCTTCGTCTTAAATTAATTCATCTTCTCCTTCGTCTTCTTCTTCTTCTTTTTCTTCCTCTTTCTCCCTTCCACTTCGTTCTTCCTCCTTCTTGTTCTCTTCTTCTTCTTCTTCTTCCTCCTCCTCTCCCTCTTCTTCTTTCTAATCTTCTTTCTCCTCTTCTTTCTGTTTTTCTTCTTTCATCTCTTGTTCTTTTTCTTCTTTCTCTTCTTTTTATCTTTTTTTCTTTCTTCTATTTATCTTTCTCCTCCTCTTTTTCTTCATATTCTTTTTCTGCTTCTTCTACTTCTTCTTCTTCTTCCTCTTCTTCATCTTCTTTTTCTTCTTCTAATTCCTTTAATTCATCTTCTCCTTCGTCTTCTTCTTTTTATTCTTCCTCTTTCTCCCTTCCTCTTTTTCGACCTCTTCGTCTTCTTCGTCTTCTTCGTCTTCTTCTTCTTCTTCTTATTTCTCTTCTTCTTTCTCTTCTTCTTCTTTCTTGCTCTTTCTCTTGCTCTTTAACTTCTTTTTGATCTCTTTTGCTTTTTCATCATCTTCTTTTTAACCTTTTTTTCCTTCTTCATATTTTTTTCTTCTTCTTCTTCATTTTCTTCATCTTCTTCTTTCTCCTCTTCTTCTTCTTCTTCCTTCTGGTTCTTTTTTTCTTTTTCTTCTTTTTCTTGCTCTGTTTCTTCATCTTTTTCTTCTCTTCCTCTTCTTCATTTTTCTCATCTTCACTTTCTTTTGCAGCTTCTTCCTTCTCTTTCTTCTTCTCCTTCTTCATATTCTTTTTCTTCTTCTTTGTCCTCTTCTTCTTCTTCTTATATCTTCTCTTTTTGTTCTTCTTCTTCCTCGTCTTCCTCTTCTTCTTCTTTCTCATCTTCTTTTACTTATTCTTCTTTCATCTCTTGTTCTTTTTCTTCTTTCTATTTTTTTTCCTTCTTTTTGTTCTTTCTTCTTCTCTTCATCTTTCTCCTTCTTTTTTTCTTTATCTTCTTTTTCTGTTTCTTCTACTTCTTCATCTTCTTTTTCTCTTCCTCATCTTCCATTTCTTCTTTTCTTCTTCTTCTTTGCCTTCTTCTTCTTCTTCGTCTTTTTCTTTCTCTTCTTCTTTCTCTTATTCTTTCACTTTTTCTTCTTTTAATTCTTGTTCTTTCCATTTATGTACTTTCTCATTTTTTTTCTTCTTCTTCTTCTTCGTCTTCTTTCTTTTTCAGAAGAGGAAGCAAAAGAACAAAAAAAAGAAAAGGCAGAAAAAAGACGAAGAAAAAAAATAAGAAGAATAATAATATAAAGAAGAAAATGACGAAGAAGAAAAAGACAAAGAAGAAGAAAAAAGAAAAAGAAGAAGTGATAAAAGAAGGAGAAGAAGAAGAAGAAAAGGAAGATGAAGGGGAAGAAAAAGAAGAAAAAGAAAAGAAGAAAAGAAAGATGAGGAAGAGAAAAAGAAGATGAAGAAGTAGAAGAAGCAGAAAAATAAGACGAAGAAGAAGAGGAGGTGAAAAATGAAGAGAAGAACGAACACGAAGAAGACAAAAAGATAAAAAGAATAGAAAGACAAAGAAGAAGAAATGAAAGAAGAAAAAGAGAAAGAAGAAGAGTAACAAGATGAAGAAGAGGAAGAACAAAAAGAGAAGAAATAAGACGAGGACAAAGAATATGAAGAAATGGAAGAAGAAGAAGAGAACGAGAAGGAAGAAGAACGAAAAGAAAGTAAAGAAAAAAAGGGAAAGAAAAAGAAGAAGAAGAAGAAGAGGAAGAGAAGAAATAAGAAGAGAACAAAGAAGAAGATGAAGAAAAGGAAGAAGAAGAAGAAAAAATATGAAGAAGAAGAAAAAATATGAAGAAGACGAAGACGCAGAAAAAGAAGATGAAGGCGAAGAAAAGGAAGAAGGAGAAGAGAAAGAAGAAGAAGATAAATGCGAAAAAGGAGAAGAGGAAGCAGAAGAACAAAAAAAAAAAGAAAAGGCAGAAAAAAAGACGAAGAAGGAAAATTAGAAGAATAGTAATAAGAAGAAGAAGATGACAATGAATAAAAAAACAAAGAAGAAGAAAAAAAGAAAAAGAAGAAGTGATAAAAGAAGGAGAAGTAGAAGAAAAAAACGAAGATGAAGGGGAAGAAAAAGAAGATGAAAACGAAGAAAAAGAAGAAGAAGAGAAATAAGAAAAGAAATATGAGGAGGAAGAAGAAGAAGAAGAAGAGAAAGACCAAGAGGAAAAGGAATATGTAGAAGAGGAAGAACAAAAAGAAGACGAAGAAGAAGACGAGAAATAAGAAACAAACGATGCGGAAGAGAAATAGAAGATGAAAAATTAAAGGAAGCAGAAAAATAAGATAAAGAAAAAAGAGGAGAAAGATGAAGAAAAAAAAAAAAGAAAAAAAGATTAAAAAAAAGAGAAAGAACAAGAGGTGAAAAAAGAAAAAGAGAAAGAAGAAGAGAAAGAAAAAGAAGAATAGTAAGATGAGGTAGGGAAAAAAAGATGAAGAAGTAGAAGCAGAAAAAGAAGAAAAAAGGAGGAGAAAGATGAAGAGAAAAAATAACAAGAAGAAGAAAAAAAGATAAAAAGAAAAGCAAGAGAAAGAACAAGAGATGAAAGAAGAAAAAGAGAAAGAAGATGAGAAAGAAAAGGAAGAGGAAGATGAGGAAGAAGAAGAACAATAAGAGAAGAAATAAGAAAAAGAAGAAGAGGACAAAGAAGAAGATGAAGAACAGGAAGAAGAAGAAAAAGAATATGAAGAAGGAGAAGGAGAAGAAGAAAAAGAAGAAGAAGAAGAAGAAGAAGAGAACGAGAAGGAAGAAAATCGAAAAGAAAGTGAAGAAAAAGAAGAGAAAGAAGAAGATAAAGAAAATGAAGAAGATGATGAAAAAGCAAAAGAGATGAAAAAGGAGTTAAAGAGCAAGAGAAAGAGCAAGAAAGAAAAAGAAGAGAAAGAAGAAGAGAAATAAGAAGAGGAAGAAGAAGAAGACGAAGAAAAAGAGGAAGGGAGTGTAGTGTGTTATATGCAAAATAAGCATATGCCCACCATGTTGTAGTGTATACAATATGTAAAGTGGTCATGTACCCTAACTAAACGTTAGAGTATCAAACGCATAAACATACAGACACTTTGTCGCTTTGTGTACACAACATAACCACCGCCTAGTGCTGTAATATGATCAGCCGCTTATATGTGGACTGGCCTGCAGCGTGAGATCTGCAGCGTAAGCACTATGACGTTCTGACCATTCGGTCCTTAGCGCATGTCAATGTATATGCCTTTTGCATGTGCATATAATAATAAATACAAATACATATGACACGCTATATAATCCCGTTCTGCCGCTGCTTTGAGCGACAGAACTATATACTCTCTTATGTACTTTAGTCTAAGTCAATATCGAATAAAGAAAGACCGATTCATTATGTATGAAGACGTCAAAGACACAAAGTCAATAAAAAAGCCAGAAACTCAAGCTCACTCAGTTATACCTACAATAAAAATAATTGATAATAACGGACTAACTCCTCCTCAGCCACTACCACTACCAAGCGAGGAAAAGAAGTGATCAAGGGATTGCCCAGGATCACTAAAGAGTGTATACTGCGAGCTGGACAAAAATTGGTGCGACGACCCATAGGCCCCGGACATCTGCAGCAGAAAGTACAAGTGTGAAAGGCAGGCCGCCTTTTACACCATCGATGGAGCATCATCAAAAATTAATTTTAAATTTAAAATAAATTTAAAGAAAAATGTTAAAATTAATAACATATATATAAGAAACAAAATTATTGTAAGAAATATTGTGAAATTGAGCGGAGCCTTATCTGCCCGATAGAAGTATAGCCTGTAAAGCTATACGAACCATTAGGTAGGGACATGTAAAAGGAATTTTTTTCTCCCCTAGAGAAAAATTAACTATATCTAAACTTAAGAAAAATATTGTAAGCGGAAGCGATAACTGCATTGCTCGCTAAAGTATGGCACGTGAAATCATACGACAAAATAGGTAGGAGATCATTGTTAACCATTTAAAAGAAAAAAAAAATGTATGTATGTATATATGTATGTATATGTATCAAATTATTAAATCACGTTCCAACTACTAAATTTCGAGTTTGCTTTTAGTTCAGGATTTGTTTCCATTCTATGAACTGTTTGTTTCCTTCTTCGAATTGTCCCACACGACCCTACGACGACTCTTATTAACTTTTAATTCGCAATTGTTTAAGTGAGCTTCTTGATTTCAACATGGGAGGCCATGAGTCCAAGGTCAAACATAGCACAGCAGACGTGATTAACGTCACATCCACAAGATTGTGGATCCTACACCACACCTAGGCACCCAAACTCAGCTATTAATTGTACTAGTAGTACTCACGGCCTTAAATCTCATACTAAAAGCGTATCTGATATACAAAAGAACGCTCAGAAAGAGATACCTTAGTCGAGCCAATGAGCTAGATAAGGTTTAAAAAAAAAAAATATATATATATATATACATCTCATCGACTAATGGAATGGAACGAAATATCGTCCATTATTAAACTTGAACGTCTTGTGTTTGACAAATCGTTTAAGTGCCTAAATAAATGTGCTCCGATTTCAAACACAACGAAAGTAAAACACGTTCAATGTATGATAAAATCATATAATAACATTCGTGAGATACTAATTTAAATAGATTAACGCAATTGCACGTAACGCAAGTAAATGATGTGTTTAAAAGATTAAGAGAAAATCTTAGATATATATCGGAAAGACATAGCCTACAACTATTTATTCCGAATATAATTAACACACCAGCCAGATTTGATGAGTCGGTATTAATGGATATCGAACCACAATCAAATCTTGAACAAAAACATTCAGTGGATATAGGAAACGAAGTAATCATAGCGTCAACAGTAGAAAAAGACCGTCAATATGTGAGACAAGTCTCAACTTCAATCCCCAAATTTGATGGTAATAAACTATCACTCCAGCGCTTTCTAACAGCGTTAAGAATCACTGATAGGACTAAAGGAGATTAAGAAGATCTAGCCGTTGAAGTTATCAAATCACAGATAACTGGCAGAATCCTTTATAAAGTACAAAACGAAACAACAATCCAGGATATTATGAGGAAACTCAATGATAACGTTAAAGGAGAGTCCTCTTATTTTATCAAAGCAAAACTACTAAATATAAAGCAAAAGGGTAAAACAGCATCGCAGTATATGACTGATATTGATATTGCGCAGACTGCAAGCAGCTAGAAGCAGCGTACATTGACGAAGGTTTAGACCCAGGAAATGCTGATAAATTTTCGACCGAAGAGTCGATATCAGCTCAGATTCACAACTGTGAACATGAAAAGTTGCGTATAATACTAGAAGCTGGCAATTTCGGTAATTGTAATGATGTAATGGGTAAATATATCCATTTCAGCACAGAGATTACGGGAAGCACCAACACTGTCTTTTATTACAGAGGCAACGGTAGTCGCGGTAACCAAAGAGGTTACAATAACCGCGGTTACAATAACTCAAACAGAGGTAATTACCAAAATAGAGGTAATTACCATTACAATCACAATAATAATAATAGAGGGAACAATAGAGGCCAAAATAGAGGAAACTCTAGAGGCCGTGGTAACTCGAACAGAGGCCATAATCCCCCAAACAATGCAAACATACGAACTGCAGAAAGTAGTTCAGGAAACGAATAAATCCCTTAAGATATTCAGAGTATGCGATAGTATACAACATCAATCTTAGTTCAGAATTATTTATAAAACTAAAAAACTTAAGCACAAACAATTCTCTCACTTTTTTAGTAGACACTAGTGCAGACATAATCCCACACAACTATCACTTACTTGAACAAAACTTTCCAATCCCTAGCGATGGCATTATAGGTATAGACTTCATAAAAAATTCAATTGCCTATTAGATTGTACACATACTAGTGACACTCTAATAATTAGGCCAGATAATTTAAACCTACAAATAAAAATACCCATCACACATAGTTGTGATAACAATGCCATTTTACTTCCAGCCCGCACTGAAGTAGTCTGACAGATTAAATTAGAATCGACAGAACAAACTGTTCTAATTCCGAATCAAGAAATTGAGAAAGGAATATTTATTGGAAATACTATCTCCAGTAAAGAAAATATTGTTGTCCGAGTCCTAAATACAACAAGTGTAACCAAAATAATACACATTAATAATATAAAAACCGAAAGGCTAAGTGACTATGACATAGTCCAAGAAATTAGCAAAACAGACACGAAGATATCATAAAAAAACTTACAAAATCTTTCCACCACAATTCAAAGCAAAACTTGAAGATTTATGCACCTAGTATACAGACATATTCGGACTTGAAACCGAATCAATAACAACAAATAATTTTTATAAGCAAGAACTAAGATTGAATGATAATAATCCAGTATTCATCCAAAAACTATAGAATTCCACACGCACACAAAGAAGAAATCAATAAACAAGTTAAAAAGCTCATTCTAGATAAAATAGTTGGACCATCCACCTCAGAATATAATAACCCAATATTGTTGGTACCTAAGAAAGGTCTACCAGGTTCTGCTACAAAAAGATGGCGATTAGTAGTGGATTACCCCCAGATCAATAAAAAACTCCTATCGGATAAATTTCCACTTCCCAGAATCGATGACATTCTCGACCAGTTAGGTAGAGCCAAATACTTTTCATGTCTAGACTTAATGTCTGGATTCCATCAAATAGAATTAAAAGAAAGATCTAGAGAACTAACGTCCTTTTCAACGAGCAGTGGTTCGTACCAGTTCACAAGACTACCATATGGTCTTAAAATAGCGCCAAATTCTTTTCAAAGAATGATGACAATAGCTTTTTCTGGACTCGACCCTTCGCAAGCATTCTTGTATATGGATGCCTTAATAGTCATCGGTTGTTCGGAAAACCACATGATTAAAAACTTAATAAACGTTTTTGAACTATGTGGAAAAACAACCTTAAGCTACATCCAGAAAAATGTAAGTTCTTCATGCACCAAGTGACTTTTCTAGGTCACAAGTGTACTGATCAAGGCATACTGCCCGATGATAAAAAATATGACGTCATCGAAAAATATCCAGTCCCTACAGACGCGGATAGCGCTAGAAGATTCGTTGGGTTTTGCAACTACTATAGACGTTTCATAAAAAATTTCGCCGATTATTCACGGCACATAACACGATTATGTAAAAAGAATGTCAAATTTCAATGGTCCGATGAATGCCAAAATGCATTCGAGTATTTAAAAAAGGCTTTAAGTAAACCCACATTATTGAAATATGCAGATTTCGATAAAGAGTTTTGCATAATTACTGATGCAAGTAAAAACGCTTGTGGAGCTGTCCTAACACAGAACTATGGAGATAAACAACTCCCAGTTGCATATGATTCACGCTCATTCACTAAAGGTGAAAGCAACAAATCAACTACAGAACAAGAGTTAGCAGCTATCCACTGGGCAATTACATATTTCAGACCATACATATATGGAAAACATTTCACAGTAAAAACAGATCACAGACCATTAACCTATTTGTTTTCAATGACAAATCCAAGTTCAAAACTAACTAAAATGAGACTAGAACTAGAAGAATACGATTTCACAGTAGAGTATCTCAAGGGAAAAGACAACTTCGTAGCAGATGTATTATCAAGGATTACAATATCCGATTTAAAAGACATACATAGAAAAGTCCTCAAAAGTCACTACCAGGCAACAGTATAGACAGAAAAAATCCTGCGCAGGAAAAGATCAAGAAGATTTGCCAATGCAAACTCTTGACAACGCTTCTAAGCCCAACGTATATGAAGTCATTAGTAATGACGAAGTGCGGAAAGTAGTGGACTTGCTAATAAAAAATCAGATATGTTTTTTGAAACGTGGAAGAAAAATAATAGCAAGAATTGATGTTAGCGATTTGTACACCAATGGAAATCTTGACTTAGGTCAGTTCTTCCAAAGGCTTGAGATGCAAGCCGGTATACCTAATATCAGCCAACTCAAAGTGGCACCGAGCGATAAGATCTTTGAATTAATTTCAATTGAATCTTTCAAAAATATGGGCAATAAAATTTTGAATATTTTAAGAGTAGCGCTACTCAAGCCGGTGACCCTAATAGAAAATAAAAAAGATCAAGAAGCGATACTGTCTAAATTTCATGACGATCCAACTCAAGGAGGTCATAATGGCATTAGAAGAACGCTAGCTAAAATAAAACGACATTACTATTGGAAAAATATGACTCGTCATATCAAAGAGTACGTACGTAAATGTCAAAAATGCCATAAATCCAAAATAACAACTCATATAAAGACCCCAATGATTATAACTGAAACACCAACTATAGCTTTTGACAGAGTGATAGAATGGTAATGAATATGCAGTTACCCTAATATGCGATTTTACTAAGTATTTAGTAACCATTGCAATTCCAAATAAAAGTGCACCAACCGTTCCCAAAGCTATATTTGAAAACTTTATTCTAAAGTACGGTCCAATGAAAACGTTCATTACGGACATGGGAACAGAATATAAGAATTCAGTAATAACTGACTTGTGCAAATATTTGAAGATAGACAACATAACGTCTACTGCACATCATCATCAAACCTTAGGTACAATAGAACGAAGTCATAGGACATTCAATGAATATGTTCGTTCATATATACATATCTGCAGACAAAACCGATTGGGATGTTTGGATACAATATTTCACATACTGTTTCAACACAACACCCTCGGTAACACACGACTATTGTCCATACGAACTAGTATTTGGAAGATTACCAAGACAGTTCGTAGATTTTAATAAATCCACTAGAATAGACTCATTATATAATGTAGATGATTACGCTAAAGAAGTTAAGTTTAGATTAGAAATAGCTTATAAAAGAGCAAGAATAGCTCTAGACAATAGTAAAGCTAGAAATAAAAAGCAATTCGATAATAAAATATGCGATGTGGGCATAGAAATAGGAAATAAAGTTCTATTAAAAAATGGCACAGGACACAAGTTAGATCCTACATATATAGGACCATTTGAGGTAATAGCTATAGATAATAAAGATAATATTACAATTAGGGATGGCAAGAATAAGAAACAAAAAGTTCATAAGGATAGGCTAAAAGTTCAATAATAAACTTCGAAATGAATTATTAACAAACAAAATTTCAGAGAGAGTTCTGAGTTTGTGAGAGTAAGACGTGTTTTTTGTTTGCGCTCCGTACTTTTAATTATTTCTGTTCTTTAATTTGTTGTAAATTTATACATTATTTGTGTATTGGTGATTATTGCATTTTTAGTTTTGATACTGCCGTGATTTTTGCTTCTAAACATTGTGTTTTATATTTTATTTACAATAGTTTTGTGAGCGTCGGTGTATATCTAAATTGCAATTTTCGTTTAGTATTTCTATTCTTTCGTTGTTCTTATTTGCTTTTCTGTTCTTTTTTTAAACGCGTTAGTGTGTATGTTCGTTGTCGCTTGTTCACGCTCAGCTTTTTACACGGGTTAGTTTTACACGCATCGCTCACGCTTAGCTTAGCGTTTTGTTTTTGTTTCTTGCGAAATTTATTTCGTTTGTAGTGCAGCTCTCTCCCGCTCTATTTTCTGTTCCTTCATCTACTATTTATTCTTTTGATCTTTGTAGTAGCTGAGTGTTGTTGTTTGTGATTTTTGTTTCTCTTAATCACAGTTAATCAACTCTTTGTCTTTTATCTTTTATTTTTTTTACTATCTAAATCTGTTTGTATTTTTGTTTTGATTATCTCCCCTACTTGCCAATATGATTTGCTGTAAGAAATCATGTACACTTCGGCATATCACTGATTCTGCACAAATGCAATTTGTTGGGTGCTGGTTGTGCGAGAATCTAATGCACATTAAATGTGCTGGCATCTCGGGGCGTGACTGTGATAGAGTCATGGCTGCTCCCAAAAGTGGGTGTGGTGGATTACGCTGGTCTTGCCCGGATTGTTTGGAAAAACAATTAAGTTTTTCCAAGATGTATAATTCAGTGCGGGTTCAGTATTCAAATCTGAGCAAATTTTCAAAACAGCTTGAAGAGGAACTAAAAGCTGGAGAAGAAATATTGTATCAGTATAAGTTTGATTCTCCGCTGAATACAGTGATTACTCCATCACTGCTAGTTCCCCCCTCCATTCAATTATCACTTTCATCAAATACGACATGTGAGGCTGTGTCTGCTTTTATTGAAAGTAAAATTTCATCTAAAGTATTTATATCGAAGTTTAATTTTGCGACTCCTCGTGAAATTGCTTCGTTTAAAATCAATGTCCAAATTGAATTTTTCGATACAATATGTGATCCAAACTTTTGGCCACCTCATGTTCTTGTACATGATCAAACCTAAGACTCGGAATAGAATTTCTCCAGTGTCTTTAAATCCCGTTTTGGTTCAACCTTCATCTGAGGCTGTATCAAAAAACTAAGTTTCTTTCCATCTTTTCCGCAGCTATCTATTATTTATCAAAATGTTCGA
The DNA here is from genome assembly GCA_035045555.1 of Drosophila fulvimacula. NCBI lineage: Eukaryota > Metazoa > Arthropoda > Insecta > Diptera > Drosophilidae > Drosophila > Drosophila fulvimacula. Next base: position 2,129 of record JAWNOX010000102.1, on the reverse strand, counting down.
GGCCTTAATTCTAAATTAAAAAATCTATTTCTGCATAGCTGTAGTGTCCAATCTGAACTTATAGCGCTCACTGAAACGTGGTTAAGCCAAAATGTTTATAATAGTGAAGTTTTTTCAAATAATTTCACTATTTATAGACTTGATCGCGCGTCTCGTAGAGGGGGTGGTGTTTTAATAGCTGTTAAACCCCATTTCCTCTCTGAATCTTTTACATTCTCATCAATTCCCTCTCTTCCCCTCCCTCCTCCTTCTTCTTCCCTTCTTTTTTCTTCTTTATCAATAACTCAATTTCTAATCATTTAAATCGTTCTCTTGATCTTGCTTTTACTAATGATGACGCCAGCATTAATGTTTTAAGATCATCCCCCTTTTGTATACCTGAGGATTTATATCATCCAAAATTAGAGGTTTTAATACCTATTTACTGTCCACCAATTCTTACGCCCTCGTCATCTAAAAAGCGGCGTTCTTTTAATAAATGTAATTTTGTTTTGCTTAATGATCTCATTAATGCAACAGATTGGTCTCCTTTATATGAGGCAGTTGATGTAAACTTAGCAGTTTCAACATTCTACAATACTTTAAATGCTATTCTAGACAAGTGTGTTCCTATGTGTCTTCCCAAATCTCTTTCTAATAAACCTCCCTGGTTCACTTCGATTCTTTCAACTCTAAAAAATTTTAAATCTAAATGTTTTAAAAAGTTAAAAAAGTCGGGTTCGGTCGTTGATTGGTCTAAATACTCCTTAGCTAAGGCCAATTCCAATATTTTAAACTCTCGTTGTTATGAGAATTACCTTATACGCTGTAAAAGGCAGTTTGCTCGTGATCCCAAATTTTATTCATTTGTAAATTTGAAGCGTAAATGTTCTGGGTTTCTATCCTCGTTTTTCCTAGGTTGTGACAGTACTTGCAATGATCAAGATACCTCAGATCTATTTGCAAAGTTCTTCCAATCCACTTATTCAACTGCCATTTCAGAAACCAATTCTTTTCCAATTTTAAATTCTGAAATTAATGGAAATGCTATTATGGTTTCTAATATTTCTCCTGTCTCTCTTTTATCCGCTATGCGTACGTTGAAATCGTCGTTCTCTCCGGGGGCGGATGGTATTCCTAGTTGTGTGATTAAAGAATGCAGTGCTTCTTTGTGGTCACCTTTATTAAAACTGTTCAATTTGTCTCTTGATACCTCGGTATTTCCTTCAATTTGGAAAGAATAATTTATTATTCCTCTGTATAAAAAAGGAGGAAGATCTGATATTTCAAATTACAGAGGCATTGCCAAGCTGTCTGCTATTCCGAAGTTATTTGAAAAAATTATAACTTCTAATTTACAGCACTTTTGTAAATCCATTATTTCACCATCGCAGCATGGTTTTGTTCAGAATCGATCAACCTCTACGAACTTATTAGAATTTTCATCCCTAATCAATGAAAGCTTTTTAAAGAAAATGCAAACAGATGTTATATACACTGATTTCAGTAAGGCATTTGACTTTGTTCAGCATGACATCTTGCTTCAAAAGCTTGACCAATTGGGATTTTCTCCTAAACATCTATTTCGAAGGTCATATTTGTCTCTTCGGGTGTTCCTCAGGGTAGTCACTTGAGCCCTCTACTTTTCTCCCCCTTTATAAATGACCTTCCCAGCTGTATTTCTTACTCTAGGATATTCATGTATGCAGATGATGTAAAACTCTGTCTCTCATACAAGAACTCAATAGATCATCTACGCCTACAGGATGATCTAATATCCTTTCAAAATTGGTTTAAAGCTAAGCCACTAGAATAGACCCATTATATAATGTAGATGATTACGCTAAAGAAGTTAAGTGTAGATTAGAAATAGCTTATAAAAGAGCAAGAATAGCTCTAGACAATAGTAAAGCTAGAAATAAAAAGCAATTCGATAATAAAATATCAGATGTGGGCATAGAAATAGGAAATAAAGTTCTATTAAAAAATGGCACAGGACACAAGTTAGATCCTACATATATAGGACCATTTGAGGTAATAGCTATAGATAATAAAGATAATATTACAATTAGGGATGGCAAGAATAAGAAACAAAAAGTTCATAAGGATAGGCTAAAAGTTCAAAAATAAACTTCGAAATGAATTATTAA
>JAWNOX010000101.1:0-72162 GCA_035045555.1 Drosophila fulvimacula | reverse complement strand
ATATATTTACATATGTATATATAAAATAAGAGTAACATTGATATAACTTAAATAAAGTCAATATAATATACATATGTATGTACATATGAATAGATGAAATGCATTATATTATTAAACGAAACGTTTACCAAACGTTTACGTACACACGCGCATGGCAACAGCAGCAGAAGCTCTAGAAAACTCGAAGAATTCATAACAACAACAACAAAGACAAATTGGGGATGAATTTTCAGCAGAAGTCCAGCAGCTCAGTAGCAGAAGCTCAGTAGCTCAATAACTGTACATAGGAATTCGCTATCTCACTCTTATGTATTGCAACGGCTGTGTTGATAGAAGCGATAATCGCCGACATAAAGTCCCGGGTTCGATTCTCTAAGCTGACGTCAAAACGTTTTTTTACGCAAGTTACTTAATCTTTTTTGTTTTTTTTTTAATTTTTTAATTTAATTTCAAATTATATATAAACTTTGAAGTGCATTTAAAGCCGCCGATAGGCGGGGTTCAGGGTATTTCCTAGTCGGGCACCTCCGACTAGAGTTTCCTTACTTGTTTTATTTATTAAGAAGTTACAATTAATGTAAAATTAACTCTAACTTAAAGCTAAGCACTGGCAGCAGTGGCCTTCGGCTGGGTGGTGTTTATTGTGATTATAGATTATTTTTAAATTAGTATATACAGATTTTATTTTATAATAGCATTATTTCTATGTTTACATTTCATTTTTTTTTTATTTAATCTTTTTCATAGTAGGTGGTATGTTTTAGATTTTTTAAGAAACTCAATTATCTTGCGGATGTTAATCTCGGTTGGGTTTGCTAGGATTGATAAGGGGCAGGTGTTTTGGAAGATTTGGGTATGCAGGTTAGAGGTTGCGGGGCAGTCGCAGAGAATGTGTATTATATTGATGTTTGCGGTTGTGTGACAGTTGGGGCAAGGAAGGGTGTTCTTAGGGTTGTTATAGTGCTGTTGTGTGATTCTTGTGTGGCCTAGTCTTAGCCTTAGAAATTTTATTTGATCACTGCGATTGATGCTTTTTTGGTCTATATTTTTTACCTAAAAAATATAGACCAAAAAAGCATCACACGCAGTGATCAAATAAAATTTCTAAGGCTAAGACTAGTTTGACGTGTTGGATAGGTTTGTATTTAATCTCTGGTACCATCGGTTGCAGAGCTCTATGTTCAATTTAAGTTCTTTTGAGAGTTCGTTTTTGAGGAGTTTGCTTATGTCTGTAGTGGTAAAGTTAGGGGTATAGTGAAGGGGCATATAAAATGCGTCTTTGGCTGCACTGTCGGCTAACTCGTTCCCTTTAATGCCGCAGTGGCTAGGGATCCAAAGAAGTTTTATTTTTGAGTCAGATTGGGTAAGCAGGGTTCTAATAGTTGTGGGATAAAGGCTATTGTTGTTAATATTGCGAATGGATTTTATGGATACGAGGGAGTCGGAGCAAATTATATACTTTCCAAGTCTGTTTTTGATCAGATTTATTGCATCGAGAATGGCTATGGTTTCAGCTGATAGGATGGATGAATAATGGGGGAGGATGCATCTTTTCAGGATTTCGTTTTCGGTCGTAATCGCAAAAGTGGCTGTGTTGTTTTGTAGAGAGCCGTCTGTGTATATGAATTTATGGTTGTTGTATTTCTCTTTGATTTCAAGAAATTGTTGTCTGAATGTGCTTGGTGGTGTTTTGGATTTGCTCTGTCTATGTAGTGTGATATTGATGACAGAGAGCGGGAATAGACATAGGGGTGTGGTGGTTTTGCTTGGGAGGGGAAGGTAGGGAACGTTGGTTTCTTTACATAATGCTATGGTTTTTTCTATTGTTGACGTCAATTTGTTCCTTTTTTGGCTGTCCTTTTGTTTAGTGCATCTGTGGAGCGGTGAGTTTGAGCTATGTAGGAGTGTTTTGTAGGTTTTAGCTGTGATCAGGTCTCTTTTTTGCTCTATTGTAGATATATTTGCTTCGAAAAGTAGGTTAGCGATAGGCGTTGAGCGTAGTGCCCCAAGTGATATGCGGATTGCGGCATTAAATAAAGTTTTGAGTTTATTGAGGATTGATTTGGGAGCACACCCGTAGATGAGCAGTGCGTAGTCAATTTTCGGAATTACTATAGATTTTGTTACATTTAATATAGTGTATATATTGCAGTTTAGCTTAGAGCTTCCTAGGCATTTAATGATGTTAAGTTTGTTGTTTAAGGCTGGCAGAATTTGTTTGATGTGCGCGTCCCATCTATATTTATTGTTAATGGTGAGTCCTAACATTTTCATTTTGGTGACTGGGGGAATAGGGGTGTTGTTGCATGATATGCTGCAGATGCAGTTTTGCTTGCGGCAAACATGAAGGTGTTGAGACTTTTCTACTGATAGTGATGCTCCTGAATATGAACACCACTCACATATGTTGGAAAAGAGTTGGTCGAGGTTGCAGGATTGATTTTTTTGTTTGCTAAGAGGGATGATAAGGTAAAAGTCGTCGGCGTAGGCGGTGAAATGGATTTCTTTTTGTACGCTGATTAAGTGGGAGAGTCTGTTGTAGACGATTAGGAAAAGAATGGCGGATATTGGCGATCCCTGGGGAATGCCGTTTTGAAGAGGATAGGGATTACTTTTGACATTTTTTATTTTAACTACAATTTTCCGGTTTGCCATGAAATTCCGTATAAACTGTATGATTTTTGGTCCAACTTTCCAGCGGTTTAATTGGTCTCTTATTGGGTGGACATCGACTCTGTCGAAGGCTCTTGAGAAATCAAGGGCAATGATAGAGGCGTGCTTTTTGCTTCTTAGCGACTTCGTTATCAGGTGGTCTGCAAAGAGCAGACCATCTGTGACGGATTTGCCGTATTTGAAGCCTGTTTGGTTGGGATGGACAAGGCTGGTTTTGTAGGATTGTGGGATGGTGTTGTTGAATATAGTATTGAAGAGGTTTGTAATTCTTGTTTTAAGGGCGTAAGAGGAATTTTTTATCTTAGGATAAGAGATTCCCTTTAGGCCGGGAGTTGTACCTTTGAGGGTGTGTAACGCTGCTAGTAGTTCAATTAGTGTGATGTCAGATTCTATTGCTTGTGCTCTAGGACTGGGTAAGTAATTGATAGAGTTGTCAGCATATTTGCTGGTAATGAAGCTATTGCTAAAATTTTGGTCGTTGGAGCAGTCGGACCAATGTTGGGCAAACAAGAGGGCTATGTGGTTTGTGTCTGTTGATAGTGAGTTGTTGGTTGTATCTGTAATGCAGTGTGTTGTGGGTGTGAGGGGTTGTTTGTGGTATACTATGGTGAGCGGATTGTAGGATTATTTTATTAATTATTGCAGCTTCTTTATTAATGTTAGAGGTTCTAGGTATAAGTTCGTTTAGGTCGTTAGTTAGTTTGGTGAATAATGGCCAGTTGGCTTCTTTTATTTTGAAGAGGGGACGGGAGAAGTTGTGTGATTGGGGCTGTGGGAACAAGGATAATAAAATTGGAAAATGATCGCTGCCATGAAGGTCATTGATTATTTTCCAATTGGTGAAGGGAGAGCATACTGAGATGTCAATATGTGTGAAGGTGTTGTGAGTGGAGAAGTGTGTTGGTGATCCGTCATTAAGTATAGTGAGATTGGCGTTTTGGAGGAACTTTGATAGGGTACGTCCTCTCCGGTTATCTTGGGCTGATCCCCAGCTGTGATGTTTGCTGTTGAAATCGCCTAGGATAATTTGGTTGGTGCTGTTAGTGCCTGGTATAAAGTGTTCGGTTAAATCATTAGGTGAAAATGTTTTGGTGGGATGGATATATACAGAAATAATGTTAATTTTCCTATTAGACATAATTTCGATTCCTAGCGTTTCTATGTGTGTAGGTTGATCTAGTGTCTTATGTTCTATGGATTTGTGGACCAATATGGCTACACCGCCAAATCGGTTGGAAGCTGTATTGGTGTAAATTTGAAAGTTTATTGGAACAGGGGTGGGGATAAATGTATTGTAAAAGTGGGTTTCTTGGAGACATACTACGTGTGGTGAGTATTTTTTGATTATAATTAGCAGTTCGTTATAGTTGTTTCTGTATCCTTTCATGTTTCATTGTATTATTTTAAGCATTGCTATATTTTTATGATTTGGGGTCTTGAGTTGAGTATTTGGGTTTGTTTTGAGTTAAAGGTTAAAGTATAGAGTATGAGTTTGGTATAAAGTTTGTTTCTATTTACTTGTTTTGTTTTAGATAGATTCGCTATCACTATTGTTTTTATGAAGGTTTTTGTTTGTGGGTTTTGATTTTGTTTTTGGTTTAGAGGCTTAAAGTTAGTTGCTAGTGGGCTAGATTTATCTTTGGTAAATATTCTTAGTTTTAGATCTTCAGTTGACTGTGATAGATATGATTTGTTTTCCGTGTGGGGAGGGTTACCGTCTCTTTCCATATCTTCTGTTACAGTGGAGTTAGGTTATTACCTTTTTTTTATATCTGTGAATACTTTCTCCAGGGGGGAGATCGTAGATGGAGTGCTTGCTGCTTGCTGCGTAGTAATGATTTGTTCATGTGAGCATTGTGTATTGGTTGAATTTTGTGTTGGTGTTGATGTGTTTGGCGTTGGTTGTGCAAAAGTTTTAGCATAGCTGTTTCTCAACTGTTGATTGTGCCTGTTGTGATATATATCAAGTGCGGTTTTGTTATCAACTTTTTCGGTGGTTTTTATTGCAGTTAGCTCTTGTGGTTTGAGGAAGGTGGGGCATTTACGGTCGAGTGGGCTATGTTGGTGGTCAATTTGGGGGTTATTTTTGAGGTTTATTTTTTAGTTTTGCGTATTTTTGCAGAGTTCCCCTTCATTTGTATGTTTTGCTTCTGAGCAGTTTTTGCATATTTCGGAGCTCTTGCAGATAGCGATAGGGTGTCCAAAGCGGAGACAATTTTTGCACTGCAGCGGGAGTGGGATATATGGTCGTACACGGACGGTTTCGTAGCCAATTTTTATTAATTAGGGTAGTTTGTGAGTTGAAAATGTAATTGTTATGAGACCAGTTTCGACAAGTGAGGTTTGTTCTTGGTTTGTGTTGTTTGTTTGTTTTTTTTAGAATTTTGCGCACCTCGATTACGTTCTGTGGTTTTAATTCTTCCAGTATTTCGCTTTCACCTATGTTTCGTAGTTCATTGCAATATATTACGCCTTTGGTTGTGTTTAAAATCTTGTGTTCTGTTGCAGTGATATCGAGATTATTCATTTTTTTAGCGCAATTAGTTTCAGTGCTTGCAGTTTGTTTTTAGTTTTAATAAGCACGGACCCCGTCTCTTGTTTTTTTTACATGTTTCAACTTCTCCTCCGCATGCATAGTCTATGGTTTTTTTTATGATAAACGGTGGCACTTTTTCGAATGATTCGTTGTCGTTCCGTTTTAGTACAATATATTTTGGCTCGTTTAGTTGTGTTTTGTAGGTTTTGCTTCTATCGGGTGGTTCGTTCATGGTTGTTGTTTTTGGGCTATTGCCCGGTGTAACTGTTTATGGTGTGTGTTTGCTTTTGCGGTTGATTTTTGTTAGTCGCGCGTTTGCTGATAAGCTTTGCGTTTGCGTAGCGGGGTTTTGCTTTTGTTTTTATTTTTGATGCAGCACGTCTTATCTCTTGAGAGGTTGAAGTGATACTGTTCTTCATCTTATTTTTTGTTCTCTTCTTATTTCTTCTCTTTTTGTTCTTCCTCTTCTTCATCTTCTTTCTCTTTTTCTTCTTTCATCTCTTGTTTTTTCCCTTTACTCATCTTTCTTTCTTCTTCTTCTTCTCATCTTCTCTCATCTTTTTTTTTCTTCTTCTTTTTTCTTCTCTTTTTTTCTCCTCCTTTTTTCCTTCATCTTCTTTTTCTGCTTCTTCTACTTCTTCATCTTATTTTTCTCTTCGTCATCTTCCATTTTTTATTTTCTTCTTCTTCCTGTTCTTCTTTCTCTTATTCTGTCTATTTTTCTGCTTTCATCTCTTGTTCTTCCTCTTTCTTTTCTTTCTCATCTTTTTTTCCGTCTTCTTCCTTCTTCTCTTCATCTTTCTCTACCGTTTTTTCTTCATCTTCTTCTTCTCTTCCTCATCTTTTCTTTCTTCTTTCTCTTCTTCTTCTTCTTCTTTCTCCTGTTCTTCTTCTTCTTCCTCATCTTATTTCTTTTCTTATTTCTCTTCTTTTTCTTTTTCTTCGTCTTCATCTTCTATTTCTTCTTCCTCTTCTTCTTCTTTTGTCTCTTTTTCTTTTGTTCTTTTTTCTTCTTCTTTTTCTTTTTCTTATTCATCATCATCTTTTTCTTATTATTATTCTTCCTATTTTTCTTCTTCGTCTTTTTTTCTTCCTCTTCTTCTTTTTCTTCTTCTGCTTCCTCTTCTGGTTCCTCTTCTCCTTCTTCGCATTTATCTCCTTCTTCTTTCTCTTCTTCTTCTTCTTCCTTTTCTTCATATTCCTCATCTTATTTCTCTTCTTCTTATTTTTCTTCTTTTGCTTCGTCTTCATCTTCTTTTTCTCCTTCTTTATCTTTGTCTTTGTCTGCTTTTCCTTCTTCTTCTTCTCTCTCTTCTTCATCCCCTTCTTCTTCGTCTTCTTCTTCTTCTGCTTCTTCTTCTTTCTCTTCTTCTTTCGCTTCTTATTCCTCTTCCTTTTCATCTTCCGTTCTTTTATCTTTTTCCTCTTATTCTCCTTATTCTTCTCCCTTTTCCTTTTCCCCTATATCATCTTCTTCTTGTTCTTCTTTTTTTTCTTCTTCTTTATTTTCTTTTTCTTCTTCTTCTTCCTTTAATTCATCTTATCCTTCGTCTTCTTCTTCTTCTTTGTCTTTCTCTTTCTCCCTTCCTTTTTTATCTTCTTCTTCGTCTTCTTTCTCTTCTTCTTCTTTCTTGCTCTTTCTCTTGCTTTTTCTTTTCTTTTTCATATATTTTGCTTCTCCTTTATCTTCTTTTTTCCTTTTTCTCCTTCTTCATATCTTTTTCTTCTTCGTCTTTGTTCTCTTCTTCTTTCTTCTCTTCCTCTTCTTCTTTCTCTTCTATTTCTTCACTTTCTTTTTGTTCTTCTTCCTTCTCGTTCTCGTTCTCTTCTCCTTCTTCGATTTCTTCATATTAATTTTTATCGTCTTCTTATTTCTTCTCTTTTTGTTCTTCCTCTTCTTCATCTTCTTTCTTTTTTGTTCTTCCTCTTCTTCACCTTTTTTCTTTTTTCGTCTTTCATCTCTTGTTCTTTCTCTTTCTCTTATTTATATCTCTTTTTCTTCTTTTTGTTCTTTCTTCTCTTCATATTTCTCCTCCTCATCTTTTTAATCTCCTTTTTCTGCTTCTTCACATCTTAATCTTCTTTTACTCTTCCTCATCTTTCGTTTCTTCTTTCTTCTCTTCTTCTTCGTCTTCTTTTTGTTCTTTCTCTTCTACTTCTTCTCCCTCTTCTACATATTCCTCTTCCTCTTCCTCTTGCTCTTCCTCTTCTTTTTCTTCCTCCTCTTCCTCTTCTTCTTCTCCCCCCTCTTCTTCTTTCACTTCTTTTTCTGCTTCTTCTACTTCTTCATGTTCTTTTTCTTTTCCTCATCTTTCGTTTCTTCTTTCTCTTCTTCTTTCTCCTGTTCCTCTTCTTCTCCTTCCTCATCTCATTTCTCTTCTTATTTCTCTCCTTCTTCTTTTTTTTCGTCTTCATTTTCGTCTTTTTGTTCTCTCTCTTCTTCTTCGTCTTCTTCTTCTGCTTCTACTCCTTCCTCTTCTTCTTTCTCTACTTTTTTTCTTGCTCTTTCTCTTATTTTTCATCTGTTTTGCTTCTTCTTCATCTCCTTTTTCCTTTTTCTAATTCTTCACATTTTTTTTCTTCTTCTTCTTCTTCCATTTTTTCATCTTTGTCTTTGTCCTCTTCTTCTTCTTATTTCTTGTCTTCCTCTTCCAATTCTTCTTCTTCTTCTTCAACTTTCTCATTTTCACTTTCTTTTGCATCTTCTTCCTTCTTTTTCGCTTCTTCTTCTCCTTCTTCATATTCTTTTTCTTCTTCTGCCTTTTCTTCATCTTCTTCTTTGTCCTCTTCTGCTTCTTCTTCTTCCTTCTCTTTTTGCTCTTCCTCTTATTTATCTTTTTATTCTTCTCCTTCTTCGTCTTTCTCGTATTCTTTCTATTTTTCTGCTTTCATCTCTTGTTCTTTCTCTTTCGCTTCTTTCTCCTCTTTTTTTCTTCTTCTTCTTCCTTCTTCTCTTCATCTTTCTCCTCTTTTTTTTTTTCATCTCCTTTTTCTGCTTCTTCCACTTCTTCATCTTCTTTTTCTCTTCCTAATCTTTCGTTTATTCTTTCTCTTCTTCTTCTTCGTCTTCTTTTTGTTCTTCCTCTTCTACTTCTTCTCCCTCTTCTACATATTCCTCTTCCTCTTCCTCTTCCTCTTCCTCTTCCTCTTCCTCTTCCTCTTCCTCTTCCTCTTCCTCTTCCTCTTCCTCTTCCTCTTCCTCTTCCTCTTCCTCTTCCTCTTCCTCTTCCTCTTCCTCTTCCTCTTCCTCTTCCTCTTCCTCTTCCTCTTCCTCTTCCTCTTCTTCTTCCTCTTCCTCTTCCTCTTCCTCTTCCTCTTCCTCTTCCTCTTCCTCTTCCTCTTCCTCTTCCTCTTCCTCTTCCTCTTCCTCTTCCTCTTCCTCTTCCCCTTCCCCTTCCTCTTCCCTTCCTCTTCCTCTTCCTCTTCCTCTTCCTCTTCCTCTTCCTCTTCCTCTTCCTCTTCCTCTTCCTCTTCCTCTTCCTCTTCCTCTTCCTCTTCCACTTCCTATACCTCTTCTTTTTCTTCCTCCTCTTCCTCTTCTTCTTCTTCTTCCTCCTCTTCTTCTTTCTCTTCTTTTTCTGATTCTTCTACTTCTTCATTTTCTTTTTCTCTTCTTCATTTTTCGTTTTTTCTTTCTCTTCTTGTTCTTCTCCCTCTTCTACATATTCGTCTTCCTCTTCCGTTTCTTCTTTTTCTTCTTCCTCCTGTTCCTCTTCTTCTCCATCTTATTTCTTTTCTTATTTCTCTTCTTTTTTATTTTCTTCGTCTTCATTTTCTTTTTATTCTTCTTCTTCTTCATCTTGCTCTTATCTCTTCTTCTTCCTTTTTTTCTTCTACTTTCTCTTCAACTTCTTCATTATCTTTTTCTTCTTATTATTATTCTTCTTCGTCTTTTTTTCCTCTTCTTCTTTTTCTTCTTTTTGTTCTTTTGCTTCCTCTTCTGGTTCCTCTTCTTCTTATTCGCATTTATCTTCTTCTTCTTCGTGTTCCTCTTCTTTTTCCTTTTCTTCATATTCCTCTCCCTCTTCTTCTTCTTTCTCCTCTTCCTCTTCTTCTTCTTCTTCCTCATCTTCTTTCTCTTCTTATTTCTCCTCTTATTTTATTTCTTCGTCTCCATATTCTTTTTCTTCTTCTTTTTCTTCGTCTTCATCTTCTTTTTCATCTTCTTTTTCTTCTTCTTTTTCTTCGTCTTCTCTCTCTCCTTCTCCTCTTCTTCTTCGTCTTCTTCTTCTGCTTCTCCTTCTTCCTCTTCTTCTTTCTCTTCGTTTTTGTCTTGCCCTTTCTCTTATTTTTCATCTATTTTCCTTCTTCTTCATCTTCTTTTTTCCTTTTTCTACACTCTTCATATTTTTTGCTTCTTTTTCTTCTGCGTCCATTTCTTCATCTTCGTCTGCGTCCTATTCTTCTTCTTATTTCTTCTCTTCATCTTCCTCTTCTTCTTCTTCTTCTTCAACTTTTTCTTTCTCTTCCTTTTCTTCGTCTTCTTTTTCTGCTTCTTGTTCTCTCTCTTCTTCTTCCTCTTCTTCGTCGTCTTCTTCTTCTGCTTCTCCTTCTTCCTCTTCTTCTTTTGCTTCTTATTCCTCTTCCTATTCATCTTCCGTTTCTTCATCTTTTTCCTCTTATTCCTTTCATTCTCTTTATTCTTCTTTCTTTTCCTTTTCCTTCTCCTTTTCGTTTTCCTTTTCCTTTTCCTTTTCCTTTTCCCGTATATCCTCTTCTTCTTCATCTTCTTTTTTCTCTTCTTCTTCATCTTCTTTTTTCTTCTTTTTCTTCCTTTAATTCATCTTCTCCTTCGTCTTCTTCTTCTTCGTCTTCTTGCTCTTCCTCTTTTTCCATTCCTTTTTTTCGTCTTCTTCGTCTTCTTTCTCTTCTTCTTTCTTGCTCTTTCTCTTTTTTTTCATCTATTTTTCTTCTTTATCATCTTCTTATTTTCCATTTTCTCCTTCTTCATATTTTTTTCTTCTTCCTTTTCTTCACCTTCTTCTTTGTCCTCTTATTCTTCTTTCTTCTCTTCCTCTTCTTCTTCCTTCATTTCTTCATCATCTATGTCCTCTTCTTATTTATTCTCTTTTTGTTCTTCCTCTTCTTTCTCTTATTTTTCCTCTTTCTCCTTTTCTTCTTTCATCTCTTTCTCTTCTTTCTCATCTTTTTTTCTCATTCCTTTTCCTTTTTTTTTATCTTGCTTCTCCTTTTTTTCTTCATCTTCTATTTCTGCTTCTTCTACTTCTTCATCTTCTTTTTCTCATCCCCATCTTTCGTTTCTTCTTTCTCTTCTTCTTCCTCCTGTTCCTCTTCTTCTCCTTCCTCATCTTATTTCTCTTCTTATATCTCCTCTTATTTGTGTTCTTCGTCTTCTTTCTCTTTTTCTTCTTCTTTTTCTTCGTCTTCATTTTCTTCTTCTTCGTCTCTCTCTTCTTCTTCTTCTTCTTCTTCGTCTTTTTCTTCTGCTTCTCCTTCTTCCTCTTCTTCTATCTCTTTGTTTTTTCTTACCCTTTCTCTTCTTTTTCATCTCTTTTCCTTCTTCTTCGTCTCCTTTTTTCCTTTTTCTACACTCTTCATATTTTTTGCTTCTTCTTCTTCTGCTTCCATTTCTTCATCTTCGTCTGTGTCGTCTTCTTCTTCTTATTTCTTCTCTTCCTCTTCCTCTTCTTTTTCTTTCTGCTCTTCCTCTTCTTTTTCTTCTTCTTCCTCATATTCTTTCTCTTCTTATTTCTTTAATTCTTTTTTTTTCGTCTTTATCTTCTTGTTTTCTCTCTTCTTCTTCTTCTTCTACTTCTTCATCTTCTTTTTCTCTTCCTAATCTTTCGTTTTTTCTTTCTGTTCTTCTTCTTCGTCTTCGTTTTGTTCTTCCTCTTCTTCTTCTTCTCCCTCTTCAACATATTCCTCTTCCTCTTCTTCTTGCTCTTCCCCTTTTTCTTCTTCTTCTTCTTCTTATTCTTCTTCTTCTCCCTCTTCCTTTTCACCTTCTTCCTCATCTTATTTCTTTTCTTATTTCTCTTCTTCTTCCTTTTCTTCGTCTTCATCTTCTTTTTCTTCGTCTTCATCTTCTTTTTCTGTTTCTTCTTATTCGGCTTTTTTTCCTCTTCTTTCTTTTCTTCTTTTTCATCATCATCTTCTTCTTATTATTATTATTCTTTTTCATTTTCTTAATATTCCTATTCCTCTTCTTCTTCTTTTTCCTCTTCCTCTTTTTCTTCTACTTCTTCCTCATCTTCTTTCTCTTCTTATTTCTCCTCTTCTTTTTTCTTCGTCTTCATCTTCTTTTTCTTCTTCTTCTTTTTTCTCTTCTCCTTCCTTTTCTTCTTCGTCTTCTTCTGCTTCGCCTTCTTCCTCTTCTTCTTTCGCTTCTTATTCCTCTTCCTTTTCATCTTTCGTTTCTTCATATTTTTCCTCTTATTCTATTTCCTTTTCCACTATATCCTCTTCTTCTTCTTGTTCTTCTCCTTCGTCTTCTTCTTCTTGTTCTTTCTCTTTCTCAATTCCTTTTTTCGTCTTCTTCTTTTCGTCTTCTTTCTCTTCTTCTTAATTTTCTTCTTTCTCTTTTTCTTCTTTCGTCTCTTGTTCTTTCTCTTTCCCATCTTTTTATTTTTTTTCTGCTTCTTGTTCTCTCTTCTCTTCATATTTCTCCTCCTCTTCATCTTCATCTTCTTTGTCTGCTTCTTCTACTTCTTCATCTTCTTTTTCTCTTCCTCACCTTTCGTTTCTTCTTTCTCTTCTTCTTCTTCGTCTTCTTTTTGCTCTTCCTCTTCTTCTTCTTTTCCCTCTTCTACATATTCCTCATCCTTTTCCTCTTGTTCTTCCTATTCTTTTTCTTCTCCCTCTTCTACATATTCCTCTTCCTCTTCCTCTTGTTCTTCCTCTTCTTCCACATCTTCTTTCTCTTCTTATTTCTCCTCTTCTTTTTTTCTTCGTCTTCATCTTCTTTTTCTTCATTCTTTTTTTTTCTCTTCTCCTTCCTTTTCTTCTTCGTCTTCTTCTTCTGCTTCTCCTTCTTCTTTCGCTTCTTATTTCTCTTTCTTTTTTATTTTTCCTTTCTTCATATTTTCCTCTTATTCTTCTTCCTTTTTCTTTTCCACTATATCCTCTTCTTCTTCTTCTTTTTTCTCTTCTTCTTCTCCTTCGTCTTCTTCTTCTTCTTTTTCTTGTTCTTCCTCTTTCTCCCTTCCATTTTTCGTCTTCTTCTTCTTCGTCTTCTTTCTCTTCTTCTTTCTTTTCTTCTTTCTCTTCTTCTTCTTCCTCCTCTTCCTCTTGCTCTTCTTCTTCTTCTTTTTCTCTTTCCCCCTCTTTCTTTTCATCTTCTTTCTCATCTATTTTCTTTTCTTATTTCTCTTCTTCTTCTTTTTCTTCGTCTTCATCTTCTTTTTCTTCGTGTTCATCTTTTTTTTCTCCTTCTTCTTCTTCGGCTTTTTTTCTTCTTCTTTCTTTTTTTCTTCTTCATCATCTTCTTCTTATTATTATTCTTCTTTTTAATTTTCTTCACATTCCTCTTCCTCTTCTTTTTGTTCCTCCTCTTCCTCTTCTTCTTCTTCTTCCTCCTCTTCTTCTTTCTCTTCTTATTTCTCTTCTTCTTTTTTTATTTGTCTTCATCTTCTTTTTCTTCTTCTCCTTTTTTATCTTTTCCTTCCTTTTCTTCTTCGTCTTCTTCTTCTGCTTCTCCTTCTTCCTCTTCTTCTTTCGCTTCTTATTCCTCCTCGTTTTCATCCTTCGTTTTTTCATATTTTTCCTCTTATTTTTCTTCCTTTTCCACTATATCCTCTTCTTCTTCTTTTTTCTCTTTTTCTTCTCCTTCGTCCTCTTCTTCTTCTTCTTGTTCTTCTACTTTCTCCCTTGTTTTTTTCGTCTTCCTCTTCTTCGTCTTCTTTCTCTTCTTCTTTCTTTTTTCTTTTTTCATCTCTTGTTCTTTATCTTTCTCTTCTTTTTACATATTTTCTTCTGCTTCTTCTTTCTTCTCTTCATCTTTCTCCTCCTCTTCTTCTTCATCTCCTTTTTCTGCTTCTTCTACTTCTTCATCTTCTTTTTCTCTTCCTCATCTTTCGTTTCTTCTTTCTCTTCTTCTTCTTCGTCTTCTTTTTGTTCTTCCTCTTCTCCCTTTTCTCCCTCTTCTACATATTCCTCTTCCTCTTCCTCTTGCTCTTCCTCTTGCTCTTCCTCTTGCTCTTCCTCTTGCTCTTCCTCTTGCTCTTCCTCTTGCTCTTCTTCTTGCTCTTCCTCTTGCTCTTCCTCTTGCTCTTCCTTTTCTGCTTTTTCGTCTTCCTCCTCTTCTTCTTCTTCTTCTTCTTCCTCATCTTATATCTTTCTTTTTTCTTTTCTTATTTCTCTTCTTCTTCTTTTTCTTCGTCTTCATCTTCTTTTTCTTCGTCATCATCTTCTTTTTCTCCTTCTTCTTCTAGTGCTTCTTTTAACTCTTCTTCTTTTTTCTTCTTCTTTCATTTTTTCTTCTTCATCATTTTCTTATTATTATTATTCTTCTGATTTTTTTCTTCGTTTTTTGTTTTCCCTCTTCTTCTTTTTCTTCTTTTTGTTCTTCTGCTTCCTCTTCTGGTTCCTCTTCTGGTTTCTCTTCTCCTTCTTCGCATTTATCTGCTTTTTCTTCCTCTTCTTCTTCTTCTTCCTCTTCTTTTTCTTCTTCCTTTTTTTATATTCCTTTTCCTCTTCCTCTTCCTCTTCCTCTTCTTCTTCTTCCTCCTCTTCTTTTTCTTCATCTTCTTCTTCCTCACCTTTTTTTCTTCGTCTTCATCTTCTTTTTCTTCTTCTTTTTCTTCGTCTTCATCTTCTTTTTCTTCTTCATTTTCTTCACTTTCCTCTTCTTCTTTGTCTTCTTCTTCTGCTTCTCCTTTTTCCTCGTCTTCTTTCGCTTCTTATTCCTCTTCCTTTTCATCTTTTGTTTCTTCATATTTTTCCTCTTATTCTTCTTCCTTTTAATTTTCCACTATATCCTCTTCTTCTTCACCTTCTTTTTTGTCTTCTTCTTCTCATTCGTCTATTTCTTCTTCTTCTTCTTCTTGTTCTTCCACTTTCTCCCTTCCTTTTTCGTCGTCTTCTTCTTCGTCTTCTTTCTCTTCTTCTTTCTTTTCTTCTTTCTCTTCTTCTTCTTCCTCCTCTTCCTCTTCTTCTTCTTCCTCTTCTTCTTGTTTCTCTTCTTCTTTCTCTTTTTCTTCTTTCATCTCTTGTTCTTTCTCTTTCTCTTATTTTTATCTTTTTTTCTTCTTGTTCTTTCTTCTCTTCATCTTTCTCCTCCTCTTCTTCTTCTTCTTTCTCTTATTCTTTCTCTTTTGCTTCTTTCGTCTCTTGTTCTTTCTCATTCTATTCTTTCTCATCTTTTTTCTTCTTCTTGTTCTTTCTTCTCTTCATCTTTCTCCCCCTTTTTTCTTCATCTTCTTTTTCTGCTTCTTCTACTTCTTCATCTTCTATTTCTCTTCCTCATCTTTCGTTACTTCTTTCTCGTCTTCTTCTTCGTCTTCTTTTTATTCTTCCTCTTCTTCTTCTTCTCCCTCTTCTACACATTCCTCTTCCTCTTCCTCTTGCTCTTTCTCTTCTTCTTTTTCTTCTTCCTCCTCTTCCTCTTCTTCTTCTTCCTTATCATATGTCTTGTCTTATTTCTTTTCTTATTTCTTTTCTCCTTCTTTTTCTTCGTTTTCATCTTCTTTTTCTTCCTCTTCATCTTCCCTTTATTCTTCTTCTTCTCCTTCTTCTTCCTCTTCTTTTTATTTTTTCTTCTTCTTTCTTTTTCCTTCTTCATCATTGTCTTCTTATTTTTCTTCTTAGTCTTTTTTCTTCCTCTTCTGCTTTTTCTTCTATTTGTTCTTCTTCTTCCTCTTCTGGTTCATCTTCTCCTTCTGTGCATTTATCTTCTTCTTTCTCTTCTCCTTCTTCTTCCTATTTTGCATATTCCTCTTCCATTTCCTCTTCCTCTTTCTCTTCCTTTTCTTACTCATCTTCTTCGTCGTCTTCGTCTTATTTTTTTTTTTCTTCTTCTCTCTCTTCTCTTGTTTTTTACTAATCTTCTTCGTCGTCTTCGTCTTATTTTTCTTTTTCTTCTTCTCTCTCTTCTTTTTCCTCTTCTTCTTCTGCTTCTCTTATTTCGCTTCTTATTCCTCTTCCTTTTCATCTTCCGTTTCTTCATCTTTTTACTCTTATTTTTCTTCTTTTTCCCCTATATCCTTTTCTTCTTCATCTTCTTTTTTCTCTTTTTCTTCATCTTCTTTTTCTTCTTCTTTTAATGCATCTTTTCCTTCATCTTCTTCTTCTTCTACTACTTCTTGTTCTTCCTTCTTCCTTTCTCTTTCTTTATTCCTTTTTTTTCGTCTTCTTCGTCTTTTTCTTCTTAGTTCTCTTCTTCTTCTTTCTTGCTCTTTCTCTCGCTCTTTCTCTTATTTTTCATCTGTTTTGCTTCTTCTTCGTGCTCTGTTTTTCCTTTTTCTCCTTCTTCACATATTTTTCTTCTTCTTCTTCCTTTTCTGCTTCTTCTTCTTCTTCTCCTTCTTCTTCTTTATTCTTTTTCTTTTCTTCTTCTTCTTTCTCTTCTTTTTCTTCACTTTCTTTTCGTTCTTCTTCCTACTCGTTCTCTGCTTCTTCTTCCATTTCTTCATCTTCTCCTTTGTCCTCTTCTTTTTTCTTCTCTTTTTGTTCTTCCTCTTCTTCATCTTCTTAAGAGAAAGATCTCCTTTTCTTCTTTCATTTCTTCTTCTTTGTCTTTCAATTCTTTTCATTTTTTTTCTTTTTCTTGTTCTTTCTTCTCTTCATCTTTCTCCTCCTCTTCTTCTTCATCTTTTTCTGCTTCTGCTTCTTTATCTTCTTTTTCTCTTTCTCATCTTCCTTTGTTTCTTTTTCTTCTTTTTCTTCTTTTTCTTCTTCTTTAAATTAATCTTTGTCTTCTTCTTCTTCTTCTTGTTCTTCTTTTGCCCTCCCTTTTTTTGTCTTCTTCGTCTTCTTTCTCATCTTCATCTTTCTTGCTCTTTCTCTTGCTCTTTCTCCTCTTTTTGATTCCTTTTACTTCTACTTCATCTTGTTTTTTCCTTTTTCTCCTTCTTCATATATTTTCTTCTATTTCTTCTTCCTTTTCTTCATCTTCTTCTTTGTCCTCTTCTTCTTTTCTTTTTTCTCTTCCTCTTCTTCTTCTTCTTCTTTCTCTTCTTTTTCTTCACTTTCTTTTCGTTCTTTCGTCTTTCTCGTTCTCTTCTTCTTCTTCCATTTCTTCATCTTCTTTGTCCTATTCTTATTGCTTCTCTCTTTGTTCTTCCTCTTCTTCATCTTCTTATTCCTCTTCTTCATTCTCATTTCTTTCTCTTCTTCTTTCTCTTTTTCTTCTTTCATCTCTTGTTCTTTCTCTTTCTCTTATTTTTAACTTTTTTCTTTTTCTTGTTCTTTCTTCTCTTCATCTTTCTCCTTCCCTACTTCTTCATATATTTCTGCTTCTTCTACTTGTTTATCTTCTTTTTCTCTTCCTCTTTTTCCTTTTCTTCTTTTCTTCTTCTTCTTCTTCTTCTTCGTTTTCTTTCTCTTCTTCTTTCTTTTCTTCTACTTTCGTGCTCTTTCGCTTGCTCTTTCTCTTCTTTTTCATCTCTTTTGCTTCTTCTTCATCTTCTTTTTTAAATTTTTCTCCTAGTTCATATTTTTTTTTCTCTTCTTCTTCCTTTTCTTCATCTTCTTCTTTGTCACCTTCTTCTTCTTCTTTCTTGTCATCATCTTCTTCTTCTTCAACTTTCTTTTCTTCACTTTTTTTGCATCTTCTTGCTTCTCTTTCGCTTTTTCTCCTTCTTCATATTCTTTTTCTTCTCCTTTCTTTTCTTCATCTTCTTCTTTGTCCTCTTCTTCTTCCTTCTCTTTTTGCTCTTTCTCTTCTTTATCTTTTTATTCTTCTCCTTCTTCTTCTTTCTCGTATTCTTTCTATTTTTCAGCTTTCATCTCTTGTTCTTTCTTTTCTTTCTCATCTTTTTTTCTTCTTCTTCTTCCTTCTTCTCTTCATCTTTCTCCTCCTGTTTTTCTTCATCTTCTTTTTCTGCTTCTTCTACTTCTTCATCTTCTTTTTCTCTTCCTCATCTTTCGTTTATTCTTTCTCTTCTTCTTCTTCGTCTTCTTTTTGTTCTTCCTCTTCTACTTCTTCTCCCTCTTCTACATATTCCTCATTCTCTTCCTCTTGCTCTTCCTCTTCTTTTTCTTCCTCCTCTTCCTCTTCTTCTTCTTATTCCTCCTCTTCTTCTTTCTCTTCTTTTTCTGCTTCTTCTACTTCTTCATGTTCTTTTTCTCTTCCTCATTTTTCGTTTTTTCTTTCTCTTCTTGTTCTTCTCCCTCTTCTACATATTCGTCTTCCTCTTCCGCATCTTCTTTTTCTTCTTCCTCCTGTTCCTCATCTTCTCCATCTTATTTCTTTTCTTATTTCTCTTCTTCTTTATTTTCTTCGTCTTCATCTTCTTTTTTATACCCTGAACCCATTAAAAATGGGTTATCAGGGTATAATGGTTTTGTTGCAGCCCAAATGTATGTAACAGGCAGAAGGAGGCGTGGCAGACCCCATAAAGTATATATATTCTTGATCAGGACGACAAGCCGAGTCGATTGAGCCCTGTCCGTCTGTCTGTCTGTCCGTCTGTCCGTCTGTCCGTATGTTTGAACGCGTGGATCTCAGAACCTATAAAAGCTAGAGACTTGAACTTTTTTTTTTATAGATTCGTGTATATCACGCGCAGGTCGAGTTTGTTTTAGAAATTCGATAACTCTTCTCGTTCTTTTTTTATCGATTAAAAACGAAATCGATTTTCAGTTTTAAAATTATATCTTCTACATCTTTATAGTTAGAGACTCCAAATCTTGTATTTAGCGTAATGGGACTTTTATACAATTTTTATTTTTGTTAAATTTTGGATGCCACGCCCCCTTCGCCCAAATTTTCAAACCACTTATTTCAAATACTACAGACTTGTGCTTTTGCACATACACGCATATGAATGATATAATTACGCTGCGCAAGTTTGATTAAGAAAGTCGATCTACAAAAAAAGTTATTAAACATTTAATTTTCCATAACACGCACATATTGGCGCAGCGAAGTCGCTGAGTAAACTGCGCAGTTAGCAGAGCGTATGCGTGTGCGTGTGTATGTATGCGTTGCTTGCAATATACATACATATGTATGTACACAATACATACTGTATATATTTACATATATGTATATATGTATGTATACATGTATATAAAATAAGAGTAACATTGATATAACTTAAATAAAGTCAATATAATATACATATGAATAGATGAAATGCATTATGTTATTAAACGAAACGTTTACCAAACGTTTACGTACACACGCGCATGGCAACAGCAGCAGAAGCTCTAGAAAATTCGAAGAATTCATAACAACAACAACAAAGACAAATTGGGGATGAATTTTAAGCAGAAGTTCAGCAGCTCAGTAGCAGCAGCTCAGTAGCTCAATAACTGTACTTAGGAATTCGCTATCTCACTCTTATGTATTGCAACGGCTGTGTTGATAGAAACGATGATCGCCGACATAAAGTCTCGGGTTCGATTCTCTAAGCTGACGTCAAAACTTTTTTTATGCAAGTTACTTAATCTTTTTTGTTTTTTTTTAATTTTTTAATTTAATTTAAAATTATATATAAACTTTGAAGTGCATTTAAAGCCGCCGATAGGCGGGTTCAGGTATTTCCTAGTCGGGCACCTCCGACTAGAGTTTCCTTACTTGTTTCCTTCTTCTTTTTCGGCTTTTTTTTTTCTTTTTCATCATCATCTTCTTCTTATTATTATTCTTCTTCTTCATTTTCTTCATATTCATCTTCCTCTTCTTCTTCTTTCTCCTCTTCCTCTTTTTCTTCTACTTCTTCCTCATCTTCTTCTTTGTCCTCTTCTTCTTATTTCTTATCTTTTTGCTCTTCCTCTTCTTCATCTTTTTATTCCTCTTCCTCTTCTTCTTTCTCTTCTTCTTTCTCTTTTTCTTCTTTCATCTCTTGTTCTATCTCTGTTCTTTTTTTCTTCTTTTTTCGTTCTTCTCTTCATCTTTCTCCTCCTTCTTTTCTCCATCTTCTTTTTCTGCTTCTCGTACTTCTTCATCTTCTTTTTCTCTTTCTCATCTTTCGTTTCTTCTTCCTCTTCTTCTTTTTCTTCTTCCTCCTGTTCCTCTTCTTCTCCTTCCTCATCTTATTTCTTTTCTTATTTATCTTCTTCTTCTTTTTCTTCCTCCTCTTCCTCTTCTTCTTCTTCTTCCTCCTCTTCTTCTTTCTCTTCTTTTTCTGCTTCTTCTACTTCTTCATGTTCTTTTTCTCTTCCTCATTTTTCGTTTTTTCTTTCTCTTCTTGTTCTGCTCCCTCTTCTACATATTCGTCTTCCTCTTCCGCTTCTTCTTTTTCTTCTTCCTCCTGTTCCTCTTCTTCTCCATCTTATGTCTTTTCTTATTTCTCTTCTTCTTTATTTTCTTCGTCTTTATCTTCTTTTTCTCCTTCTTCTTCTTCGGCTTTTTTTTTCTTTTTCATCATCATCTTCTTCTTATTATTATGCTTCTTTTTTATTTTCTTCATACTCCTCTTCCTCTTCTTCTTCTTTCTCCTCTTCCTCTTTTTCTTCTACTTCTTCCTCATCTTCTTTCTTCATCTTATTCTTTGTCCTCTTCTTCTTATTTCTTCTCTTTTTGCTCTTCCTCTTCTTCATCTTTTTATTCCACTTCCTCTTTTTCTTTCTCTTCTTTTTTCTCTTTTTCTTCTTTCATCTCTTGTTCTATCCCTTTTCTTTTTTCTTCTTTTTTCGTTCTTCTCTTCATCTTTCTCCTCCTTTTATTCTTCATCTTCTTTTTCTGCTTCTCGTACTCCTTCATCTTCTTTTTCTCTTTCTCATTTTTCGTTTCTTCTTCCTCTTCTTCTTTTTCTTCTTCCTTCTGTTCCTCTTCTTCTCCTTCCTCATATTATTTCTTTTCTTATTTCTCTTCTTCTTCTTTTTCTTCGTCTTCATATTCTTTTTTTAATTCTTCCTTTTATTTTTTTCTTCTTTTTTCTCTTATTCTTCTTTATCATTTTCTTATTATTATTGTTATTCTTCTTCGTCTTCTTTCTTCCTCTTCTTCTTTTTCTTCTTTTTGTTGTCTGCTTTCTTTTTCTATTCTTCTTCCTTTTATTTTTTTCTTCTTTTTTCTCTTATTCTTCTTTATCATTTTCTTATTTTATATTGTTATTCTTCTTCGTCTTCTTTCTTCCTCTTCTTCTTTTTCTTCTTTTTGTTGTCTGCTTTCTCTTCTGGTTCCTCTTCTCCTTCTTCGCATTTATCTTCTTCTTCTTCCTCTTCGTCTTCTTCTTCCTTTTCTTCATATTCCTCTTCCTTTTCTTCTTCCTCTCCCTCTTCTTTTTCTTTCTCCTTTTCCTCTTCTTCTTCTCTTTCTTCCTCATCTTCTTTCTCTTCTTATTTCTCTTCTTCTTTTTTCTTCGTCTTCATTTTCGTCTTCTTCTTCTCTCTCTTCTTCTTCCTCTTTTTCGTCGTCTTCTTCTTCTGCTTCTACTCCTTCTTCTTCTTCTTTCTCTACTTTTTTCTTGCTCTTTCTCTTCTTTTTCATCTGTTTTGCTTCTTCTTCATCTCCTTTTTTCTTTTTCTACTTCTTCACATTTTTTTCTTCTTCTTCTTCTTCAATTTTTTCATCTTTGTCTTTGTCCTCTTCTTCTTCTTATTTCTTCTCTTCCTCCTCCTCTTCTTCTTCTTCTTCTTCAACTTTCTCATTTTCACTTTCTTTTGCCTCTTCTTCCTTCTTTTTCGCTTCTTCTTCTTCTTCTCCTTCTTCATATTCTTTTTCTTTTTCTGCCTTTTCTTCATCTTCTTCTTTGTCCTCTTCTTCTTCTTCTTCCTTCTCTTTTCGCTCTTCCTCTTCTTTATCTCTTTATTCTTCTTCTTTCTCGTATTCTTTCTATTTTTCTGCTTTCATCTCTTGTTCTTTCTCTTTCTCTTCTTTCTCACCTTATTTTCTTCATCTCCTTTTTCTGCTTCTTTTACTTCTTCATTTTGTTTTTCTCTTCCTAATCTTTCGTTTATTCTTTCTCTTCTTCTTCTTCGTCTTCTTTTTGTTCTTCCTCTTCTACTTGTTCTTCCTCTTCTACTTCTTCTCCCTCTTCTACATATTCCTCTTCCTCTTCCTCTTCTTTTTCTTCCTCCTCTTCCTCTTCTTCTTCTTCTTCCTCCTCTTCTTCCTTCTCTTCTTTTTCTGATTCTTCTACTTCTTCATGTTCTTTTTCTCTTCCTCATTTTTCGTTTTTTCTTTCTCTTCTTGTTCTTCTCCCTCTTCTACATATTCGTCTTCCTCTTCCGCTTCTTCTTTTTCTTCTTCCTCCTGTTCCTCTTCTTCTCCATCTTATTTCTTTTCTTATTTCTCTTCTTCTTTATTTTCTTCGTCTTCATTTTCTTTTTCTTCTTCTTCTTCTTGCTCTTATCTCTTCTTCTTCCTTTTTTTTCTTCTACTTTCTCTTCAACTTCTTCATTATCTTTTTCTTCTTATTATTAATCTTCTTCGTCTTTTTTTCCTCTTCTTCTTTTTCTTCTTTTTGTTCTTTTGCTTCCTCTTCTGGTTCCTCTTCTTCTTATTCGCATTTATCTTCTTCTTCTTTCTCTTCCTCTTCTTTTTCCATTTCTTCATATTCCTCTCCCTCTTCTTCTTCTTTCTCCTCTTCCTCTTCCTCTTCTTCTTCTTCTTCCTCATCTTCTTTCTCTTCTTATTTCTCCTCTTATTTTTTTTCTTCGTCTCCATCTTCTTTTTCTTCTTCATTTTCTTCGTCTTCATCTTCTTTTTTCTTCTTCTTTTTCTTCGTCTTCATTTTCTTCTTCATCTTCTTCTCTCTCCTTCTTCCTCTTCTTCTTTGTCTTCTTCTTCTGCTTCTCCTTCTTCCTCTTCTTCTTTCTCTTCGTTTTTTCTTGCCCTTTCTCTTTTTTTTCATCTCTTTTCCTTCTTCTTCATCTCCTTTCTTTCTTTTTCTACACTCTTCAAATTTTTTGCTTCTTCTTCTGCTGCTTCCATTTCTTCATCTTCGTCTGTGTCCTCTTCTTCTTCTTATTTCTTCTCTTCATCTTCCTCTTCTTCTTCTTCTTCAATTTTCTCTTTCTCTTCCTTTTCTTCGTCTTCTTTTTCTTCTGCTTCTCCTTCTTCCTCTTCTTATTTTGCTTCTTATTCCTCTTCCTATTCATCTTCCGTTTCTTCATCTTTTTCGTCTTATTCCTCTTATTCTCCTTATTCTTCTTTCTTTTCCTTTTCCTTCTCCTTTTCCTTTTCCTTTTCCCGTATATCCTCTTCTTCTTCATCTTCTTTTTTCTTTTCTTCTTCATCTTCTTTTTTCTTCTTTTTCTTTCCTTTAATTCATCTTCTCCTTCGTCTTCTTCTTCTTTTTCTTCTTGCTCTTCCTCTTTTTCCATTAATTTGTTTCGTCTTCTTCGTCTTCTTTCTCTTCTTCTTTCTTGCTCTTTCACTTCTTTTTCATCTATTTTGCTTCTTTTTCATCTTCTTTTTTTCCATTTTCTCCTTCTTCATATTTTTTTCTTCTTCCTTTTCTTCGACTTCTTCTTTGTCTTCTTATTCTTCTTTCTTCTCTTCCTCTTCTTCTTCTTTCATTTCTTCATCATCTATGTCCTCTTCTTATTTCTTCTCTTTTTGTTCTTCCTCTTCTTCATCTTCTTTCTCTTATTCTTTCTCCTTTTCTTCTTTCATCTCTTTCTCTTCTTTCTCATCTTTTTTCTCTTTCCTTTTCCTTTTTTTTATCTTTCTTCTCCTTTTTTTCTTCATCTTCTTTTTCTGCTTCTTCTACTTCTTCATCTTCTTTTTCTCTTCCCCATATTTCGTTTCTTCTTTCTCTTCTTCTTCCTCCTGTTCCTCTTCTTCTCCTTCCTCATCTTATTTCTCTTCTTATTTCTCCTCTTATTTTTTTCTTCGTCTTCTTCTTCTTTTTCTTCGTCTTCATTTTCTTCTTCTTCGTCTTCTTCTTCTGCTTCTCCTTCTTCCTCTTCTTCTTTCTCTTCGTTTTTTTCTTGCCCTTTTTTTCTTTTTAATCTCTTTTCCTTCTTCTTCGTCTCCTTTTTTCCTTTTTCTACACTCTTCATATTTTTTGCTTCTTCTTCTTCTGCTTCCATTTCTTCATCTTCGTCTGTGTCCTCTTCTTCTTTTTATTTCTTCTCTTCCTCTTCCTCTTCTTCTTCTTTCTGCTCTTCCTCTTCTTCTTCTTCTTCTTCCTCATCTTCTTACTCTTCTCATTGCTCCAATTCTTTTTTTTCGTCTTTATCTTCTTTTTTTCTCTCTTCTTCTTCTTCTTCTTTCTCTTTCCCATCTTTTTATCTATTTTTCTTCTTCTTGTTCTCTCTTCTCTTCATATTTCTCCTCCTCTTCCTCTTCATCTTCTTTTTCTGCTTCTTCTACTTCTTCCTCATCTTCTTCCTCTTCTTATTTCTCCTCTTCATTTTTCTCCGTTTTCATCTTCTTTTTCTTCTTCTTCTTTTTTCTCTTCTCCTTCTTTTTCTTCTTCGTCTTCTTCTGCTTCGCCTTCTTCCTCTTCTTCTTTCGTTTCTTCTTTTGCTTCTTATTCCTCTTCCTTTTCATCCTTCGTTTCTTCATATTTTTCCTCTTATTTTTCTTCCTTTTCCTTTTCCACTATATCCTCTTCTTCTTCTTCTTTTTTCTCTTCTTCTTCTCCTTCGTGTTCTTCTTCTTCTTCTTGTTCTTCTACTTTCTCCCTTCCTTTTTTCGTCTTCCTCTTCTTCGTCTTCTTTCTCTTCCTCTTTCTCTTCTTCTTTCTTTTTTCATCTCTTGTTCTTTCTCTTTCTCTTTACATTTTTACATTTTCTTTTTACATTTTTTCTTCTGCTTCTTCTTTCTTCTCTTCATCTTTCTCCTCCTCTTCTTCTTCATCTCCTTTTTCTGCTTCTTCTACTTCTTCATCTTCTTTTTCTCTTCATCATCTTTCGTTTCTTTTTTCTCTTCTTCTTCTTCGTCTTCTTTTTGTTCTTCCTCTTCTACTTTTTCTCCCTCTTCTACATATTCCTCTTGCTCTTCCTCTTGCTCTTCCTCTTGCTCTTCCTCTTGCTCTTCCTCTTGCTCTTCCTCTTCTGCTTTTTCGTCTTCTTCCTCTTCTTCTTCTTCTTCTTCCTCATCTTATATCTTTTCTTATTTCTCTTCTTCTTCTTTTTCTTTGTCTTCATCTTCTTTTTCTTCGTCATCATCTTCTTTTTCTCCTTCTTCTTCTTGTGCTTCTTTTAACTCTTCTTCTTTTTTCTTCTTCTTTCATTTTTTCTTCTTCATCATCTTCTTCTTATTATTATTCTTCTTATTTTTCTTCTTCGTTTATTGTTTTCCCTCTTCTTCTTTTTCTTCTTTTTGTTCTTCTGCTTCCTCTTCTGGTTCCTCTTCTGGTTTCTCTTCTCCTTCTTCGCATTTATGTGCTTTTTCTTCCTCTTCTTTTTCTTCTTCCTTTTTTTCATATTCCTCTTCCTTTTCCTCTTCCTCTTCCTCTTCTTCTTCTTCCTCCTCTTCTTTTTCTTCATCTTCTTCTGCCTCACCTTTTTTTCTTCGTCTTCATCTTCTTTTTCTTCGTCTTCATCTTCTTTTTCTTCTTCTTCTTTTTTCTCTTCTCCTTCCTTTTCTTCTTCGTCTTCTTCTCCTTCTCCTTCTTCGTCTTCTTCTTTCGCTTCTTATTCCTCCTCGTTTTCATCTTTCGTTTCTTCATATTTTTCCTCTTATTCTTCTTCCTTTTAATTTTCCACTATATCTTCTTCTTCTTCTCCTTCTTTTTTCTCTTCTTCTTCTCATTCGTCTATTTCTTCTTCTTCTTCTTCTTGTTCTTCTTGTTCTTCCACTTTCTCCCTTCCTTTTTCGTCTTCTTCTTCTTCGTCTTCTTTCTCTTCTTCTTTCTTTTCTTCTTTCTCTTCTTCTTCTTCCTCCTTTTCCTCTTCTTCTTCTTTCTCTTCTTCTTGTTTCTCTTCTTCTTTCTCTTTTTATCTTTTTTTCTTCTTGTTCTTTCTTCTCTTCATCTTTCTCCTCCTCTTCTCCTTCTTCTTTCTCTTCTTCTTTCTCTTCTTCTTTCTCTTATTCTTTCTCTTTTGCTTCTTTCATCTCTTGTTCTTTCTCATTCTATTCTTTCTCATCGTTTTTTCTTCTTCTTGTTCTTTCTTCTCTTCATCTTTCTCCTCCTTTTTTTCTTCATCTTCTTTCTCTGCTTCTTCTACTTCTTCATCTTCTATTTCTCTTCCTCATCTTTCGTTACTTCTTTCTCGTCTTCTTCTTCGTCTTCTTTTAATTCTTCCTCTTCTTCTTCTTCTCTCTCTTCTACACATTCCTCCTCCTCTTCCTCTTGCTCTTCTTCTTCTTCTTCTTCTCTTTCCCCCTCTTTCTTTTCATTTCTTCCTCATCTTATTTCTTTTCTTATTTCTCTTCTTCTTCTTTTTCTTCGTCTTCATCTTCTTTTTCTTCGTCTTCACCTTTTTTTCTCCTTCTTCTTCTTCGGCTTTTTTTTCTTCTTCTTTCTTTTTTTCTTCTTCATCATCATCTTCTTCTTATTATTCTTCTTTTTAATTTTCTTCATATTCATCTTCCTCTTCTTCTTCTTTCTCCTCTTCCTCTTTTTCTTCTTCTTCCTTATCTTCTTTCTCTTCTTATTTCTCCTCTTCTTTTTTTATTCGTCTTCATATTCTTTTTCTTCTTCTCCTTTTTTCTCTTTTCCTTCCTTTTCTTCTTCGTCTTCTTCTTCTGCTTCTCCGTCTTCCTCTTCTTCTTTCGCTTCTTATTCCTCCTCGTTTTCATCCTTCGTTTCTTCATATTTTTCCTCTTATTCTTCTTCCTTTTCCTTTTCCACTATATCCTCTTCTTCTTCTTCTTTTTTCTCTTCTTCTTCTCCTTCGTGTTCTTCTTCTTCTTCTTGTTCTTCTACTTTCTCCCTTCCTTTTTTCGTCTTCCTCTTCTTCGTCTTCTTTCTCTTCCTCTTTCTCTTCTTCTTTCTTTTTTCATCTCTTGTTCTTTCTCTTTCTCTTTACATTTTTACATTTTCTTTTTACATTTTTTCTTCTGCTTCTTCTTTCTTCTCTTCATCTTTCTCCTCCTCTTCTTCTTCATCTCCTTTTTCTGCTTCTTCTACTTCTTCATCTTCTTTTTCTCTTCATCATCTTTCGTTTCTTTTTTCTCTTCTTCTTCTTCGTCTTCTTTTTGTTCTTCCTCTTCTACTTTTTCTCCCTCTTCTACATATTCCTCTTGCTCTTCCTCTTGCTCTTCCTCTTCTGCTTTTTCGTCTTCTTCCTCTTCTTCTTCTTCTTCTTCCTCATCTTATATCTTTTCTTATTTCTCTTCTTCTTCTTTTTCTTTGTCTTCGTCTTCTTTTTCTTCGTCATCATCTTCTTTTTCTCCTTCTTCTTCTTGTGCTTCTTTTAACTCTTCTTCTTTTTTCTTCTTCTTTCATTTTTTCTTCTTCATCATCTTCTTTTTATTATTATTCTTCTTATTTTTCTTCTTCGTTTATTGTTTTCCCTCTTCTTCTTTTTCTTCTTTTTGTTCTTCTGCTTCCTCTTCTGGTTCCTCTTCTGGTTTCTCTTCTCCTTCTTCGCATTTATGTGCTTTTTCTTCCTCTTCTTTTTCTTCTTCCTTTTTTTCATATTCCTCTTCCTTTTCCTCTTCCTCTTCCTCTTCTTCTTCTTCCTCCTCTTCTTTTTCTTCATCTTCTTCTGCCTCACCTTTTTTTCTTCGTCTTCATCTTCTTTTTCTTCGTCTTCATCTTCTTTTTCTTCTTCTTCTTTTTTCTCTTCTCCTTCCTTTTCTTCTTCGTCTTCTTCTGCTTCTCCTGCTTCGTCTTCTTCTTTCGCTTTCTATTCCTCCTCGTTTTCATCTTTCGTTTCTTCATATTTTTCCTCTTATTCTTCTTCCTTTTAATTTTCCACTATATCCTCTTCTTCTTCTCCTTCTTTTTTCTCTTCTTCTTCTCATTCGTCTATTTCTTCTTCTTCTTCTTCTTGTTCTTCCACTTTCTCCCTTCCTTTTTCGTCTTCTTCTTCTTCGTCTTCTTTCTCTTCTTCTTTCTTTTCTTCTTTCTCTTCTTCTTCTTCCTCCTTTTCCTCTTCTTCTTCTTTCTCTTCTTCTTGTTTCTCTTCTTCTTTCTCTTTTTTTTCTTTCATCTCTTGTTCTTTCTCTTTCTCTTATTTTTATCTTTTTTCTTCTTGTTCTTTCTTCTCTTCATCTTTCTCCTCCTCTTCTCCTTCTTCTTTCTCTTCTTCTTTCTCTTCTTCTTTCTCTTATTCTTTCTCTTTTGCTTCTTTCATCTCTTGTTCTTTCTTATTCTATTCTTTCTCATCGTTTTTTCTTCTTCTTGTTCTTTCTTCTCTTCATCTTTCTCCTCCTTTTTTTCTTCATCTTCTTTCTCTGCTTCTTCCACTTCTTCATCTTCTATTTCTCTTCCTCATCTTTCGTTACTTCTTTCTCGTCTTCTTCTTCGTCTTCTTTTAATTCTTCCTCTTCTTCTTCTTCTCTCTCTTCTACACATTCCTCCTCCTCTTCCTCTTGCTCTTCTTCTTCTTCTTCTTCTCTTTCCCCCTCTTTCTTTTCATTTCTTCCTCATCTTATTTCTTTTCTTATTTCTCTTCTTCTTCTTTTTCTTCGTCTTCATCTTCTTTTTCTTCGTCTTCACCTTTTTTCTCCTTCTTCTTCTTCGGCTTTTTTTCTTCTTCTTTCTTTTTTCTTCTTCATCATCATCTTCTTCTTATTATTCTTCTTTTTAATTTTCTTCATATTCATCTTCCTCTTCTTCTTCTTTCTCCTCTTCCTCTTTTTCTTCTTCTTCCTTATCTTCTTTCTCTTCTTATTTCTCCTCTTCTTTTTTTATTCGTCTTCATATTCTTTTTCTTTTTCTTCTTCTCCTTTTTTCTCTTTTCCTTCCTTTTCTTCTTCGTCTTCTTCTTCTGCTTCTCCGTCTTCCTCTTCTTCTTTCGCTTCTTATTCCTCCTCGTTTTCATCCTTCGTTTCTTCATATTTTTCCTCTTATTCTTCTTCCTTTTCCTTTTCCACTATATCCTCTTCTTCTTCTTCTTTTTTCTCTTCTTCTTCTCCTTCGTGTTCTTCTTCTTCTTCTTGTTCATCTACTTTCTCCCTTCCTTGTTTCGTCTTCCTCTTCTTCGTCTTCTTTCTCTTCTTCTTTTTTTTTTCTTTTTTCACCTCTTGTTCTTTCTCTTCTTTTTACATTTTTTCTTCTGCTTCTTCTTTCTTCTCTTCATCTTTCTCCTCCTCTTCTTCTTCATCTCCTTTTTCTGCTTCTTCTACTTCTTCATCTTCTTTTTCTCTTCCTCATCTTTCGTTTCCTCTTTCTCTTCTTCTTCTTCGTCTTCTTTTTGTTCTTCCTCTTCTACTTTTTCTCCCTCTTCTACATATTCCTCTTGCTCTTCCTCTTGCTCTTCCTCTTCTGCTTTTTCGTCTTCTTCCTCTTCTTCTTCTTCTTTCTCTTATTTTTCTTCACTTTCTTTTCGTTCTTCTTCCTACTCGTTCTCTGCTTCTTCTTCCATTTCTTCATCTTCTCCTTTGTCCTCTTCTTTTTTCTTCTCTTTTTGTTCTTCCTCTTCTTCATCTTCTTAAGAGAAAGATCTCTTTTTCTTCTTTCATTTCTTCTTCTTTGTCTTTCAATTCTTTTTATCTTTTTTTCTTTTTCTTGTTCTTTCTTCTCTTCATCTTTCTCCTCCTCTTCTTCTTCATCTTCTTTTTCTGCTTCTGCTTCTTTATCTTCTTTTTCTCTTTCTTATCTTCCTTTGTTTCTTTTTCTTCTTTTTCTTCTTCTTTAAATTCATCTTTGTCTTCTTCTTCTTCTTCTTCTTGTTCTTCTTTTGCCCTCCCTTTTTTTGTCTTCTTCGTCTTCTTTCTCTTCTTCATCTTTCTTGCTCTTTCTCCTCTTTTTCATTCCTTTTACTTCTTCTTCATCTTGTTTTTTCCTTTTTCTCCTTCTTCATATTTTTTTCTTCTTCTTCTTCTTCCTTTTCTTCATCTTCTTCTTTGTCCTCTTCTTCTTTTCTTGGTTCTCTTCCCCTTCTGCTACTTCTTCTTTCTCCTCTTTTTCTTCACTTTCTTTTCGTTCTTTCGTCGTTCTTGTTTTCTTCTTCTTCCATTTCTTCGTTTTCTTTGTCCTATTCTTATTGCTTCTTTCTTTGTTCTTCCTCTTCTTCATCTTCTTATTCCTCTTCTTCTTTCTCATTTCTTTCTCTTCTTCTTTCTCTTTTTCTTCTTTCATCTCTTGTTCTTTCTCTTTCTCTTATTTTTATCTTTTTTCTTCTTCTTGTTCTTTCTTCTCTTCATCTTTCTCCTTCCCTACTTCTTCATATTCTTTTACTGCTTCTTCTACTTGTTCATCTTCTTTTTCTCTTCCTCTTCTTCCTTATCTTCTTTTCTTCTTCTTCTCCTTCTTCTTCTTCTTCTTCGTTTTCTTTCTCTTCTTCTTTCTTTTCTTCTTCTTTCGTGCTCTTTCGCTTGCTCTTTCTCTTCTTTTTCATCTCTTTTGCCTCTTCATCTTCTTTTTTAAATTTTTCTCCTAGTTCATATTTTTTCTTCTCTTCTTCTTCCTTTTCTTCATCTTCTTCTTTGTCACCTTCTTCTTCTTCTTTCTTCTCATCCTCTTCTTCTTCTCCAACTTTCTCTTCTTCACTTTTTTTGGACCTTCTTCCTTCTCTTTCACTTCTTCTTCTTCTCCTTCTTCATATTCTTTCTCTTCTCCTTTCTTTTCTTCATCTTCTTCTTTGTCCTCTTCTTCTTCTTCTTTTTCTTTTCTTTTTGTTCTTCCTCTTCTTCAGCTTCTTATTCCTCTTCTTCTTTCTCATTTCTTTCTCTTCTTCTTTCTATTTTTCTTCTTCTTGTTCTTTCTTCTCTTCATCTTTCTCCTCCTTTTTTCTTCATCTTCTTTTTCTGCTTCTTCTACTTCTTCATCTTCTATTTCTCTTCCTCATCTTTCGTTACTTCTTTCTCGTCTTCTTCTTCGTCTTCTTTTTATTCTTCCTCTTCTTCTTCTTCTCTCTCTTCTACACATTCCTCTTCCTCTTCCTCTTGCTCTTTCTCTTCTTCTTTTCGTTCTTCCTCCTCTTCCTCTTCTTCTTCTTCCTTATCTTATTTCTTATCTTATTTCTTTTCTTATTTCTTTTCTCCTTCTTTTTCTTCGTTTTCATCTTCTTTTTCTTCCTCTTCATCTTCCTTTTCTTCTTCTTCTTCTCCTTCTTTTATCAATTCCTCTTCTTTTTATTTTTTTTCTTCTTCTTTCTTTTTCCTTCTTCATCATTGTCTTCTTATTATTATTCTTCTTATTTTTCTTCTTAGTCTTTTTTCTTCCTCTTCTGCTTTTTCTTCTATTTGTTCTTCTTCTTCCTCTTCTGGTTCATCTTCTTTTTCTGCGCATTTATCTTCTTCTTCTTTCTCTTCTCCTTCTTCTTCCTATTTTGCATATTCCTCTTCCTTTTCCTCTTTCTCTTTCTTTTCCTTTTCTTACTCATCTTCTTCGTCGTCTTCGTCTTATTTTTCTTTTTCTTCTTCTCTCTCTTCTTTTTCCTCTTCTTCTTCTGCTTCTCCTATTTCCTTTTCTTATTTCGCTTCTTATTCCTCTTCCTTTGCATCTTCCGTTTCTTC
The DNA here is from genome assembly GCA_035045555.1 of Drosophila fulvimacula. Lineage (NCBI taxonomy): Eukaryota > Metazoa > Arthropoda > Insecta > Diptera > Drosophilidae > Drosophila > Drosophila fulvimacula. The sequence goes on along the minus strand of JAWNOX010000101.1, from coordinate 41,362 downwards.
ATCTTTTTCCTCTTATTTTTCTTCTTTTTCCCCTATATCCTTTTCTTCTTCATCTTCTTTTTTCTCTTCTTCTTCATCTTCTTTTTCTTCTTCTTTTAATGCATCTTCTCCTTCATCTTCTTCTTCTTCTACTACTTCTTGTTCTTCCTTCTTCCTTCCTCTTTCTCCATTTCTTTTTTTCGACTTCTTCGTCTTTCTCTTCTTAGTTCTCTTCTTCTTCTTTCTTGCTCTTTCTCTCGCTCTTTCTCTTAGTTTTCATCTGTTTTGCTTCTTCGTCGTCTTCTGTTTTTCCTTTTTCTCCTTCTTCACATATTTTTCTTCTTCTTCTTCTTCTTTCGTCTCTTCCTCTTCTTCTTCTTCTTTCTCTTCTTTTTCTTCTTTTTCTTTTCGTTCTTCTTCCTACTCGTTCTCTGCTTCTTCTTCCATTTCGTCAACTTCTCCTTTGTCCTCTTCTTTTTTCTTCTCTTTTTGTTCTTCCTCTTCTTCATCTTCTTAAGAGAAAGATCTCTTTTTCTTCTTTCATTGCTTCTTCTTTGTCTTTCAATTCTTTTTATCTTTTTTTCTTTTTCTTGTTCTTTCTTCTCTTCATCTTTATCCTCCTCTTCTTCTTCATCTTCTTTTTCTGCTTCTGCTTCTTTATCTTCTTTTTCTCTTTCTTATCTTCCTTTGTTTCTTTTTCTTCTTCTTTAAATTCATCTTTGTCTTCTTCTTCTTCTTCTTGTTCTTCTTTCGCCCTCCCTTTTTTTGTCTTCTTCGTCTTCTTTCTCTTCTTCATCTTTCTTGCTCTTTCTCCTCTTTTTCATTCCTTTTACTTCTTCTTCATCTTGTTTTTTCCTTTTTCTCCTTCTTCATATTTTTTTCTTCTTCTTCTTCTTCCTTTTCTTCATCTTCTTCTTTGTCCTCTTCTTCTTTTCTTGTTTCTCTTCCTCTTCTTCTTCTTCTTCTTTCTCCTCCTTTTCTTCACTTTCTTTTCGTTCTTTCGTCGTTCTTGTTCTCTTCTTCTTCCATTTCTTCGTCTTCTTTGTCCTATTCTTATTGCTTCTTTCTTTGTTCTTCCCCTTCTTCATCTTCTTATTCCTCTTCTTCTTTCTCATTTCTTTCTCTTCTTCTTTCTCTTTTTCTTCTTTCATCTCTTGTTCTTTCTCTTTCTCTTATTTTTATCTTTTTTCTTCTTCTTGTTCTTTCTTCTCTACATCTTTCTCCTTCCCTACTTGTTCATCTTCTTTTTCTCTTCCTCTTCTTCCTTATCTTCTTTTCTTCTTCTTCTCCTTCTTCTTCTTCGTTTTCTTTCTCTTCTTCTTTCTTTTCTTCTTCTTTCGTGCTCTTTCGCTTGCTCTTTCTCTTCTTTTTCATCTCTTTTGCCTCTTCATCTTCTTTTTTAAATTTTTCTCCTAGTTCATATTTTTTTCTTCTCTTCTTCTTCCTTTTCTTCATCTTCTTCTTTGTCACCTTCTTCTTCTTCTTTCTTCTCATCCTCTTCTTCTTCTTCAACTTTCTCTTCTTCACTTTTTTTGGACCTTCTTCCTTCTCTTTCACTTCTTCTTCTTCTCCTTCTTCATATTCTTTCTCTTCTCCTTTCTTTTCTTCATCTTCTTCTTTGTCCTCTTCTTCTTCTTCTTTTTCTTTTCTTTTTGTTCTTCCTCTTCTTCTTTCTCATTTCTTTCTCTTCTTCTTTCTATTTTTCCTCTTCTTGTTCTTTCTTCTCTTCATCTTTCTCCTCCTTTTTTCTTCATCTTCTTTTTCTGCTTCTTCTACTTCTTCATCTTCTATTTCTCTTCCTCATCTTTCGTTACTTCTTTCTCGTCTTCTTCTTCGTCTTCTTTTTATTCTTCCTCTTCTTCTTCTTCTCTCTCTTCTACACATTCCTCTTCCTCTTCCTCTGGCTCTTTCTCTTCTTCTTTTTGTTCTTCCTCCTCTTCCTCTTCTTCTTCTTCCTTATCTTATTTCTTATCTTATTTCTTTTCTTATTTCTTTTCTCCTTCTTTTTCTTCGTTTTCATCTTCTTTTTCTTCCTCTTCATCTTCCTTTTCTTCTTCTTCTTCTCCTTCTTTCATCAATTCCTCTTCTTTTTATTTTTTTCTTCTTCTTTCTTTTTCCTTCTTCATCATTGTCTTCTTATTATTATTCTTCTTATTTTTCTTCTTAGTCTTTTTTCTTCCTCTTCTGCTTTTTCTTCTATTTGTTATTCTTCTTCCTCTTCTGGTTCATCTTCTTTTTCTGCGCATTTATCTTCTTCTTCTTTCTCTTCTCCTTCTTCTTCCTATTTTGCATATTCCTCTTCCTTTTCCTCTTTCTCTTTCTTTTCCTTTTCTTACTCATCTTCTTCGTCGTCTTCGTCTTATTTTTCTTTTTCTTCTTCTCTCTCTTCTTTTTCCTCTTCTTCTTCTGCTTCTCCTATTTCCTTTTCTTATTTCGCTTCTTATTCCTCTTCCTTTGCATCTTCCGTTTCTTCATCTTTTTCCTCTTATTTTTCTTCTTTTTCCCCTATATCCTTTTCTTCTTCATCTTCTTTTTTCTCTTCTTCTTCATCTTCTTTTTCTTCTTCTTTTAATGCATCTTCTCCTTCATCTTCTTCTTCTTCTACTACTTCTTGTTCTTCCTTCTTCCTTCCTCTTTCTCCATTTCTTTTTTTCGTCTTCTTCGTCTTTCTCTTCTTAGTTCTGTTCTTCTTCTTTCTTGCTCTTTCTCTCGCTCTTTCTCTTAGTTTTCATCTGTTTTGCTTCTTCGTCGTCTTCTGTTTTTCCTTTTTCTCCTTCTTCACATATTTTTCTTCTTCTTCTTCTTCTTTCGTCTCTTCCTCTTCTTCTTCTTCTTTCTCTTCTTTTCTTCACTTTCTTTTCGTTCTTCTTCCTACTCGTTCTCTGCTTCTTCTTCCATTTCTTCATCTTCTCCTTTGTCCTCTTCTTTTTTCTTCTCTTTTTGTTCTTCCTCTTCTTCATCTTCTTAAAAGAAAGATCTCTTTTTCTTCTTTCATTGCTTCTTCTTTGTCTTTCAATTCTTTTTATCTTTTTTTCTTTTTCTTGTTCTTTCTTCTCTTCATCTTTATCCTCCTCTTCTTCTTCATCTTCTTTTTCTGCTTCTGCTTCTTTATCTTCTTTTTCTCTTTCTTATCTTCCTTTGTTTCTGTTTCTTCTTCTTTAAATTCATCTTTGTCTTCTTCTTCTTCTTCTTGTTCTTCTTTTGCCCTCCCTTTTTTTGTCTTCTTCGTCTTCTTTCTCTTCTTCATCTTTCTTGCTCTTTCTCCTCTTTTTCATTCCTTTTACTTCTTCTTCATCTTGTTTTTTCCTTTTTCTCCTTCTTCATATTTTTTTCTTCTTCTTCTTCTTCCTTTTCTTCATCTTCTTCTTTGTCCTCTTCTTCTTTTCTTGTTTCTCTTCCTCTTCTTCTTCTTCTTCTTTCTCCTCCTTTTCTTCACTTTCTTTTCGTTCTTTCGTCGTTCTTGTTCTCTTCTTCTTCCATTTCTTCGTCTTCTTTGTCCTATTCTTATTGCTTCTTTCTTTGTTCTTCCTCTTCTTCATCTTCTTATTCCTCTTCTTCTTTCTCATTTCTTTCTCTTCTTCTTTCTCTTTTTCTTCTTTCATCTCTTGTTCTTTCTCTTTCTCTTATTTTTATCTTTTTTCTTCTTCTTGTTCTTTCTTCTCTTCATCTTTCTCCTTCCCTACTTCTTCATATTCTTTTTCTGCTTCTTCTACTTGTTCATCTTCTTTTTCTCTTCCTCTTCTTCCTTATCTTCTTTTCTTCTTCTTCTCCTTCTTCTTCTTCTTCTTCGTTTTCTTTCTCTTCTTCTTTCTTTTCTTCTTCTTTCGTGCTCTTACGCTTTCTCTTTCTCTTCTTTTTCATCTCTTTTGCCTCTTCATCTTTTTTAAATTTTTCTCCTAGTTCATATTTTTTTCTTCTCTTCTTCTTCCTTTTCTTCATCTTCTTCTTTGTCACCTTCTTCTTCTTCTTTCTTCTCATCCTCTTCTTCTTCTTCAACTTTCTCTTCTTCACTTTTTTTGCATCTTCTTCCTTCTCTTTCACTTCCTCTTCTTCTCCTTCTTCATATTCTTTCTCTTCTACTTTCTTTTCTTCATCTTCTTCTTTGTCCTCTTCTTCTTCTTCTTTTTCTTTTCTTTTTGTTCTTCCTCTTCTTCAGCTTTTTATTTCTCTTCTTCTTTCTATTTTTCTTTTTTCATCTCTTACTCTTTCTCTTTCTCATCGTTTTATCTTTTTTTTTTCTTCTTGGTATTTCTACTTCATCTTTCTCCTTCTCTTCTTCTTCATCTTCTTTTTTTCCTTTTTCTCCGTCTTCATATTTTTTTCTTCTTTTTCTTGTTCCTTATCATCATCTTTAACTTTGCCCTCTCCTTCTTCTTTCTTATCTTTATGTTCTTCTTCTTCTTTCTCTTCTTTTCGTTCACTTTCTTTTTGTTTTTCTTCCTTCTCGTTCTCTTCTTCTTCTTCTTTGTCCATTTCTTTGTCTTCTTTTTCTTCTTCGTCTTCACCTGCTGCTTCTTCTTCTTCTTCTGCCCCTTCTTCAGCTTCCTTTTCTTCTTCTTCTTCTTTTCCTTCTCTTCATCATCTTCTTTGTCCTCTTCTTCTTCTTCTGTTTCTTCCTCTTCTTATTCTTGCTCTTGTTCCTTTTCTTCATATTGATTTTCTTTTTTTTCTTCTTCCTTTAATTCATCTTCTCCTTCATCTTCTTCTTGTTATTCCTCTTTCTCTATTTCTCTTCTTCATTTTATTCTTTTTCTTCTTCTTCTTCTTCTTCCTCCCCTTCCTCATCTTCTTCTTCTTCATCTTCTTTTTCTTCTTCTTCTTCTTCTCTTAATTTATCTTCTCCTTCGTTTTCTCCTTTTTGTTCTTCCTCTTTCTCCCTTCCTCTTTTTCGACTTCTTCGTCTTCTTCTTCTTCTTCTTCTTCTTATTTCTCTTCTTCTTTCTCTTCTTCTTTCTTGCTCTTTAACTTCTTTTTCATCTTATTTGCTTGTCCTTTTCTTCTTATTCTTATTTTTTCTGTTGTTGTTCTTCCTCTTCCTCATCTTTTTATTCCTTTTCTTTTTTCTCTTATTGTTCTCCTTTTTCTTTTCTTTTTGTTCTTCCTCTTCTTCAGCTTCTTATTCCTCTTCTTCTTTCTCATTTCTTTCTCTTCTTCTTTCTATTTTTCTTCTTCTTGTTCTTTCTTCTCTTCATCTTTCTCCTCCTTTTTTCTTCATCTTCTATTTCTCTTCCTCATCTTTCGTTACTTCTTTCTCGTCTTCTTCTTCGTCTTCTTTTTATTCTTCCTCTTCTTCTTCTTCTCTCTCTTCTACACATTCATCTTCCTCTTCCTCTTGCTCTTTCTCTTCTTCTTTTTGTTCTTCCTCCTCTTCCTCTTCTTCTTCTTCCTTATCTTATTGCTTATCTTATTTCTTTTCTTATTTCTTTTCTCCTTCTTTTTTCTTCGTTTTCATCTTCTTTTTCTTCCTCTTCATCTTCCTTTTCTTCTTCTTCTTCTCCTTCTTTTATCAATTCCTCTTCTTTTTATTTTTTTCTTCTTCTTTCTTTTTCCTTCTTCATCATTGTCTTCTTATTATTATTCTTCTTATTTTTCTTCTTAGTCTTTTTTCTTCCTCTTCTGCTTTTTCTTCTATTTGTTCTTCTTCTTCCTCTTCTGGTTCATCTTCTTTTTCTGCGCATTTATCTTCTTCTTCTTTCTCTTCTCCTTCTTCTTCCTATTTTGCATATTCCTCTTCCTTTTCCTCTTTCTCTTTCTTTTCCTTTTCTTACTCATCTTCTTCGTCTTATGTTTCTTTTTCTTCTTCTCTCTCTTCTTTTTCCTCTTCTTCTTCTGCTTCTCCTATTTCCTTTTCTTATTTCGCTTCTTATTCCTCTTCATTTGCATCTTCCGTTTCTTCATCTTTTTCCTCTTATTTTTCTTCTTTTTCCCCTATATCCTTTTCTTCTTCATCTTCTTTTTTCTCTTCTTCTTCATCTTCTTTTTCTTCTTCTTTTAATGCATCTTCTCCTTCATCTTCTTCTTCTTCTACTACTTCTTGTTCTTCCTTCTTCCTTCCTCTTTCTCCATTTCTTTTTTTCGTCTTCTTCGTCTTTCTCTTCTTAGTTCTCTTCTTCTTCTTTCTTCCTCTTTTTCTCCCTCTTTCAACTTTCTCATCTTCACTTTCTTTTCCATCTTCTTCCTTCTCTTTCGCTTCTTCTTCTTCTTCTCCTTCTTCATATTCTTTTTCTTCTTCTGCCTTTTTTTCATCTTCTTCTTTGTCCTCTTCTTCTTCTTCTTTTTCCTTCTCTTTTTGCTCTTCTTCTTCATCTTTTTATTCCTTTTCTTCCTCTTTTTTCTCATCTTCTTCAACTTTCTCATCTTCACTTTCTTTCACATCTTCTTCCTTTTCTTTCGCTCCTTTTTCTCCTTCTTAATATTCTTTTTCTTCTTCTTCTTTTTCTTTATCTTCTTCGTTGTCCTCTTCTTCTCCTTCTTATTTCTGCTCTTTTTGTTCTTCCTCTTCTTCATCTTTTTATTCCTCTTCTTCTACTTCTTGCTCATCTTCTTTCTCTTTTTCTTTTTTCATCTCTTGTTCTTTCTTTTCTTTTTATCTTCATTTTTTCTTCTTGTTTTTTCTTCTCTTCATCTTTCTCCTTCTTTTTTCCTTTATCTACTTTTTCTGCTTCTTCTACTTCTTCATTTTCTTTTTCTCTTTCTCTTCTTCCTTATCTTCTTTTCTTCTTCTTTTTCTTCTTCTTCTTTTTCTTCTTCTTTCTCCTATTCTTTCTATTTTTCTGCTTTCATCTCTTGTTCTTTCTCATTCTCTTCTTTCTCATCTCTTTTTCTTGTTCTTCTTCCTTCTTCTCTTCATCTTTCTCCTCTTTATTTTCTTTATCTTCTTTTTCTGCTTCTTTTACTTCTTCGTCTTCTTTTTCTCTTCCTCATCTTTCGTTTCTTCTTTCTCTTCTTCTTATTCTTCTTCCTCCTGTTCCTCGTCTTCTCCTTCCTCATCTTATTTCTTTTCTTATTTCTCTTCTTCTTCTTTTTCTTCCTCTTCATCTTTTTTTTCTTCTTCTTCTTTTTCTTCTTCTTCGTCTTCGTCTTCATTTTCTTTGTCTTCTTCTCTCTCCTCATCTTTCTCTTCTTTTTCATCTCCTTTGCTTCTTCTTCATCTCCTCTTTTCCTTTTTCTACACTCTTCATATTTTTTTCTTCTCCTTCTGCTTCCATTTTGTCATCTTCGTCTGTGTCCTTTTCTTCTTATTTCTTCTCTTTCTCATCCTCTTCTTCTTCAACTTTCTCATCTTCACTTTCTTTTTTATCTTCTTTCTTCTCTTTCGCTTCCTCTGCTCCTTCTTTATATTCTTTTTCTTTTACTTCCTTTTCTTCATCTTCTTCCTTGTCCTCTTCTTCTTATTTTTAGTTCTTCTCTTTTTGTTCTTCCTCTTCTTCATCTTTTCTTCTTCTGTTTTCTGTTTTCATCTCCTGTTTTCTCTTTTTTTATCTTCATTTTTTCTTCTTGTTCTTTCTTCTCTTCATCTTTCTCCTTATTTTTTCCTACATCTTCTTTTTCTGCTTCTTCTACTTCTTCATGTTCTTTTCCTCTTCCTTATCTTTCGTTTCCTCTCCCTCTTCTTCTTCTTCCTCTTCTTTCTCTTCTTCTTCTTCTTCTTCCTCATCTTCTTTTTCTTCTTATTTCTCCTCTTCGTTTTTTCTTCTTCTTCTTCTCTCTCTTCTTCTTCCTCTTCTTCTTCGTCTTCTTCTTCTGCTTCTCCTTCTTCCTTTTCTTTTTTTTTTTTGCTCCTTCTCTTGCTCTTTCTCTTCTTTTTCATCTCTTTTGCTTCTTTTTCATCTCCTTTTTTCCTTTTTCTACTTCTTCATATTTTTTTCTTCTTCTTCCATTTCTTCATCTTCTTCTTTGTCCTCTTCTTCTTCTTCTTTTTCTTTTCTTTTTGTTCTTCCTCTTCTTCAGCTTCTTATTCCTCTTCTTCTTTCTCATTTCTTTCTCTTCTTCTTTCTATTTTTCTTCTTCTTGTTCTTTCTTCTCTTCATCTTTCTCCTCCTTTTTTCTTCATCTTCTTTTTCTGCTTCTTCTACTTCTTCATCTTCTATTTCTCTTCCTCATCTTTCGTTACTTCTTTCTCGTCTTCTTCTTCGTCTTCTTTTTATTCTTCCTCTTCTTCTTCTTCTCTCTCTTCTACACATTCCTCTTCCTCTTCCTCTTGCTCTTTCTCTTCTTCTTTTTGTTCTTCCTCCTCTTCCTCTTCTTCTTCTTCCTTATCTTATTTCTTATCTTATTTCTTTTCTTATTTCTTTTCTCCTTCTTTTTCTTCGTTTTCATCTTCTTTTTCTTCCTCTTTATCTTCCTTTTCTTCTTCTTCTTCTCCTTCTTTTATCAATTCCTCTTCTTTTTATTTTTTCTTCTTCTTTCTTTTTCCTTCTTCATCATTGTCTTCTTATTATTATTCTTCTTATTTTTCTTCTTAGTCTTTTTTCTTCCTCTTCTGCTTTTTCTTCTATTTGTTCTTCTTCTTCCTCTTCTGGTTCATCTTCTTTTTCTGCGCATTTATCTTCTTCTTCTTTCTCTTCTCCTTCTTCTTCCTATTTTGCATATTCCTCTTCCTTTTCCTCTTTCTCTTTCTTTTCCTTTTCATACTCATCTTCTTCGTCGTCTTCGTCTTATTTTTCTTTTTCTTCTTCTCTCTTTTCTTTTTCCTCTTCTTCTTCTGCTTCTCCTATTTCCTTTTCTTATTCCGCTTCTTATTCCTCTTCCTTTGCATCTTCCGTTTCTTCATCTTTTTCCTCTTATTTTTCTTCTTTTTCCCCTATATCCTTTTCTTCTTCATCTTCTTTTTTCTCTTCTTCTTCATCTTCTTTTTCTTCTTCTTTTAATGCATCTTCTCCTTCATCTTCTTCTTCTTCTACTACTTCTTGTTCTTCCTTCTTCCTTCCTCTTTCTCCATTTCTTTTTTTCGTCTTCTTCGTCTTTCTTTTCTTAGTTCTCTTCTTCTTCTTTCTTGCTCTTTCTCTCGCTCTTTCTCTTAGTTTTCATCTGTTTTGCTTCTTCGTCGTCTTCTGTTTTTCCTTTTTCTCCTTCTTCACATATTTTTCTTCTTCTTCTTCTTCTTTCGTCTCTTCCTCTTCTTCTTCTTCTTTCTCTTCTTTTTCTTCACTTTCTTTTCGTTCTTCTTCCTACTCGTTCTCTGCTTCTTCTTCCATTTCTTCATCTTCTCCTTTGTCCTCTTCTTTTTTCTTCTCTTTTTGTTCTTCCTCTTCTTCATCTTCTTAAGAGAAAGATCTCTTTTTCTTCTTTCATTTCTTCTTCTTTGTCTTTCAATTCTTTTTATCTTTTTTTCTTTTTCTTGTTCTTTCTTCTCTTCATCTTTCTCCTCCTCTTCTTCTTCATCTTCTTTTTCTGCTTCTGCTTCTTTATCTTCTTTTTCTCTTTCTTATCTTCCTTTGTTTCTTTTTCTTCTTTTTCTTCTTCTTTAAATTAATCTTTGTCTTCTTCTTCTTCTTCTTTTGCCCTCCCTTTTTTTGTCTTCTTCGTCTTCTTTCTCTTCTTCATCTTTCTTGCTCTTTCTCCTCTTTTTCATTCCTTTTACTTCTTCTTCATCTTGTTTTTTCCTTTTTCTCCTTCTTCATATTTTTTCTTCTTCTTCTTCTTCCTTTTCTTCATCTTCTTCTTTGTCCTCTTCTTTTTTTCTTGTTTCTCTTCCTCTTCTTCTTCTTCTTCTTTCTCCTCTTTTTCTTCACTTTCTTTTCGTTCTTTCGTCGTTCTTGTTCTCTTCTTCTTCCATTTCTTCTTCTTTGTCCTATTTTTATTGCTTCTTTCTTTGTTCTTCCTCTTCTTCATCTTCTTATTCCTCTTCTTCTTTCTCATTTCTTTCTCTTCTTCTTTCTCTTTTTCTTCTTTCATCTCTTGTTCTTTCTCTTTCTCTTATTTTTATCTTTTTTCTTCTTCTTGTTCTTTCTTCTCTTCATCTTTCTCCTTCCCTACTTCTTCATATTCTTTTTCTGCTTCTTCTACTTGTTCATCTTCTTTTTCTCTTCCTCTTCTTCCTTATCTTCTTTTCTTCTTCTTCTCCTTCTTCTTCTTCGTTTTCTTTCTCTTCTTCTTTCTTTTCTTCTTCTTTCGTGCTCTTTCGCTTGCTCTTTCTCTTCTTTTTCATCTCTTTTGCCTCTTCATCTTCTTTTTTAAATTTTTCTCCTAGTTCATATTTTTTTCTTCTCTTCTTCTTCCTTTTCTTCATCTTCTTCTTTGTCACCTTCTTCTTCTTCTTTCTTCTCATCCTCTTCTTCTTCTTCAACTTTCTCTTCTTCACTTTTTTTGGACCTTCTTCCTTCTCTTTCACTTATTCTTCTTCTCCTTCTTCATATTCTTTCTCTTCTCCTTTCTTTTCTTCATCTTCTTCTTTGTCCTCTTCTTCTTCTTCTTCTTTTTCTTTTCTTTTTGTTCTTCCTCTTCTTCAGCTTCTTATTCCTCTTCTTCTTTCTCATTTCTTTCTCTTCTTCTTTCTATTTTTCTTCTTCTTGTTCTTTCTTCTCTTCATCTATCTCCTCCTTTTTTCTTCATCTTCTTTTTCTGCTTCTTCTACTTCTTCATCTTCTATTTCTCTTCCTCATCTTTCGTTACTTCTTTCTCGTCTTCTTCTTCGTCTTCTTTTTATTCTTCCTCTTCTTCTTCTTCTCTCTCTTCTAAACATTCCTCTTCCTCTTCCTCTTGCTCTTTCTCTTCTTCTTTTTGTTCTTCCTCCTCTTCCTCTTCTTCTTCTTCCTTATCTTATTTCTTATCTTATTTCTTTTCTTATTTCTTTTCTCCTTCTTTTTCTTCGTTTTCATCTTCTTTTTCTTCCTCTTCATCTTCCTTTTCTTCTTCTTCTTCTCCTTCTTTTATCAATTCCTCTTCTTTTTATTTTTTCTTCTTCTTTCTTTTTCCTTCTTCATCATTGTCTTCTTATTATTATTCTTCTTATTTTTCTTCTTAGTCTTTTTTCTTCCTCTTCTGCTTTTTCTTCTATTTGTTCTTCTTCTTCCTCTTCTGGTTCATCTTCTTTTTCTGCGCATTTATCTTCTTCTTCTTTCTCTTCTCCTTCTTCTTCCTATTTTGCATATTCCTCTTCCTTTTCCTCTTTCTCTTTCTTTTCCTTTTCTTACTCATCTTCTTCGTCGTCTTCGTCTTATTTTTCTTTTTCTTCTTCTCTCTCTTCTTTTTCCTCTTCTTCTTCTGCTTCTCCTATTTCCTTTTCTTATTTCGCTTCTTATTCCTCTTCCTTTGCATCTTCCGTTTCTTCATCTTTTTCCTCTTATTTTTCTTCTTTTTCCCCTATATCCTTTTCTTCTTCATCTTCTTCTTTCTCTTCTTCTTCATCTTCTTTTTATACCCTGAACCCATTAAAAATGGGTAATCAGGGTATAATGGTTTTGTTGCAGCCCAAATGTATGTAACAGGCAGAAGGAGGCGTGGCAGACCCCATAAAGTGTATATATTCTTGATCAGGACGACAAACCGAGTCGATTGAGCCCTGTCCGTCTGTCTGTCTGTCCGTCTGTCCGTCTGTCCGTATGTTTGAACGCGTGGATCTCAGAACCTATAATAGCTAGAGACTTGAACTTTTTTTTTTATAGATTCGTGTATATCACGCGCAGGTCGAGTTTGTTTTAGAAATTCGATAACTCTTCTCGTTCTTTTTTTATCGATTAAAAACGAAATCGATTTTCAGTTTTAAAATTATATCTTCTACATCTTTATAGTTAGAAACTCCAAATCTTGTATTTAGCTTAATGGGACTTTTATACAATTTTGATTTTTGTTAAATTTTGGATGCCACGCCCCCTTCGCCCAAATTTTCAAACCACTTATTTCAAATACTAGAGACTTGTGCTTTTGCACATACACGCATATGAATGATATAATTACGCTGCGCAAGTTTGATTAAGAAAGTCGATCTACAAAAAAAGTTATTAAGCATTTAGTTTCTCATAACACGCACATATTGGCGCAGCGAAGTCGCTGAGTAAACTGCGCAGTTATCAGAGCGTATGCGTGTGCGTGTGTATGTATGCGTTGCTTGCAATATACATACATATGTATGTACACAAGTACATACTGTATATATTCACATATATGTATATATGTATATATGTATATATGTATATATGTATATATGTACATATGTATGTATACATGTATATAAAATAAGAGTAACATTGATATAACTTAAATAAAGTCAATATAATATACATATGTATGTACATACATATGAATAGATGAAATGCATTATGTTATAAAACGAAACGTTTACCAAACGTTTACGTACACACGCGCATGGCAACAGCAGCAGAAGCTCTAGAAAATTCGAAGAATTCATAACAACAACAACAAAGACAAATTGGGGATGAATTTTAAGCAGAAGTTCAGCAGCTCAGTAGCAGCAGCTCAGTAGCTCAATAACTGTACTTAGGAATTCGCTATCTCACTCTTATGTATTGCAACGGCTGTGTTGATAGAAACGATGATCGCCGACATAAAGTCTCGGGTTCGATTCTCTAAGCTGACGTCAAAACTTTTTTTATGCAAGTTACTTAATCTTTTTTGTTTTTTTTTTAATTTTTTAATTTAATTTAAAATTATATATAAACTTTGAAGTGCATTTAAAGCCGCCGATAGGCGGGGTTCAGGGTATTTCCTAGTCGGGCACCTCCGACTAGAGTTTCCTTACTTGTTCTTCTTCTTTTAATGCATCTTCTCCTTCATCTTCTTCTTCTTCTACTACTTCTTGTTCTTCCTTCTTCCTTCCTCTTTCTCCATTTCTTTTTTTCGTCTTCTTCGTCTTTCTCTTCTTAGTTCTCTTCTTCTTCTTTCTTGCTCTTTCTCTCGCTCTTTCTCTTAGTTTTCATCTGTTTTGCTTCTTCGTCGTCTTCTGTTTTTCCTTTTTCTCCTTCTTCACATATTTTTCTTCTTCTTCTTCTTCTTTCGTCTCTTCCTCTTCTTCTTCTTCTTTCTCTTCTTTTTCTTCACTTTCTTTTCGTTCTTCTTCCTACTCGTTCTCTGCTTCGTCTTCCATTTCTTCATCTTCTCCTTTGTCCTCTTCTTTTTATACCCTGAACCCATTAAAAATGGGTAATCAGGGTATAATGGTTTTGTTGCAGCCCAAATGTATGTAACAGGCAGAAGGAGGCGTGGCAGACCCCATAAAGTATATATATTCTTGATCAGGACGACAAGCCGAGTCGATTGAGCCCTGTCCGTCTGTCTGTCTGTCCGTCTGTCCGTCTGTCCGTATGTTTGAACGCGTGGATCTCAGAACCTATAATAGCTAGAGACTTGAACTTTTTTTTTATAGATTCGTGTATATCACGCGCAGGTCGAGTTTGTTTTAGAAATTCGATAACTCTTCTCGTTCTTTTTTTATCGATTAAAAACGAAATCGATTTTCAGTTTTAAAATTATATCTTCTACATCTTTATAGTTAGAGACTCCAAATCTTGTATTTAGCTTAATGGGACTTTTATACAATTTTGATTTTTGTTAAATTTTGGATGCCACGCCCCCTTCGCCCAAATTTTCAAAACACTTATTTCAAATACTAGAGACTTGTGCTTTTGCACATACACGCATATGAATGATATAATTACGCTGCGCAAGTTTGATTAAGAAAGTCGATCTACAAAAAAAGTTATTAAGCATTTAGTTTCTCATAACACGCACATATTGGCGCAGCGAAGTCGCTGAGTAAACTGCGCAGTTAGCAGAGCGTATGCGTGTGCGTGTGTATGTATGCGTTGCTTGCAATATACATACATATGTATGTACACAAGTACATACTGTATATATTTACATATATATAAAATAAGAGTAACATTGATATAACTTAAATAAAGTCAATATAATATACATATGTACATACATACATATGAATAGATGAAATGCATTATGTTATTAAACGAAACGTTTACGTACATACACACGCGCGTGGCAACAGCAGCAGAAGCTCTAGAAAATTCGAAGAATTCATAACAACAACAACAAAGACAAATTGGGGATGAATTTTAAGCAGAAGTTCAGCAGCTCAGTAGCAGCAGCTCAGTAGCTCAATAACTGTACTTAGGAATTCGCTATCTCACTATTATGTATTGCAACGGCTGTGTTGATAGAAGCGATGATCGTTGACATAAAGTCTCGGGTTCGATTCTCTAAGCTGACGTCAAAAATTTTTTTATGCAAGTTACTTAATCTTTTTTTTTTTTAATTTTTTAATTTAATTTAAAATTATTTATAAACTTTGAAGTGCATTTAAATCCGCCGATAGGCGGGGTTCAGGGTATTTCCTAGTCGGGCACCTCCGACTAGAGTTTCCTTACTTGTTTCTTCTCTTTTTGTTCTTCCTCTTCTTCATCTTCTTAAGAGAAAGATCTCTTTTTCTTCTTTCATTTCTTCTTCTTTGTCTTTCAATTCTTTTTATCTTTTTTTCTTTTTCTTGTTCTTTCTTCTCTTCATCTTTCTCCTCCTCTTCTTCTTCATCTTCTTTTTCTGCTTCTGATTCTTTATCTTCTTTTTCTCTTTCTTATCTTCCTTTGTTTCTTTTTCTTCTTTTTCTTCTTCTTTAAATTCATCTTTGTCTTCTTCTTCTTCTTGTTCTTCTTTTGCCCTCCCTTTTTTTGTCTTCTTCGTCTTCTTTCTCTTCTTCATCTTTCTTGCTCTTTCTCCTCTTTTTCATTCTTTTTACTTCTTCTTCATCTTGTTTTTTCCTTTTTCTCCTTCTTCATATTTTTTTCTTCTTCTTCTTCTTCCTTTTCTTTATCTTCTTCTTTGTCCTCTTCTTCTTTTCTTGTTTCTCTTCCTCTTCTTCTTCTTCTTCTTTCTCCTCTTTTTCTTCACTTTCTTTTCGTTCTTTCGTCGTTCTTGTTCTCTTCTTCTTCCATTTCTTCGTCTTCTTTGTCCTATTCTTATTGCTTCTTTCTTTGTTCTTCCTCTTCTTCATCTTCTTATTCCTCTTCTTCTTTCTCATTTCTTTCTCTTCTTCTTTCTCTTTTTCTTCTTTCATCTCTTGTTCTTTCTCTTTCTCTTATTTTTATCTTTTTTCTTCTTCTTGTTCTTTCTTCTCTTCATCTTTTTCCTTCCCTACTTCTTCATATTCTTTTTCTGCTTCTTCTACTTGTTCATCTTCTTTTTCTCTTCCTCTTCTTCCTTATCTTCTTTTCTTCTTCTTCTCCTTCTTCTTCTTATTCTTCGTTTTCTTTCTCTTCTTCTTTCTTTTCTTCTTCTTTCGTGCTCTTTCGCTTGCTCTTTCTCTTCTTTTTCATCTCTTTTGCCTCTTCATCTTCTTTTTTAAATTTTTCTCCTAGTTCATATTTTTTCTTCTCTTCTTCTTCCTTTTCTTCATCTTCTTCTTTGTCACCTTCTTCTTCTTCTTTCTTCTCATCCTCTTCTTCTTCTTCAACTTTCTCTTCTTCACTTTTTTTGCATCTTCTTCCTTCTCTTTCACTTCTTCTTCTTCCCCTTCTTCATATTCTTTCTCTTCTACTTTCTTTTCTTCATCTTCTTCTTTGTCCTCTTCTTCTTCTTCTTTTTCTTTTCTTTTTGTTCTTCCTCTTCTTCAGCTTCTTATTCCTCTTCTTCTTTCTCATTTCTTTCTCTTCTTCTTTCTATTTTTCTTTTTTCATCTCTTACTCTTTCTCTTTCTCATCGTTTTATCTTTTTTTTTTCTTCTTGGTATTTCTACTTCATCTTTCTCCTTCTCTTCTTCTTCATCTTCTTTTTTTCCTTTTTCTCCGTCTTCATATTTTTTTCTTCTTTTTCTTGTTCCTTATCATCATCTTTATCTTTGCCCTCTCCTTCTTCTTCTTCTTTCTTATCTTTATCTTCTTCTTCTTCTTTCTCTTCTTTTCGTTCACTTTCTTTTTGTTCTTCTTCCTTTTCGTTCTCTTCTTCTTCTTCGTCCATTTCTTTGTCTTCTTTTTCTTCTTCGTCTTCACCTGCTGCTTCTTCTTCTTCTTCTGCCCCTTCTTCAGCTTCCTTTTCTTCTTCTTCTTCTTTTCCTTCTCTTCATCATCTTCTTTGTCCTCTTCTTCTTCTTCTGTTTCTTCCTCTTCTTATTCTTGCTCTTGTTCCTTTTCTTCATATTGATTTTCTTTTTTTTCTTCTTCCTTTAATTCATCTTCTCCTTCATCTTCTTCTTGTTATTCCTCTTTCTCTATTTCTCTTCTTCATTTTATTCTTTTTCTTCTTCTTCCTAACCTTCCTCATCTTCTTCTTCTTCATCTTCTTTTTCTTCTTCTTCTTCTTCCCTTAATTTATCTTCTCCTTCGTTTTCTTCTTTTTGTTCTTCCTCTTTCTCCCTTCCTCTTTTTCGACTTCTTCGTCTTCTTCTTCTTCTTCTTCTTCTTATTTCTCTTCTTCTTTCTCTTCTTCTTCTTTCTTGCTCTTTAACTTCTTTTTCATCTTATTTGCTTGTCCTTTTCTTCTTATTCTAATTTCTTCTGTTGTTGTTCTTCCTCTTCCTCATCTTTTTATTCCTTTTCTTTTTTCTCTTATTCTTTTTTTTTCTTCTTTCATCTCTTGTTCTTTTTCTTTCTCCTCTTTTTATCTTTTTTTCTTCTTCTTGTTCTTTCTTCTCTTCATTTTTCTCCTCCTCTTCTTTTTTATCTTCTTTTTCTGCTTCTTGTACTTCTTCATATTCTTTTTCTCTTCCTCTTTGTCTTCCTCTTCTTCTTCTTCCTTATCTTATTTCTTTTCTTATTTCTCTTCTTTTTCTTTTTCTTCGTCTTCATCTTCTTTTTCTTCCTCTTCATCTTCATTATTTTATTCTTTTATGACTTCTTCTTTTTCTTTTTTTCTTCTCCTTTCTATTTTTTTTCTTCATCATCTTCTTATTATTATTCCTCTTATTTTTCTTCTTCGCTTTATTTTCTTCCTCCCCTTCTTTTTCTTCGTTTTGTTTTTTTCCTTCCTCTTCTGGTTCCTCTTCTCCTTCTTCGCATTTATCTTCTTCTTCCTCTTCCTCTTCTTCTTCCTTTTCTTCATATTCCTCTTCCTTTTCCTCTTCCTCTTCCTATCCCTCTTCTTCTTCCTCCTCTTTCTCTTCTTCTTCTTCTTCCTCATCTTCTTTCTCTTCTCATTTCTCCTCTTCGTTTTTTCTTCGTCTTCATTTTCTTCTTCTTCTTCTCTCTCTTCTTCTTCCTCTTCTTCTTCGTCTTCTTTTTTTTCTTGGAAGAAGGAGTTCTTCCTCTTCTTCTTCCCCTTCTTTTTTTTCTTGCTCTTTCTCTTCTTTTTCATCTCTTTTGCTTCTTCTTTATCTCCCTTTTTCCTTTTTCTACTTTTTCATATTTTTTTCTTCTTCTTCTTCCATTCCTTCATCTTCGTCTGTGTCCTCTTCTTCTTATTTCTTCTCTTCCTCTTTTTCTGCCTCTTTCAACTTTCTCATCTTCACTTTCTTTTCCATCTTCTTCCTTCTCTTTCGCTTCTTCTTCTTCTTCTCCTTCTTCATATTCTTTTTCTTCTTCTGCCTTTTTTTCATCTTCTTCTTTGTCCTCTTCTTCTTCTTCTTTTTCCTTCTCTTTTTGCTCTTCTTCTTCATATTTTTATTCCTTTTCTTCCTCTTTTTTCTCATCTTCTTCAACTTTCTCATCTTCACTTTCGTTCACATCTTCTTCCTTTTATTCTTTTTCTTCTTCTTCTTTTTCTTTATCTTCTTTTTTGTCCTCTTCTTCTCCTTCTTATTTCTGCTCTTTTTGTTCTTCCTCTTCTTCATCTTTTTATTCCTCTTCTTCTACTTCTTGCTCATCTTCTTTCTCTTTTTCTTTTTTCATCTCTTGTTCTTTCTTTTCTTTTTATCTTCATTTTTTCTTCTTGTTTTTTCTTCTCTTCATCTTTCTCCTTCTTTTTTCCTTTATCTACTTTTTCTGCTTCTTCTACTTCTTCATTTTCTTTTTCTCTTTCTCTTCTTCCTTTTCTTCTTTTCTTCTTCTTTTTTCTTCTTCTTCTTTTTCTTCTTCTTTCTCCTATTCTTTCTATTTTTCTGCTTTCATCTCTTGTTCTTTCTCATTCTCTTCTTTCTCATCTCTTTTTCTTGTTCTTCTTCCTTCTTCTCTTCATCTTTCTCCTCTTTATTTTCTTTATCTTCTTTTTCTGCTTCTTTTACTTCTTCGTCTTCTTTTTCTCTTCCTCATCTTTCGTTTCTTCTTTCTCTTCTTCTTATTCTTCTTCCTCCTGTTCCTCGTCTTCTCCTTCCTCATCTTATTTCTTTTCTTATTTCTCTTCTTCTTCTTTTTCTTCCTCTTCATCTTTTTTTCTTCTTCTTCTTTTTCTTTTTCTTCGTCTTCGTCTTCATTTTCTTTGTCTTCTTCTCTCTCCTCATCTTTCTCTTCTTTTTCATCTCCTTTGCTTCTTCTTCATCTCCTTTTTTCCTTTTTCTACACTCTTCATATTTTTTCTTCTCCTTCTGCTTCCATTTTGTCATCTTCGTCTGTGTCCTTTTCTTCTTATTTCTTCTCTTTCTCATCCTCTTCTTCTTCAACTTTCTCATCTTCACTTTCTTTTTTATCTTCTTTCTTCTCTTTCGCTTCCTCTGCTCCTTCTTTATATTCTTTTTCTTTTACTTCCTTTTCTTCATCTTCTTCCTTGTCCTCTTCTTCTTATTTTTAGTTCTTCTCTTTTTGTTCTTCCTCTTCTTCATCTTTTCTTCTTCTGTTTTCTGTTTTCATCTCCTGTTTTCTCTTTTTTTATCTTCATTTTTTCTTCTTGTTCTTTCTTCTCTTCATCTTTCTCCTTATTTTTTCCTACATCTTCTTTTTCTGCTTCTTCTACTTCTTCATGTTCTTTTCCTCTTCCTTATCTTTCGTTTCCTCTCCCTCTTCTTCTTCTTCCTCCTCTTTCTCTTCTTCTTCTTCTTCTTCCTCATCTTCTTTTTCTTCTTATTTCTCCTCTTCGTTTTTTTCTTCTTCTTCTTCTCTCTCTTCTTCTTCCTCTTCTTCTTCGTCTTCTTCTTCTGCTTCTCCTTCTTCCTTTTCTTTTTTTTTTTGCTCCTTCTCTTGCTCTTTCTCTTCTTTTTCATCTCTTTTGCTTCTTTTTCATCTCCTTTTTTCCTTTTTCTACTTCTTCATATTTTTTTCTTCTTCTTCCATTTCTTCATCTTCGTCCTTGTCCTCTTCTTCTTCCTATTTCTTCTCTTCCTCTTCTTCTTCTTCTTCAACTTTCTCATCTTCACTTTCTTTTCCATCTTCTTCCTTCTCTTTCGCTTCTTCTCCTTTTTCATATCCTTTTTTTCTTTCTGCCTTTTCTTCATCTTCTTCTTTGTCCTCTTTTTCTTCTTATTCTTCCTTCTCTTTTTGCTCTTCCTCTTCTTCATCTTTTTATTCCTCTTCCTCTTTTTCTTTCTCATCTTCTTTCTCTTCTTCTTTCTGTTTTTCTTTTTTCATATCTTGTTTTTTTCTTCTTTTTATCTTCATTTCTTCTTCTTGTTCTTTCTTCTCTTCATCTTTCCCCTCTTTATTTTCTTTATCTTCTTTTTCTGCTTCTTTTACTTCTTCGTCTTCTTTTTCTCTCCCTTATCTTTCGTTTCTTCTTTCTCTTCTTCTGCTTCTCCCTCTTCTACTCTTCCTCTGCTTCTTTTTCTTCTTCTTCCTGTTTCTCTTCTTCTCCATTTTTTTTTCTTATTTCTCTTCTTCTTCTTTTTCGTCTTCATCTTCTCTTTCTTCTTCTTCTTCTTTTATCTCTTTTTCTTCCTTTTCTTTTTTCTTCTTCTTTTTTTTCTTCACTATTTTCTTCTTCTTCTTCGCCTTCTTCATATTCTTTTTCTTCTTCTGCCTTTTCTTCATCTTCTTCTTTGTCACCTTCTTCTTCTTCTTTCTTCTCATCCTCTTCTTCTTGTTCAACTTTCTCTTCTTCACTTTTTTTGCATCTTCTTCCTTCTCTTTCGCTTCTTCTTCTTCTCCTTCTTCATATTCTTTCTCTTCTCCTTTCTTTTCTTCATCTTCTTCTTTGTCCTCTTCTTCTTCTTCTTTTTCATTTCTTTTTGCTCTTCCTCTTCTTTATCTTTTTATTCCCCTCCTTCTTCTTCTTTCTCTTCTTCTTTCTGTTTTTCTTTTTTCATATCGTGCTCTTTCTCTTCTTTTTATCTTTTTTTCTTCTTCTTGTTCTTTCTTCTCTTCTACATATTCGTCTTCCTTTCCTCTTATTATTTTTATACCCTGAACCCAATAAAAATGGGTAATCAGGGTTTAATGGTTTTGTTGCAGCCCAAATGTATGTAATAGGCAGAAGGAGGCGTGGCAGACCTCATAAAGTATATATATTCTTGATCAGGACGACAAGCCGAGTCGATTGAGCCCTGTCCGTCTGTCTGTCTGTCCGTCTGTCTGTCTGTCCGTCTGTCCGTATGTTTGAACGCGTGGATCTCAGAACCTATAATAGCTAGAGAACTTTTTTTTATAGATTCGTGTATATCACGCGCAGGTCGACTTTGTTTTAGAAATTCGATAACTCTTCTCGTTCTTTTTTTATCGATTAAAAACGAAATCGATTTTCAGTTTTAAAATTATATCTTCTACATCTTTATAGTTAGAGACTCCAAATCTTGTATTTAGCTTAATGGGACTTTTATACAATTTTGATTTTTGTTAAATTTTGGATGCCACGCCCCCTTCGCCCAAATTTTCAAACCACTTATTTCAAATACTAGAGACTTGTGCTTTTGCACATACACGCATATGAATGATATAATTACGCTGCGCAAGTTTGATTAAGAAAGTCGATCTACAAAAAAAGTTATTAAACATTTAATTTTCCATAACACGCACATATTGGCGCAGCGAAGTCGCTGAGTAAACTGCGCAGTTAGCAGAGCGTATGCGTGTGCGTGTGTATGTATGCGTTGCTTGCAATATACATACATATGTATGTACACATGTACATACTGTATATATTTACATATATATAAAATAAGAGTAGCATTGATATAACTTAAATAAAGTCAATATAATATACATATGTACATACATACATATGAATAGATGAAATGCATTATGTTATTAAACGAAACGTTTACCAAACGTTTACGTACATACACACGCGCGTGGCAGCAGCAGCAGAAACTCTAGAAAATTCGAAGAATTCATAACAACAACAACAAAGACAAATTGGGGATGAATTTTAAGCAGAAGTTCAGCAGCTCAGTAGCAGCAGCTCAGTAGCTCAATAACTGTACTTAGGAATTCGCTATCTCACTCTTATGTATTGCAACGGCTGTGTTGGTAGAAGCGATGATCGCCGACATAAAGTCTCGGGTTCGATTCTCTAAGCTGACGTCAAAACTTTTTTTATGCAAGTTACTTAATCTTTTTTTTTTTAATTTTTTAATTTAATTTAAAATTGTATACAAACTTTGAAGTGCATTTAAAGCCGCCGATAGACGGGGTTCTGGGTATTTCCTAGTCGAGCACCTCCGACTAGAGTTTCCTTACTTGTTCTTCTTCCTCCTGTTCCTCTTTTTCTCCACCTTATTTCTTTTCTCATTTCTCTTCTCTTCTTCTTTTTCTTCGTCTTCATCTTTTTTTCTTCCTCTTCTTCTTCTTCTTCCTTTTCTTCATATTCCTCTTTCTCTCCCTCTTCTTCTTCTTCTTCCTCATCGTCTTTCTGTTTTTATTTCTCCTCTTCTTTTTTTCTTCGTCTTTACCTTCTTATTCTTCTTCTTTTTCTTCGTTTTCATTTTCTTTTTCTTCTTCTTTTTTTCGTCTTCGTCTTCATTTTCTTCTTCTTCTTCTCTCTCTTTCTCTTTCTCTTCTTTTTCATCTCCTTTGCTTCTTCTTCATCTCCTTTTTTCCTTTTTCTCCTTCTTCATATTTTTTTCTTCGTCTTCTGCTTCCATTTCTTCATCTTCGTCTGTGTCCTCTTCTACTTCTTACTTCTTCTCTTCCTCTTCCTCTTCTTCATCTTCTTCAACTTTCTCATCTTCACTTTCTTTTGCATCTTCTTCCTTGTCTTTCGCTTCTTCTTCTTCTTCTCCTTCTTCATATTCTTTTTCTTCTTTTTTCTTTTCTTCATCTTCTTCTTTGTCCTCTTCTTCTTCTTATTTCTTCTCTTTTTGTTTTCCTCTTCCTCATCTTTTTCTTCCTCTTCTTCTTCTTCTTTCTCATCTCTTTTCTCTTCTTCTTTCTCTTTTTATTTTTTCATCTCTTGTTCTTTCTTTTCTTCATCTTTCTCCTCCTTTTTTTCTTCATCTTCTTTTTCTGCTTCTTCATCTTCTTTTTCTCTTCCTTATCTTCCTTTTCTTCTTCTTCTTTCTCTTCTTCTTCTTCTTTTCTTCTTCTTCTTCTTCTTCTTCTTCTTTCTCTTATTCTTTCTATTTTTCTGCTTTCATCTCTTGTTCTTTCTCTTTGTCTTATTTCTTATCTTTTTTCTTCTTCTTCCTTCTTCTCTTCATCTTTCTCTTCCTTTTTTTCTTCATCTTCTTTTTCTGCTTCTTCTACTTCTTCATCTTCTTTTTCTCTTCCTCATCTTCCTTTTTTTCTTCTTCTTTGTCTTCTTCTTCGCCTTCTTCTTTCTCTTCTTCTACCTCTTTCTCCCTTCCTTTTTTTCGTCTTCTTCTTCGTCTTCGTCTGCTTCTCCTTCTTCCTCTTCTTCTTTCGCTTCTTATTCCTATTCCTATTCATCTTCTTCTATTTTCTTCATCCTATTCTTCTTATTCTTTCTTCATCTTTTTCCACTTATTCTCCTTATTCTTCTTTCTCTTACTTTTCCCGTATATCCTCTTCTTCTTCATCTTCTTTTTTCTCTTCTTCTTCTTCATCTTCTTTTTCGTCTTCTTCTTCATCTTCTTCTGCTCTTTCTCTTTCTCCATTCCTTTTTTTCGTCTTCTTCGTTTTCTTTCTATTCTTCTTCTTTTTTGCTCTTTCTCTTCATTTTCATCTCTTTTGCCTCTTTTTCGTCTTCTTTTTTCCTTTTTCTCCTGCTTCATATTTTTCTTCTTCTTCTTTTTCTTCCTTTTCTTCATCTTCCTCTTTGTCCTCTTCATCTTCTTTCTTCGCTTTGTCTTCTTCTTCTTCTTCCTTTTCGTTCTCTTATTCTTCTTCCATTTCTTCATCTTCTTTGTCCTCTTTTTATTTCTTCTCTTTTTGTTCTTCCTCTTCTTCATCTTCTTCTTTCTCTTTTTCTACTTTCATCTCTTCTTCTTTCTCTTTCAATTCTTTTTATCTTTTTTTCTTCTAATTGTTTTTTCTTCTCTTCATCTTTCTCCTCCTCTTCTTCTTCGTCTTCTTCTTATGCTTCTCCTTCTTCTTTCGCTTCTTATTCCTCTTCATATTCATCTTCCGTTTCTTCATATTTTTCCTCTTATTCTCCTTATTCTTCTTCCTTTTCCTTTTCCATTTCCCGTATATCCTCTTCTTCTTCATCTTATTTTTTCTCTTCTTCTTCTTCATCTTCTTTTTCGTCTTCCTCTTTTTCTTCTTCTTTTTTCTTCTTCTTTTTCCTTCTTCCCTTCGTCTTTCTCCTCTTTTTTTTCTTCACCTTCTTTTTCTGGTTCTTCTACTTCTTCAACTTCTTTTTCTCTTCCTCATCTTTCGTTTCATCTTTCTCTTCTTCTTCTTCGTCTTCTTTTAGTTTTTTCTCTTCTTCTTCTTCTCCCACTTCTACATTTTCCTCTACCTCTTCTTTTTGCTCTTCCTCTTCTTCTTCTTCTTCTTCCTCCCCTTCTTCTTCTTCCTCATCTTATTTCTTTTCTTATATCTCTTCTTTTTCTTCGTTTTCATCTTCTTATTCTTTTTCTTCATCTTCCTTGTTCTCTTCGTTTTTCGCTTCCTCTTCTTTTTCTTCTTCTCCTCTTTTTATTCTTCCTCTTCTTCATCTTTTTTCTCTTCTTTTTTTTTCTTCTTTCATCTCTTCTTTCTTCACCTCCTCTTCTTTTTCTGCTTCTTCTACATCTTCATCTTCTCTTTCTCTTCCTCATCTTCCTTTCTTCTTCCTTGTCTTCTTATTCTTCTTCGTCTTCTTCTTTCTGTTCTTCTTTCTCCAAATCTTTCACTTTTTCTTCTTTTAACTTTTGTTCATCTTTTCCTTCGTCTTCTTCGTTTTCTTCCTCTTTCTCCCTTCCTCTTTATGTCTTCTTCTTCTGCTTCTTTCTCTTCTTCTTCTTTCTTGGTCTTTCTCTTGCTCTTTAACTTCTGTTTCATCTTTTTTGCATTTTCATCATCTTCTTTTTTTCCTTTTTCTCCTTCTTCATATATTTTTTCTTCTTCTTTCTTCGCTTCCTCTTCTTCTTCTTCAACTTTCTCATCTTCACTTTCTTTTGCAGCTTCTTCCTTCTCTTTCGCTTCTTTTTCTCCTTCTTCATATTCTCTTTCTTCTTCTTCCTTTTCTTGATCTTCTTCTTTGTCCTCTTATTCTTCTTTCTTCTCTTCCTCTTCTTCTTCTTCCATTTCTTCATCTTCTTTGTCCTCTTCTTATTTCTTCTCTTTTTGTTCTTCCTCTTCTTCATCTTCTTTCTCTTATTCTTTCTCTTTTTCTTCTTTCATCTCTTGTTCTTTCTCTTTCCCATCTTTTTATCTTTTTTTCTTATTCTTTTTCTTTCATCTTTCTTTCTGCTTCTCATTATTATTCTTCTTATTTTTCTTCTTCGTCTTTTTTTCTTCCTGTTCTTCTTTTTGTTTTTCTGCTTTCTCCTTCGTCGCATTTATCTTCTTCTTCTTCCTCTTATTCTTCTTATTCCTTTTCTTCATATTCCTCATCCTTTTCCTCTTCCTCTTCTTTTTCTTTCTCATCTTCCTCTTCTTCTTCCTCAGCTTCTTCCTCTTCTTATTTCTCGTCTTCTTTTTTTCTTCGTCTTCATTTTCTTTTTCTTCTTCTTTATCTTCGTCTTCATCTTCTTTTTCTTCATCTTCATCTCTTTTTTCTTCCTCATCTTCTTTCTCTTCTTATTTCTCCTCTTCTTTTTCTTTCTCATCTTCCTCTTCTTCTTCCTCAGCTTCTTCCTCTTAATATTTCTCGTCTTCTTTTTTTCTTCGTCTTCATTTTCTTTTCCTTCTTCTCTTTCTTCGTCTTCACCTTCTTTTTCTTCGTCTTCGTCTTCTTTTTCTCTTTCTTCTTTCCTCTCTTCTCCTTCCTCTTCTTCTTCATATTCTTTTTCTTCTTCTTCTTTTTCCTTTAATTCACCTTCTCCTTCGTATTCTTCTTCTTCTTCTTCTTCTTCTTTCTGTTTTTCCCTTTCTTTTTTTCGTGTTCTTCTTCTTCGTCTGCTTTCTCATCTTCTTTCTCTTCTTCTTCTTTCTTGCTTTTTCTCTTGTTCTCTGTCTTTCTTTTCATCTCCTTTGCTTCTTATTCATCTTTTTTTCCATTTTCTCCTTCTTAAAATTTTTTTCTTATTCTTCTTCCCTTTCTTCATCTTCTTCTTTGTCCCCTCATTCTTCTTCTTCTTTCTTCTCTTCCTCTTCTTCTTCTTCTTTCACTTCTTGTTCTTCACTTTCTTTTCGTTATTCTTCTTTCTCGTTCTCTTCTTCTTCTCCTACTTCCATTTGTTCATCTTCTTCTTTTTCCTCCTCTTCCTCTTCTTCTTCTTCCTTATCTTTTTTCTTTTCTTATTTCTCTTCTTCTTCTTCTTCTGCTTCTTTTATCTCTTCTTCTTCCTTTTTTTTTCTTCTTTCTTTTTTTCTTCTTCATCATCTTTTTATTATTATTATTCTTCTTCTTCCTTTTCTTCATATTCGTCTTCCTCTTCTTCTACTTTCTGCTCTTCCTTTTCTTCTTTCTCATCTTCTTTCTCTTTTTCTTTCTCCTCTTCTTTTTTCTTCGTCTTCATCTTTTTTTCTTCTTTTTCTTTTTCTTCGTCTTCATCTTCTTTTTCTTCATCTTCATCTCCTTTTCTTCCTCATCTTCTTTCTCTTCTTATTTCTCCAATTCTTTTTTTTTTCTTCGTCTTCATCTTCTTCTTACTCCTCTTCTTCTTCTTCTCCTTCCTCTTCTTTTTGTTCTTCCTCTTCTTCTTCTTCTCCCTCTCCTACATATTCCTCTTCCTCTTCCTCTTCCTCTTGCTCTTCCTCTTCTTCTTCTTCTTCGTTTTTCTCTTCTTCATCTCCTTCGTCTTTTTCTTCTTCTGCTTCTTCTCGTTCTTCCTCTTTCTCCCTTCCTTTTTTCGTCTTCTTCTTCTTCGTCTTTCTCTTCTTCTTTCTTTTCTTCTTTGTCTTCTTCTTCTTCCTCCTCTTCCTCTTCTTCTTTTTCCTCTTCTTCTTCTTTCTCTTTTTCTTCTTTCATCTCTTGTTCTTTCTCTTTCCCATCTTTTTATCTTTTTTTCTTCTTCTTGTTCTCTCTTCTCTTCATATTTCTCCTCCTCTTCTTCTTCATCTTTTTTTCTGCTTCTTTTACTTCTTCATCTTCTTTTTCTCTTCCTCACCTTTCGTTTTTTCTTTCTCTTAATTTTTTTCATCTTCTTTTTGTTCTTCCTCTTCTTCTTCTTCTCCCTCTCCTACATATTCCTTCCTCTCCTATTCTTCTTCTCCTTCCTCTTCTTTTTGTTCTTCCTCTTCTTTTTCTTCTCCCTCTCCTACATATTCCTCTTCCTCTTCCTCTTCTTCTTCTTTTTCTTCTTCTTATTCCCCCTCTTCCTTTTCTTCTTCTTCCTCATCTTATTTCTTTTCTTATTTCTCTTCTTCTTCTTTTTCTTCGCCTTTATCTAATTTTTCTTTGTCTTCATCTTCTTTTTCTTCTTCGTCTTCTTCGGCTTATTTTTCTTCTTCTTTCTTTTTTCTTCTTCATCATCATCTTCTTCTTATTATTATTCTTCTTTTTCATTTTCTTCATATTCCTCTTCATCTTCTTCTTCTTTCTCCTCTTCTTCTTCTTCTTCCTCATCTTCTTTCTCTTCTTCTTTCTCCTCTTCTTTTTTTCTTCGTCTTCATCTTTTTCTTCTTCTTCTTATTATTATTCTTCTTATTTTCTTCTATGTTTTTTTCTTTTTGTTCTTTTGCTTCTTCTTCTTATTCTTTCTTTAATTCATCTTTTCCTTAGTTTTCTTCTTCTCCCTCTTTCTCCCTTCCTCTTTGTCGTCCTCTTCTTCTTCTTCTTCCTCATCTTTTTCCTCTTCTTAATTCTCCCCTTCTTTTTTCTCAGCCTTCGCCTTTTTTTTATACCCTGAACCCATTAAAAATGGGTAATCAGGGTATAATGGTTTTGTTGCAGCCCAAATGTATGTAACAGGCAGACCCCATAAAGTATATATATTCTTGATCAGGACGACAAGCCGAGTCGATTGAGCCCTGTCCGTCTGTCTGTCTGTCCGTCTGTCCGTCTGTCCGTATGTTTGAACGCGTGGATCTCAGAACCTATAATAGCTAGAGACTTGAACTTTTTTTTATAGATTCGTGTATATTACGCGCAGGTCGAGTTTGTTTTAGAAATTCCATAACTCTTCTCGTTCTTTTTTTATCGATTAAAAACGAAATCGATTTTCAGTTTTAAAATTATATCTTCTACATCTTTATAGTTAGAGACTCCAAATCTTGTATTTAGCTTAATGGGACTTTTATACAATTTTGATTTTTGTTAAATTTTGGATGCCACGCCTCCTTCGCCCAAATTTTCAAACCACTTATTTCAAATACTAGAGACTTGTGCTTTTGCACATACACGCATATGAATGATATAATTACGCTGCGCAAGTTTGATTAAGAAAGTCGATCTACAAAAAAAGTTATTAAACATTTAATTTTCCATAACACGCACATATTGGCGCAGCGAAGTCGCTGAGTAAACTGCGCAGTTAGCAGAGCGTATGCGTGTGCGTGTGTATGTATGCGTTGCTTGCAATATACATACATATGTATGTACACATGTACATACTGTATATATTTACATATATATAAAATAAGAGTAACATTGATATAACTTAAATAAAGTCAATATAATATACATATGTACATACATACATATGAATAGATGAAATGCATTATGTTATTAAACGAAACGTTTACCAAACGTTTACGTACACACGCGCATGGCAACAGCAGCAGAAGCTCTAGAAAATTCAAAGAATTCATAACAACAACAACAAAGACAAATTGGGTATGAATTTTAAGCAGAAGTTCAGCAGCTCAGTAGCAGTAGCTCAGTAGCTCAATAACTGTACTTAGGAATTCGCTATCTCACTCTTATGTATTGCAACGGCTGTGTTGGTAGAAGCGATGATCGCCGACATAAAGTCTCGGGTTCGATTCTCTAAGCTGACGTCAAAACATTTTTATGCAAGTTGTTTAATATTTTTTATTTTTTTTAATTTTTTAATTTAATTTAAAATTATATATAAACTTTGAAGTGCATTTAAAGCCGCCGATAGGCGGGGTTCAGGGTATTTCCTAGTCGGGCACCTCCGACTAGAGTTTCCTTACTTGTTCTTCTTCATTTTCTTCGTCTTCATCTTCTTTTTCTTTTATTTTTTCTTCGTCTTCGTTCTCTTTTTCTTCTCCCTCTTCTTCTTCCTTTTCTCCCTTGTCTTCTTCTTGTTCTTCCTTTTTTCCTCTTCTTTTTTTCGTCTTCTTATTCTTCGTCTTCTTTCTCTTCTTCTTCTTTCTGGCACTTTCTCTTGCTCCTTCTCTTCTTTTTCATCTCTTTTGCTTCTTCATCTTTTTTTCCTTTTCTCCTTCTTCATATGTTTTTTCTTCTTTTTCTTGTTCCTTATCATCATCTTCTTCTTTGCCTTCTTCTTCTTCTTCTTCAACTTTCTCATCTTCACTTTCTTTTGCATCTTCTTCCTTCTATTCTTCATGTTCCTCTTCCCCTTCTTCTTATTTCTCTTCTTCTTCTTCTCCTTCTTAATATTCTTTTTCTTCATCTTCTTCTTTGTCCTCTTCTTCTTCTTCTTATTTCTTCTCTTTTTGTTCTTCCCCTTCTTCATCTTTTTATTCTTCTTCTTTCTCATGTCCTTTCTCTTCTTCTTTCTCTTTTTCTTTTTTCATCTCTTGTTCTTTCTTTTTTTTTTTGATCTTCATTTTTTTTCTTGTTCTTTCTTCTCTTCCGCTTTCTCCTCCTTTCTTCCTTCATCTTCGTTTTCTGCTTCTTCTACTTCTTCATCTTCTTTTTCTCTTCCTCATCTTCCTTTTATTCTTTTCTTCTTCTTTGCCTTCTTCTTCTTCTTTCTCTTCTTCTTTCTCTTTTTCTTTCTCTTATTCTTTCCATTTTCTGCTTTCATCTCTTGTTCTTCCTCTTTCTCTTCTTTCTCATCTTTTTTCTTCTTCTATCTTCTCTTAATCTTTCTCCTCCTTTTTTTCATCTTCTTTTTCTGCTTCTTCTACTTCTTCATCTTTTATTTCTCTTGCTCATCTGTCGTTTCTTCTTTCTCTTCTTCTTCGTCTTCTTTTGTTCTTCCTCTTCTTCTTCTTCTCCTCTTCTACATATTCCTCTTCCTCTTCCTCTTGCTCTTCCTCTTCTTCTTCTTCTTCCTCCTCTTCCTCTTCTTCTTCTTTCTTATCTTATTTCTGTTCTTCTTCTTTTTCTTCGTCTTTACCTTCTTTTTCTTCTTCTTATTGTTTTATCTCTTCTTCTTTTTATTTTTTTCTTCTTCTTTCTCTTTTTCTTCATCATTATCTTCTTCTTCTTATTATTATCTTTTTTTCTTCCTTGTATTTTTTTCGCCTTCTTCTTTTTCTTCTTTCATCTCTTGTTCTTTCTCTTCTTTTTATCTTTTTTTCTTCTTGTTCTTTCTTCTCTTCACCTTTCTCTTCATCTTATTTTTTTTCTTCACCTTCATTTTTTGTTTCTTCTACTTCTTCATCTTCTTTTCCTCTTTCTCATCTTCCTTTTTTTCTTCTTCTGCCATTTCTTCATCTTTTCCTTTGTCCTTTTCTTATTTCTTTTCTTTTTGTTGTTCCTGTTCTTCATCTTCTTACACTTCTTCTTTCTCTTTTTCTTTCTCTTTTTCTTTCTCTTTTTCTTCTTTCATCTCTTGTGCTTTCTCTTTCTCTTCGTTCTCATATTTTTTTCTTCTTTCTCTTCTTTTTCTTGACTTTCTTTTGGTTCTTCTTCCTTCTCGTTCTCTTCTTCTTCTTCTTCTTCTTCTTCTTCTTCTTCTTCTTCTTCCATTTCTTCATCTTCTTCTTTGTCCTCTTCTTCTTCTTCTTATTTCTTCTCTTTTTGCTCTGCCTCTTCTTCATATTTTTATTCCTCTTCTTCTTTCTCTTTTTCTTTCTCTTCTTCTTTCTCTTTTTCTTCTTCCTCCTCTCCCTCTTTTTCTTTTTTCTCATCTTCTTTCTCTTCTTCTCTTTCTTTTTCTTCTTTCATCTCTTGTTCTTTCTCTTTCTCATCTTTTTATACCCTGAACCCATTAAAAATGGGTAATCAGGGTATAATGGTTTTGTTGCAGCCCAAATGTATGTAACAGGCAGAAGGAGGCGTGGCAGACCCCATAAAGTATATATATTCTTGATCAGGACGACAAGCCGAGTCGATTGAGCCCTGTCCGTCTGTCTGTCTGTCCGTCTGTCCGTATGTTTGAACGCGTGGATCTCAGAACCTATAATAGCTAGAGACTTGAACTTTTTTTTTTATAGATTCGTGTATATCACGCGCAGGTCGAGTTTGTTTTAGAAATTCGATAACTCTTCTCGTTCTTTTTTTATCGATTAAAAACGAAATCGATTTTCAGTTTTAAAATTATATCTTCTACATCTTTATAGTTAGAGACTCCAAATCTTGTATTTAGCTTAATGGGACTTTTATACAATTTTGATTTTTGTTAAATTTTGGATGCCACGCCCCCTTCGCCCAAATTTTCAAAACACTTATTTCAAATACTAGAGACTTGTGCTTTTGCACATACACGCATATGAATGATATAATTACGCTGCGCAAGTTTGATTACGAAAGTCGATCTACAAAAAAAGTTATTAAGCATTTAGTTTCCCATAACACGCACATATTGGCGCAGCGAAGTCGCTGAGTAAACTGCGCAGTTAGCAGAGCGTATGCGTGTGCGTGTGTATGTATGCGTTGCTTGCAATATACATACATATGTATGTACACATGTACATACTGTATATATTTACATATATATAAAATAAGAGTAACATTGATATAACTTAAATAAAGTCAATATAATATACATATGTACATACATACATATGAATAGATGAAATGCATTATGTTATTAAACGAAACGTTTACCAAACGTTTACGTACATACACACGCGCGTGGCAACAGCAGCAGAAGCTCTAGAAAATTCGAAGAATTCATAACAACAACAACAAAGACAAATTGGGTATGAATTTTAAGCAGAAGTTCAGCAGCTCAGTAGCAGCAGCTCAGTAGCTCAATAACTGTACTTAGGAATTCGCTATCTCACTCTTATGTATTGCAACGGCTGTGTTGATAGAAGCGATGATCGCCGACATAAAGTCTCGAGTTCGATTCTCTAAGCTGACGTCAAAACTTTTTTTATGCAAGTTACTTAATCTTTTTTGTTTTTTTTAATTTTTTAATTTAATTTAAAATAATTATATATAAACTTTGAAGTGCATTTAAAGCCGCCGATAGGCGGGGTTCAGGGTATTTCCTAGTCGGGCACCTCCGACTAGAGTTTCCTTACTTGTTTTCTTCTTTTTTTTCTTTCTTCTCTTCATCTTTTTCTGCTTTTTCTACTTCTTCATCTTCTTTTTCTCTTCCTCATCTTTCGTTTCTTCTTTCTTTTCTTCTTCTTCGCCTTCTTTTTGGTTCTTCCTCTTCTTCTTCTCCCACTTCTACATATTCCACTTCTTCTTCCTCTTGCTCTTCCTCTTCTTCTTCTTCTTCCTGCTCTTCCCCTTTTATTTCTTCCTCATCTTATTTCTTTTCTTATTTCTCTTCTTTTTCTTCGTCTTCATCATCTTTTTCTTCTTCTTTTATCTCTTTTTTTTCTTTTTCGTTTCTTTTTCTTTTTTCTCTTTTTCTTCTTCATCATCTATTTATTCTTATTATTATTCTTTTTATTTTTCTCCTCGTCTTTGTTTCTTCTTCTTCGTCTTCTTTTTCTTCTTTTTTTATCTCTTCTTCTTCTTCTTCTTCCTCTTCCTCTTTTTTTTCTTCCTTATCTTATTTCTTTTCTTATTTCTCTTCGTCTTCTTTTTCGTCGTCTTCATCTCCTTTTTCTTCTTCTTCGACTTCTTTTCTTCTTCTTTTATCTCTTTTTCTTATTTTTCGTTTCTTCTTCTTAATCTGTTTTTTTTCTTCATCCTATTTTTCTTATTATTCTTCTTATTTTTCTTATTCGTCATTTTTTCTTCCTTTCCTTCTTTTTCTTCTTTTTGTTCTTCTGCTTCCTCTTCTGGCTCCTTCTTCGCATTTATCTTCTTCTTCCCTTTTCTCATGTTCCGCTTCCCTTTCCTCTTCCTCTTCCTCTTCCTCTTCCTCTTCCTCTTATTCTTCCTCTTCCTCTTCCTCTTCCTCTTCCTCTTCCTCTTCCTCTTATTCTTCCTCTTATTCTTCCTCTTATTCTTCCTCTTCCTCTTCTTCTTCCTCTTCCTCTTCCTCTTCCTCTTCCTCTTCCTCTTCCTCTTCCTCTTCCTCTTCCTCTTCCTCTTCCTCTTCCTCTTCCTCTTCCTCTTCCTCTTCCTCTTCCTCTTCCTCTTCCTCTTCCTCTTCCTCTTCCTCTTCCTCTTCCTCTTCCTCTTCCTCTTCCTCTTCCTCTTCCTCTTCCTCTTCCTCTTCTTCTTCCTCTTCCTCTTCCTCTTCCTCTTCCTCTTTCTCTTCCTCTTCCTCTTCCTCTTCCTCTTCCTCTCCCTCTTCCTCTTCCTCTTCCTCTTCCTCTTCCTCTTCCTCTTCCTCTTCCTCTTCCTCTTCCTCTTCCTCTTCCTCTTCCTCTTCCTCTTCCTCTTCCTCTTCCTCTTCCTCTTCCTCTTCCTCTTCCTCTTCCTCTTCCTCTTCCTCTTCCTCTTCCTCTTCCTCTTCCTCTTCTTCCTCCTCATCTTCTTCTTCTTCTTCCTTATCTTCTTACTCCTCTTATTTCTCCTCTTCTTTGTTTCTTCTCCTTCATCTTCTTTTTCTTCTTCTTTTTTTCGCCTTCGTCTCCTTTGTCTTTTTCTTCTTCTCTCTCTTCTTCTTTCTCTTCTTCTTCGTCGTCTTCTTCTTCTTCTTTCGCTTCTTATTCCTCTTCCTTTTGCTTTTTCTTTTTCGCCTTATTTTCCTTATTCTTCTTCCTTTTCCTTTTCCCCTATATCATCTTCTTCTTCTTTTTTTTTTCTCTTCTTCTTCTATATCTTCTGTTTCTTCATCTTCTTCTTCCTTTAATTCATCTTCTCCTTCGTCTTTATCTTCTTCTTCCTCTTCTTCTTCTGCTTCTTTTAATTCATATTCCTCTTCCTTTTCCTTTTCCTCTTGCTCTTCCTCTTCTTCTTCTTCTTCCTTCTCATCTTCTTTCTCTTCTTATTTCTCCTAATTTTTTTTCGTCGTCATCTTCTTTTTCTTCTTCTTCTTCTTCTTCATATTCTTTTTCTTTTTCTTCTTCTTTTAATACATCTTCTCCTCTTCTTTTTCTTCTTCGTCTTTCTCCCTTCTTCTTTTTTGTCTTTTTCTTCTTCTTCTTCTTTCTTGCTCTTTCTCTTGCTGGAACGAAGAGAAAGGTTTTCATCTCTCATCGTTTTCTTTTTCATCTCTTCATCTACTTTTTTCCTTTTTCTCCTTCTTCATATTTTTTCTTCTCCTTCTTCCTTTTTTTCATCTTCTTCTTTGTTCTCTTCTTCTTCTTCTTCCTTCTCGTTCTCTTCTTCTTCTTCCATTTTTCACCTTCTTCCTTGTTCTCTTCTTTTTTCTCTTCCACTTCTTCTTCTTCTTCAACTTTCTCTTCTCTTTTTTTTTCATCTTCTTCCTTCTCTTTCGCCACCTCTTCTTCTTCCTCTTTTTCTTCCTCTTCTTCTTCTTCTTATTTTTTCTCTTTTTGTTCATCCTCTTCTTCATCTTCTTATTCCTCTTTTTGTTTCTCTTTTTTTTATCTTCTTCTTCTTCTTCTTCTTGTTTTATTTCTTTTTCTTTTTCTTTTTTTCTTCTTCTTTCTGTTTTCTTCTTCATCATCTTCTTCTTATTGTTATTCCTCTCATTTTTATTCTTCGTCTTTTTTTTCTTTTTGTTCTTTTGCTTCCACTTCTGGTTCCTCTTCTCCTTCTTCGCATTTGTCTTCTTCTTCTTCTTCTTCCTCATCTTCTTTCTCTTTTTATTTCCCCTCTTCTTTTTTTCATCGTCTTCATCTTCTTTTTCTTCGTCTTTATTTTCTTTTTCTTCTTTTCGTCCTTTCTCTTCTTCTTCCTCTTCTTCTTCGTCTTCTCCTTCTGCTTCTCCTTTTCCTTCTTCTTCTTTCGCTTCTTATTCCTCTTCCTTTTCATCTTCCATTTCTTCATCTTTTCTCTTATTTTCCTTATTCTTCTTCCTCTCCTTTTTCATTTTTTTCTACTTCTTTTAATTCATCTTCTCCTTCGTCTTCTTCTTCTTCTTCCTCTTTCTCTCTTCCCTTTTTTCGTCTTCTTCGTCTTCTTTCTCTTCTTCTTCTTTCTTGCTCTTTCTCTTCTTTTTCATCTCTTTTGCTTCTTCTTCATCTTCTTTTTTTCCTTTTTCTCCTTCTTCATATTTTTTCTTCTTCTTCTTCTTCTTCTTTGTCCTCTTCTTCTTCTTTTTTCTCTTCCTATTCTTCTTCTTCTTCTTTCACTTCTTTTTCTTCACTTTCTTTTTGTTCTTCTTCCTTCTCGTTCTCTTCTTCTTCTTCTTTGATTTCTTCATCATATTTTTTGTCCTCTTCTTATTTCTTCTCTTTTTCTTCTTCCTCTTCTTCATTTTCTTTGTCCTCTTCTTATTTCTTCTCTTTTTGTTTTTCCTCTTCTTCATCTTCGTCTTTCTCTTTTTCTTCTTTCATCTCTTCTTTTTTATCTTTTTTTCTACTTTTTGTTCTTTTTTCTCTTCATCTTTCTCCTCCTCTTCTTTTTCATCTTCTTTTTCTGCTTCTCCTACATCTTCATTTTCTTTTTCTCTTCCACATCTTCCTTTTCTCCTTTTCTTCTTCTTCTTTGTCTTCTTATTCTTCTTCGTCTTCTTCTTTCTCTTATTCTTTCACTTTTCCTTCTTTTAACTCTTGTTCTTTCCCTTTATCTTCTTTCTCATATTTTCTTCTTCTTCTTCTTCTTTCTTGTCTTCATTTTTCTTCTCCTTTTTTCTTAATCTTCTTTTTCTGCTTGTTCTACTTCTTCATCTTATTTTTCTCTTCGTCATCTTCCTTTTCTTATTTTCTTCTGGTTCTTCTTCTTCTTTCTATTTTTCTGCTTTCAACTCTTGTTCTTTGTCTTTCTCTTCTTTCTCATCTTTTTTCCTTCTTCTTCTTCCTTCTTCTCTTCATCTCTCTCCCCCTTTTTTTCTTCATCTTCTTTTGCTCTTCCTCATCTTTCGTTTCTTCTTTCTCTTCTTCTTCTTCCTCCTCATCTTCTTCTTCTTCTTCCTTATCTTCTTACTCCTCTTATTTCTCCACTTCTTTGTTTCTTCTCCTTCATCTTCTTTTTCTTCTTCTTTTTTTCGCCTTCGTCTCCTTTGTCTTTTTCTTCTTCTCTCTCTTCTTCTTTCTCTTCTTCTTCGTCTTCTTCTTCTTCTTCTTTCGCTTCTTATTCCTCTTCCTTTTTCTTTTTCTTTTTCGCCTTATTCTCCTTATTCTTCTTCCTTTTCCTTTTCCCCTATATCATCTTCTTCTTCTTCTTTTTTTCTCTTCTTCTTTTATATCTTCTGTTTTTTCTTCTTCTTCTTCCTTTAATTCATCTTCTCCTTCATCTTTATCTTCTTCTTCCTCTTCTTCCTCTTCTTCTTTCTCTTCTTCTTCTGCTTCTTTTAATTCATATTCCTCTTCCTTTTCCTTTTCCTCTTGCTCTTCCTCTTCTTCTTCTTCTTCCTTCTCATCTTCTTTCTCTTCTTATTTCTCCTATTCTTTTTTTCGTCTTCATCTTCTTTTTCTTCTTCTTCTTTTTCTCTTCTTCTTCTTCTTCTTCTTCATATTCTTTTTCTTTTTCTTCTTCTTTTAATACATCTTTTCCTCTTCTTTTTCGTCTTCGTTTTTCTCCCTTCTTCTTTTTTTGTTTTTTTTCTTCGTCTTCTTCTTTCTTGCTCATCTTCTTTCTCTTTTTATTTCTCCTCTTCTTTTTTTCATCGTTTTCATCTTCTTTTTCTTCGTCTTTATTTTCTTTTTCTTCTTTTCGTCCTCTCTCTTCTTCTTCATCTTCTTCTTCGTCTTCTCCTTCTGCTTCTCCTTTTCCTTCTTCTTCTTTCGCTTCTTATTCCTTCTCTTTTCTTCTTTTTCTTCTTCTTTCTTATCTTCATTTTTTTTCTCCTTTTTCTTTATCTTCTTCTTTTTCTTTTTCCTTTATCTCTTGGTCTTATTTTTCGTTTCTTCTTCTTTGTTCAATTTTTCTTCTTCATCATCTTTTTCTTTTTATTATTCTTCTTCTTCTTTTTCTACTTCGTGTTTTTTCTTCCTCTTCTTCTTTTTCTTCTTTTTGTTTTTCTGCTTCTTCTTCTGGTTCCTCTTCTCCTTCTTCGAATTTATCTTCTTCGTCTTTCTCTTGTACTTCCTTTTCTCCATATTCCTCTTCCTTTTCATATTCCTCTTCCTCTTCATCTTCTTTTTCTTCTTCTTCTTCTTTTTCATCTTCTTGTTCTCTCTCTCCTTCTTCGTGTTCTTCTTCTTTCGTTTCTTATTCCTCTTCCTTTTCATCTTCCGTTTCTTCGTCCTTTTCCTCTTATTTTCCTTATTCTTCTTCCTTTTCCCCTATATCCTCTTCTTCTCCTTCATCTTCTTTCTCTTCTTCTTTCTCTTATTCTTTCACTTTTTCCTCTTTTAACTCATGTTCTTTCCCTTTATCTTCTTTCTCATCTTTTGTTCTTCTTCTTCTTTCTTGTCTTCATTTTTCTTCTCCTTTTTTCTTAATCTTCTTTTTCTGCTTGTTCTACTTCTTCATCTTATTTTTCTCTTCGTCATCTTCCTTTTCTTATTTTCTTCTGGTTCTTCTTCTTCTTTCTATTTTTCTGCTTTCAACTCTTGTTCTTTGTCTTTCTCTTCTTTCTCATCTTTTTTCCTTCTTCTTCTTCCTTCTTCTCTTCATCTCTCTCCCCCTTTTTTTCTTCATCTTTTTTTGCTCTTCCTCATCTTTCGTTACTTCTTTCTCTTCTTCTTCTTCGTCTTCTTTTTGTTCTTCCTCTTCTTCTTTTTCTCCCTATTCTACATATTCCTCTTCCTCTTCCTCTTCCTCTTGCTCTTTCTCTTCTTCGTTTTCTTCTTCCTCTTCCTCTTTCTCTTTTTCTTCTTATTTCTTTTCTTATTTCTCTTCTTATTTTTCTTCGTCTTTATCTTTTTCTTCTTCTTCGTCTTCTTTTTCTTCTTCTTTTATCTCTTTTTCATCACCTTTTTCTTCTTATTATTATTCTTCTTCTTATTTTTCTACTTCGTCTTTTTTTCTTCCTCTCCTTCATTTTCTTATTTTTGTTCTTCTGCTTCCTCTTCTGGTTCCTCTTCTTCTTCTTCCTCCTCATCTTCTTCTTCTTCTTCCTTATCTTCTTACTCCTCTTATTTCTCCTCTTCTTTGTTTCTTCTCCTTCATCTTCTTTTTCTTCTTCTTTTTTTCGCCTTCGTCTCCTTTGTCTTTTTCTTCTTCTCTCTCTTCTTCTTCGTCTTCTTCTTCTTCTTCTTTCGCTTCTTATTCCTCTTCCTTTTTCTTTTTCGCCTTATTCTCCTTATTCTTCTTCCTTTTCCGTTTCCCCTATATCATCTTCTTCTTCTTCTTTTTTTCTCTTCTTCTTCTATATATTCTGTTTCTTCTTCTTCTTCTTCCTTTAATTCATCTTCTCCTTCGTCTTTATCTTCTTCTTCCTCTTCTTCCTCTTCTTCTTTCTCTTCTTCTTCTGTTTCTTTTAATTCCTATTCCTCTTTCTTTTCCTTTTCTTCTTGCTCTTCCTCTTCTTCTTCTTCTTCCTTCTCATCTTCTTTCTCTTCTTATTTCTCCTATTCTTTTTTTTCGTCTTCATCTTCTTTTTCTTCTTCTTCTTTTTTCTCTTCTTCTTCTTCTTCATATTCTTTTTCTTTTTCTTCTTCTTTTAATACATCTTCTCATCTTATTTTTCGTCTTTCTCCCTTCTTCTTTTTTTGTTTTTTTCTTCTTCTTCTTCTTTCTTGCTCTTTCTCTTGCTGGGACGAAGAGAAAGGTTTTCATCTCTCATCTACTTTTTTTCCTTTATCTCCTTCTTCATATTTTTTCTTCTCCTTCTTCCTTTTCTTCATCTTCTTCTTTGTTCTCTTCTTCTTCTTCTTCTTCCTTCTCGTTCTCTTCTTCTTCTTCCATTTTTCACCTTCTTCCTTGTCGTCTTCTTTTTTCTCTTCCACTTCTTCTTCTTCTTCAACTTTCTCTTCTCTTTTTTTTGCATCTTCTTCCTTCTCTTTCGCTTCCTCATCTTCTTCCTCTTCTTCTTATTCTTATTTCTTCTCTTTTTGTTCATCCTCTTCTTCATCTTCCTATTCCTCTTCTTTTTTTTATCTTCTTCTTCTTCTTCTTTTTTATTTCTTCTTCTTTTTCTTTTTTCTTCTTCTTTCTGTTTTCTTCTTCATCATCTTCTTCTTATTGTTATTCCTCTCATTTTTATTCTTCGTCTTTTTTTTCTTTTTGTTCTTTTGCTTCCACTTCTGGTTCCTCTTCTCCTTCTTCGCATTTGTCTTCTTCTTCTTCTTCTTCCTCATCTTCTTTCTCTTTTTATTTCCCCTCTTCTTTTTTTCATCGTCTTCATCTTCTTTTTTTCGTCTTTATTTTCTTTTTCTTCTTTTCGTCCTCTCTCTTCTTCTTTCTCTTCTTCTTCGTCTTCTCCTTCTGCTTCTCCTTTTCCTTCTTCTTCTTTCGCTTCTTATTCCTCTTCCTTTTCATCTCCCATTTCTTCATCTTTTCTCTTATTTTCCTTATTCTTCTTCCTCTTCTTTTTCATTTTTTTCTACTTCTTTTAATTCACCTTCTCCTTCGTCTTCTTCTTCTTCTTCCTCTTTCTCTCTTCCCTTTTTTCGTCTTCTTCGTCTTCTTTCTTTTCTTCTTTCTCTTCTTCTTCTTTCTTGCTCTTTCTCTTCTTTTTCATCTCTTTTGCTTCTTCTTCATCTTCTTTTTTTCCTTTTTCGCCTTCTTCATATTTTTTTCTTCTTCTTCTTCTTCTTCTTTGTCCTCTTCTTCTTCTTTTTTCTCTTCCTATTCTTCTTCTTCTTCTTTCACTTCTTTTTCTTCACTTTCTTTTTGTTCTTCTTCCTTCTCGTTCTCTTCTTCTTCTTCTTTGATTTCTTCATCATATTTTTTGTCCTCTTCTTATTGCTTCTCTTTTTCTTCTTCCTCTTCTTCATTTTCTTTGTCCTCTTCTTATTTCTTCTCTTTTTGTTTTTCCTCTTCTTCATCTTCGTCTTTCTCTTTTTCTTCTTTCATCTCTTCTTTTTTATCTTTTTTTCTACTTTTTGTTCTTTTTTCTCTTCATCTTTCTCCTCCTCTTCTTTTTCATCTTCTTTTTCTGCTTCTCCTACATCTTCATTTTCTTTTTCTCTTCCACATCTTCCTTTTCTCCTTTTCTTCTTCTTTTTTGTCTTCTTATTCTTCTTCGTCTTCTTCTTTCTCTTATTCTTTCACTTTTCCTTCTTTTAACTCTTGTTCTTTCCCTTTATCTTCTTTCTCATATTTTTCTTTTTTTCTTCTTCTTTCTTATCTTCATTTTTCTTCTCCTTTTTCTTTATCTTCTTCTTTTTCTTTTTCCTTTATCTCTTGGGCTTATTTTTCGTTTCTTCTTCTTTTTTCAATTTTTCTTCTTCATCATCTTTTTCTTCTTATTATTCTTCTTCTTCTTTTTCTATTTCGTGTTTTTTCTTCCTCTTCTTCTTTTTCTTCTTTTTGATTTTCTGCTTCTTCTTCTGGTTCCTCTTCTCCTTCTTCGCATTTATCTTCTTCGTCTTTCTCTTGTACTTCCTTTTCTCCATATTCCTCTTCCTTTTCATATTCCTCTTCCTCTTCATCTTCTTCTTTTTCTTCTTCTTCTTCTTTTTCATCTTCTTGTTCTCTCTCTCCTTCTTCGTGTTCTTCTTCTTTCGTTTCTTATTCCTCTTCCTTTTCATCTTCCGTTTCTTCGTCCTTTTCCTCTTATTTTCCTTATTCTTCTTCCTTTTCCCCTATATCCTCTTCTTCTCCTTCATCTTCTTTCTCTTATTCTTTCACTTTTTCCTCTTTTAACTCATGTTCTTTCCCTTTATCTTCTTTCTCATCTTTTGTTCTTCTTCTTCTTTCTTCTCTTCATTTTTCTTCTCCTTTTTTCTTCATCTTCTTTTCCTGCTTGTTCTACTTCTTCATCTTATTTTTCTCTTCGTCATCTTCCTTTTCTTATTTTCTTCTGGTTCTTCTTCTTCTTTCTATTTTTCTGCTTTCAACTCTTGTTCTTTGTCTTTCTCTTCTTTCTCATCTTTTTTCCTTCTTCTTCTTCCTTCTTCTCTTCATCTCTCTCCCCCTTTTTTTCTTCATCTTTTTTTGCTCTTCCTCATCTTTCGTTTCTTCTTTCTCTTCTTCTTCTTCGTCTTCTTTTTGTTCTTCCTCTTCTTCTTCTTCTCCCTATTCTACATATTCCTCTTCCTCTTCCTCTTGCTCTTTCTCTTCTTCGTCTTTTCTTCCTCTTCCTCTTTCTCTTTTTCTTCCTCTTCCTCTTTCTCTTTTTCTTCTTATTTCTTTTCTTATTTCTCTTCTTATTTTTCTTCGTCTTTATCTTTTTCTTCTTCTTCGTCTTCTTTCTTTTTTCTTCTTTTATCTCTTTTTCTTCTTCATCACCTTTTTCTTCTTATTATTCTTCTTCTTATTTTTCTACTTCGTCTTTTTTTCTTCCTCTTCTTCATTTTCTTATTTTTGTTCTTCTGCTTCCTCTTCTGGTTTCTCTTCTCCTTCTTCGCATTTATCTTCTTCTTTCTCTTCTTCTTCTTCTCCCACTTCTACATATTCCTCTACCTCATCCTCTTGCTCTTCCCCTTCTTCTTCTTCCTCCTCTCCCCCTTCTTCTTCTCCTCATCTTATTTCTTTTCTTAATTCTGTTCTTTTTCTTTGTCTTCATCTTCTTTTTCTTCTTTTTCCTTGATCTCTTCTTTTTTCTCTTCCTCTTCTTCTTCTTCTTCTTCTACATTCTCTTCTTCTCTTTCTTTTGCATCTTCTTCCTTCTCTTTCGCTTCCTCTTCTTCTTCCTTTTCTTCTTCCTCTCTTCTTCTTCTTCTTCTTCCTTTTCTTCATCTTCTTATTTGTCCTCTTCTTCATCTTCTTTGCCTTCTTCCTCTTCTTCTTCTTCTTCTTCTTTCTCTTCTTATTTCTCCTCTTCTTTTTTTTCGTCTTTATCTTTTTTCCTTCTTCTTTTTCTTTGTCCTTATCTTCTTTTTCGTCTTCTTGTTCTTTC
>JAWNOX010000100.1:0-10777 GCA_035045555.1 Drosophila fulvimacula | reverse complement strand
GCAAAAAAAAAAAAAAAAAAAAAAAAAAGTTCTATTAAAAATGACGCAGGACACAAGTTAGATCCTACATATATAGGACCATTTGAGGCAATAGCTATAGATAATAAAGATAATATTACAATTAGGGATGCATCTTCGTCTTCATCTTCTTTTTCGTTTTCGTCTTCTTTTTCTTCTTTTTCTTCTCTCTCTCTTCTGCTTCCTCTTCTTCTTCGTCTTCTTCTTCTGCTTCTCATTCTTCTCTCGCTTCTTATTCCTCTTCCTTTTCATCCTTCGCTTCTTCATCTTTTTTCTCTTATTCTCCTTATTGTTCTTCCTTTTCCTTTTCCCTTATATCCTGTTCTTCTTCATCTTCTTTTTTCTCTTCTTCTTCTTCATCTTCTTTTTCTTCTTCCTTTAATTCATCTTTTCCTTCGTCTTCTTCTTGTTCTTCCTATTTCTCCCTTCCCTTTTCTTCTTCTTCGTCTTCTTGCTCTTCTTCGTTCTCTTCTTCTTCTTTCTTGTTCTTTCTCTTGCTCTTTCTCTTCTTTTTTATCTCTTTTGCTTCTTCTTCTTCTTCATCTTCTTTTTTCCTTTTTCTCCTTCGTCATATTTGTTTTCTTCTCCTTCTTCTTCTTCCTTTTCTTCATCTTTTTTGTCCTCTTCTTCTTCTTCTTATTTCTTCTCTTGTTACTCTTCCTCTTTCTCTTTTTCTCTTTTCATCTTTTGTTCTTTCTCTTTCTCTTCTTTCATCTCTTGTTCTTTCTCTTACTCTTCTTTTATTTTTTGTCTTCTTCTTGTTCTTTCTTCTTTTCACCTTTCTCCTCATTTTCTTTTTATTTTTTTCTGCTTCTTCTACTTCTTCATCTTCTTTTTCTCTTCCTCATGTTCCTTTTCTTCTTTTCTTCTTCTTCTTTCTCTTCTTCTTTCTCTTCTTCTTTCTCTTCTTCTTTTTCTTCTTCTTTCTCTTCTTTTTTGTCTTGTTCTTCTTTCATTTCTCGTTCTTTTTCTTTTTATTCTTTCTCATCTTTTTTTCTCCTTCTTCTTCTTTCTTCTCTTCATCTTTCTCCTCCTTTTTTGTTCATCTTATTTTTCTGCTTCTTCTACTTCTTCATCTTCTATTTCTCTTCTTTATCTCTCGTTTCTTCTTTCTCTTCTTCTTCTTCGTCATTTTCTTCTTCATTCCCTTCTTCTATCTCTTCTTCTTCTTTCTTGCTCTTTCTCTTGCTTTTTAACTTCTTTTTCATCTCTTTTGCTTCTTCTTCATCTTCTTTTTTTCTTTTTCTCCTTCTTTATATTTTTTTCTTTTTCTTCTTCCCTTTGTTCATCTTCTTCTTTGTCCTCTTCTTTTCTTTCTTCTCATCCAATTCTTCTTTTTCTTTCTCTTCTTTTTCTTCACTTTCTTTTTGTTCTTTCGTCTTTCTCGTTCTCTTCTTCTTCTTCTTCCATTTCTTCATCTTCTTTGTCCTATTCCTATTGCTTCGCTCTTTGTTCTTCCTCTTCTTCATCTTCTTTCTCTTCTTCTTTTTCTTTTTCTTCTTTCATCTCTTGTTCTCTCTCTTTCTCTTATTTTTATCTTTTTTTCTTCTTGTTCTTTCTTCTCTTCATCATTATCCGCCCCTTCTTCTTCATATTCTTTTTCTGCTTCTTCTACTTGTTCATCTTCTTTTTCTCTTTCTCTTCTTCTCCTTCCTTATCTTATTTCTTATCTTATTTCTTTTCTTATTTTTTTTCCCTTTCTTTGGCTTCGTTTTCATCTTGTTTTTTTTCCTCTTCATCTTATTTTCCTTCTTCTTCATCTCCTTCTTTTATCACTTCCTCTTCTTTTTCTTTTTTCTTTTTCTTTCTCTTTTTCTTCTTCATCATCGTTTTCTTCTTATTATTTTTTTTTTATTTTTCTTCTTCGTCTTTTTTCTGTCTCTTCTTCTTTTTCTTCTTTTTGTTCTTCTGCTTTCTCTTCTGTTTCCTCTTCTCCTTCTTCGCATTTATCTTCTTCTTTTGTCTCTTCTCCTTCTTCTTCCTTTTTTTCATATTCCTCTTCCTCTTTCTCTTCTTTTTCTTACTCATCTTCTTTGTCTTCATCTTCTTTTTCTTCTTGTTTTCTTCTTGTTCTTCCTTTAATTCATCTTTTCCTTCGTCTTCTTCTTGTTCTTCCTACTTCTCTCTTCCTTTTTCTTCTTCTTCGTCTTCTTGCTCTTCTTCGTTCTCTTCTTCTTCTTTCTTGTTATTTCTCTTCTTTTTCATCTCTTTTGCTTCTTCTTCATCTTCTTTTTTTCTTTTTCTCCTTATTCATATTTGTTTTCTTCTCCTTCTTCTTCTTCCTTT
This sequence comes from Drosophila fulvimacula, assembly GCA_035045555.1. NCBI lineage: Eukaryota > Metazoa > Arthropoda > Insecta > Diptera > Drosophilidae > Drosophila > Drosophila fulvimacula. The sequence continues at coordinate 8,473 of JAWNOX010000100.1, read as the reverse complement.
TCTTCACCTTCTTTTTCCTCTTTATCTTCTTTTTTTGATCTTCCTCTTTCTCTTTTTCTCTTTCATCTTTTGTTCTTTCTCTTTTCTTCTTTCATCTCTTGTTCTTTCTCTTTCTCTTCTTTTTAATTTTTTTTCTTCTTCTTGTTCTTTCATCTCTTCACCTTTCTCACCTTTCTTCTTTCTCTTCTTCTTTGTCTTGTTCTTCTTTCATCTCTTCTTCTTTTTATACCCTGAACCCGTTAAAAATGGGTAATCAGGGTATAATGGTTTTGTTGCAGCCCAAATGTATGTAACAGGCAGAAGGAGGCGTGGCAGACCCCATAAAGTATATATATTCTTGATCAGGACGACAAGCCGAGTCGATTGAGCCCTGTCCGTCTGTCTGTCTGTCCGTCTGTCCGTCTGTCCGTATGTTTGAACGCGTGGATCTCAGAACCTATAATAGCTAGAGACTTGAACTTTTTTTTTATAGATTCGTGTATATCACGCGCAGGTTTGTTTTAGAAATTCGATAACTCTTCTCGTTCTTTTTTTATCGATTAAAAACGAAATCGATTTTCAGTTTTAAAATTATATCTTCTACATCTTTATAGTTAGAGACTCCAAATCTTGTATTTAGCTTAATGGGACTTTTATACAATTTTGATTTTTGTTAAATTTTGGATGCCACACCCCCTTCGCCCAAATTTTCAAACCACTTATTTCAAATACTACAGACTTGTGCTTTTGCACATACACGCATATGAACGATATAATTACGCTGCGCAAGTTTGATTAAGAAATTCGATCTACAAAAAAAGTTATTAAACATTTAATTTTCCATAACACGCACATATTGGCGCAGCGAAGTCGCTGAGTAAACTGCGCAGTTAGCAGAGCGTATGCGTGTGCGTGTGTATGTATGCGTTGCTTGCAATATACATACATACATATGTATATACACAAGTACATACTGTATATATTTACATATATGTATATATGTATGTATACATGTATATAAAATAAGAGTAACATTGATATAACTTAAATAAAGTCAATATAATATACATATGTATGTACATACATACATATGAATAGATGAAATGCATTATGTTATTAAACGAAACGTTTACCAAACGTTTACGTACACACGCGCATGGCAACAGCAAAAGAAGCTCTAGAAAATTCGAAGAATTCATAACAACAACAACAAAGACAAATTGGGGATGAATTTTAAGCAGAAGTTCAGCAGCTCAGTAGCAGCAGCTCAGTAGCTCAATAACTGTACTTAGGAATTCGCTATCTCACTCTTATGTATTGCAACGGCTGTGTTGATAGAAACGATGATCGCCGACATAAAGTCTCGGGTTCGATTCTCTAAGCTGACGTCAAAACTTTTATTATGCAAGTTACTTAATCTTTTTTGTTTTTTTTAATTTTTTAATTTAATTTAAAATTATATATAAACTTTGAAGTGCATTTAAAGCCGCCGATAGGCGAGGTTCAGGGTATTTCCTAGTCGGGCACCTCCGACTAGAGTTTCCTTACTTGTTTTTTATTCTTTCTCATCTTTTTTCTTCTTCTTCTTCTTTCTTCTCTTCATCTTTCTTCTCCTTTTTTCTTCATCTTCTTTTTCTGCTTCTTCTACATCTTCATCTTCTTTTTCACTTCCTCATCTTTCGTTGCTTCTTTCTCTTCTTCTTCTTCGTCTTCTTCTTCTTCTTTTCCTTCTTCTTTCTTGCTCTTTGTCTTGCTCTTTAACTTCTTTTTCATCTCTTTTGCTTCTTTTTCAACTTTTTTTTTCTTTTTCTCCTTCTTAATATTTTTTTTTCTTCTTCTTCCTTTTGTTCATCTTCTTCTTTGTCCTATTCTTTTCTTTCTTCTCATCCTCTTCTTCTTCTTTTTCTTTCTCTTCTTTTTCTTCACTTTCTTTTTGTTCTTTCGTCTTTCTCGTTCTCTTCTTCTTCTTCTTCCATTTCTTCATCTTCTTTGTCCTATTCCTATTGCTTCTCTCTTTGTTCTTCCTCTTCTTCATCTTCTTTCTCTTCTTCTCTTTCTTTTTCTTCTTTCATCTCTTGTTCTTTCTCTTTCTCTTATTTTTATCTTTTTTTCTTCTTCTTTCTTCTCTTTATCATTCTCCGCCTCTTCTTCTCCATATTCTTTTTCTGCTTCTTCTACTTGTTCATCTTCTTTTTCTCTTCCTCTTCGTTCTTTTCTTCTTCTTCTTTCTCTTTTTCTTTCGCTTTATCGTCTTTCATCTCTTGTTCTTTCTCTTTCTATTCTTTCTAATTTTTTTTGCTTCTTCTTCTTCTTTCTTCTCTTCATCTTTCTCCTCTGCATTTTCCTCTTCCTCTTCTTTTTCTTACTCATCTTCTTCGTCTTCATCTTCATTTTCTTCGTCTTTATCTTCTTGTTCTTCGTCTTCATCTTCTGTTTCGTTTTCGTCGTCTTCGTCTTCTTTTTCTTCTTCTTCTTCTTTGTCCTCTTCTTTCTTCTCTTCCTCTTGCTTTTCCTCTTCTTCTTCTTCTTCCTCCTCTACCTCTTCTTCTTCTTCCTCATCTTATTTCTTTTCTTATTTATCTTCTTCTTTTTCTTCGTTTTCATCTTCTTTTTCTTCCTCTTCATCTTCCTTTCCTTCTTCTTCATCTCCTTCTTTTATCACTTCCTCTTCTTTTTCTTTTTTTCTTCTTCTTTCTCTTTTTCTTCTTCATCATCGTTTTCTTCTTATTATTATTTTTCTTATTTTTCTTCTTCGTCTTTTTTCTGCCTCTTCTTCTTTTTTTTTGTTCTTCTACTTTCGCTTCTGGTTCATCTTCTCCTTCTTCGCATTTATCTTCTTCTTTTGTCTCTTCTCCTTCTTCTTCATTTTCTTCATATTCCTCTTCCTTTTCCTCTTCCTCTTTCTCTTCCTTTTTTTACTCATCTTCTTTGTCTTCATCTTCTTTTTCTTTTTCTTGGTCTTCATCTTCTTTTTCTGCGTCTTCGCCTTCTTTTCCTTCTGGTTCTTCTCTCTCTTCTTCTTCCTCTTATTTTTCGTCTTCTTCTTCTGCTTCTCCTTTTTCCTCTTCTTCTTTCGCTTCTTATTCCTCTTCCTTTTCATCTTCCGTTTCTTCATCTTTTTCCTTTTCCCTTATATCCTCTTCTTCTTCATCTTCTTTTTTCTCTTCTTCCTGTATCTTCTTTTTCTTCTTCGTCTTCTTTGTCCTCTTCTTTCTTCTCTTTCTCTTCTTCTTCTTCTTCCTCAACTTTCTCTTCGTTTTTTCTTCATCTTCTTTTTCTGCTTCTTCTACTTCTACTTCTTTTTCCTCCCCTTCCTCTTCTTCTTCTTCTTCATCTTCTTTTTCTTCTTCTTCTTCTTCCTTTAATTCATCTTCTCCTTCGTCTTCTTGTTGTTCTTCCTCTGTAAAAGTACATAAGAGAGTATATAGTTCTGTCGCTCAAAGCAGCGGTAGAACGGGAGTATATAGCGTGTCATATGTATTTGTATATATTATTATATGCACATGCAGAAGGCATATACATTGACATGCGCTTGGGACCGAATGGTCAGAACGTCATAGTGCTTACGCTGCAGATCTCACGCTGCAGGCCAGTCCACATATAAGCGGCTGATCATATTACAGCACTTGGCGGTGGTTATGTTATGTAAACAAAGCGACAAAGTGTCTCTATGTTTATGCGCTTGATACTCTAACGTTTAGTTAGGGCATATGACCACTTTACATATTGTATACACTACAATATGGTGGGCATATGCTTATTTTGCATATAACACACTACACCTCCCTTTTTACAGAAATAACGTAATATTAATATGAAGTTATTTAATATTATATTGAATAACTATTGGAGTTATAATTAATTTATATAATGAAATATATATTTTTATGTTTGTATTATTATTATTGTATATATATAATTTTTTTTTTTTTTTTTTTAATATTAGAAGTTTGATTTGAGTTGTATATATATATTTTATTTTGTGGATGAATGTATTGAAATATGTATATGTAACAGAAATTTTGTTTGTTAATAATTCATTTCGAAGTTTATTTTTGAACTTTTAGCCTATCCTTATGAACTTTTTGTTTCTTATTCTTGACAAAGACGAAGAAAAAGAAGATGAAGACGAAGAAGATGAGTAAGAAAAAGAAGAGGAAGAGGCAAATGAAGAGGAATATGAAGAAAAGGAAGAAGAAGGAGAAGAGACAAAAGAAGAAGATAAATGCGAAGAAGGAGAAGAGGAACCAAAAGAGAAAGCAGAAGAACAAAAAAAAAGAAAAAGTAGAAGAGGCAGAAAAAAGACGAAGAAGAAAATTAAGAAAAATAATAATAAGAAGAAAACGATGATGAAGAAGAAAAAGAGAAAGAAGAAGAAAAAAAGAAAAAGAAGAGGAAGTAATAAAAGAAGGAGATGAAGAAGAAGGAAAGGAAGATGAAGAGGAAGAAAACGAAGATGAAAAAGAAGAAGAATAGAAATAAGAAAAGAAATAAGATGAGGAAGAAAAAGAAGAAGATGAAAAGCAAGAAAGAGGAATATGTAGAAGAGGGAGAAGAAGAGGAAGAACAAAAATTCGAAGAAGAAAAAGAGAATGAAGAATCGAAAGATGAGCAAAAAAAAATAAAAGATGAGGAAATCGAAGAAGCAGAAAAAGAAGATGAAAAAGGAGGAGAAAGATGAAGAGAATAAAGACAGAAAGAAGAAGAAATTAGATTAGAAAGACAAAAAGAAGAAGAAATAAGATGAGGAAGAAGAGAAAAAGAAATAACAAGAGATGATAGAAGAAAAAGAGAAAAAATAAGAGAAAGAAGAAGACAAAGAAGAAGACGAAAAAGAAGATGACGAAGAGAAAAAGAAGATGAAGAAGAAGAGAAAAAAGAAGAAGAAGAGGATTTAGGGGAAAAGGAAAAGGAAGAAGAATAAGGAGTATAAGAGGAAAAAGATGAAGAAACGGAAGATGAAAAGGAATAAGAAGTGAAAGAAGAAGAGGAAGAGCGAGAAGCAGAAGAAGAAGATGAACAAGAAAGGGAAGAAGAAGAGAGAGAAGAAGACAGAGAAAAAGAAGAAGAAAAAGAAGACGAAGACGAAAGAAAAAGAAAAAGAAGATGAGGAGAAATAAAAAGAGAAAGAAGATGAGGAAGAAGAAGAAGACAAATGCGAAGAAGGAGACGAGGAACCAGAAGAGGAAGCAAAAGAACAAAATGAAGAAAAAGAAGAAGAGGATAAAAAGACAAAGAGGAAAAAAACGAATAATAATGAGAAGATGAAGATAATGAAGAAGAAAAAGAAAAAGAAAAAAAGAAAAAGAAAAATAAGAGATAAAACAAGAAGAAGAAGAAGAAGAGAAAGAAGATGAAGAAGTAGAAGAAACAGAAAAAAAAAAATGAAGAAAAAATAGAAGGAGAAAGGTGAAGAGAAGAAAGAACAAGAAGAAAAAAAAGATAAAAAGAAGAAAAAGAAAAAGAGATGAAAGAAGAAAAAGAGAAAGAAGATGAGAAAGAAACAGAAGAGGAAGAGGAGGAAGAAAAAGAAGAAGAGAAAGAAAAGGGAAAGAAGAAGAGGAATAAAAAGATGAAGAAGAGGAGGAACAAAAGGAGAAGAAACAAGAAGAAGAAGAAGAGGACAAAGAAGAAGATAAAGAAAAGGAAAAGAAGAAAAAGATTATGAAGAAGGAGAAGAGGAAGAAGAAGCGAAAGAGAAGGAAGAAGATGCAAAAGAAAGTGAAAATGAGAAAGTTGAAGAAGAAAAAGAAGATGAAGAAAAGGAAAAAGGAGAAAAAAAATATGAAGAAGTAAAGACGAAGAGTAAGAAAAAGAAAAAGAAGATGAAGTCGTAGAAGATGAGTAAGAAAAAGAAGAGAAAGAGGAAGAGGAAAAGGAAGAGGAATTTGAAGAATAGGAAGAAGAAGGAGCAGAGAAAGAAGAAGAAGAAGATAAATGCGTAGAAGGAGAAGAGGAACCAGAAGAGGAAAAAGAAGAACATATAGGAAAAAAAAGCAGAAGAGGAAGAAGAAAAGGCGAAGAAGAAAAATAAGATGAAGAATAATAGGAAGAAGAAAATGATGAAGAAGGAAAACAGAAAGAAGTAGAAAAAAATAAAAAGAAGAGGAACTGATAAAAGAAGGAGAAGAAGAGCAATAAAAGGAAAATGAAGAGGAAGAAAAAGAAGATGAAAACGAAGCAAAAGGAGTAGAAGAGAAATAAGAAAAGAAATAAGATAAGAAATAAGATAAGAAATAATATAAGGAAGAAGAAGAAGAGGAAGAGGAGGAAGAAGAAAAAGAAGAAGAGAAAGAGCAAGAGGAAGAGGACGAGGAATATGTAGAAGAGGGAGAATAAGAAGAAGAGGAAGAACAAAAAGAAGACGAAGAAGAAGACGACAAAGAAGTAATGAAAGATGAGGAAGAGAAATAGAAGATGAAGAAGTAGAAGAAGCAGAAAAAGAAGATGAAGAAAAAAGGAGGAGAAAGATGAAGGGAAGAAAGAACAAGTAGAAGAAAAAAAGATGAGAAAGAATAGAATGAGAAAGAACAAGAGATGAAAGAAGAAAAAGAGAAAGAATAATAGAAGAGAAAGAAGAAGAGGAAAAAAAAGAAAAGAAAGATGAACAAGCGAAAAAGAAGATGAAGACGTAGAAGAAGCAGAAAAAGAAGATGGAGAAGAAGAGAAAGAAGAAGAAGAAGATGAAGAAGAAGAGGAGGAGAAAGATGAAGAGGAGAAAAAACAAGAAAAACTCAGAAAGAGTTCTGAGTTTGTGAGAGTAAGACGTGTTTTTTGTTTGCGCTCCGTATTTTTAAATATTTCTGTTCTTTAATTTGTTGTAAATTTATACATTATTTGTGTATTGGTGATTATTGCATTTTTAGTTTTGATACTGCCGTGATTTTTGCTTATAAACATTGTGTTTTTTATTTTATTTACAATAGTTTTGTGAGCGTCGGTGTATATCTAAATTGCAATTTTCGTTTTAGTATTTCTATTCTTTCGTTGTTCTTATTTGCTTTTCTGTTATTTTTTTAATCGCGTTAGTGTGTGTGTTCGCTGTCGCTTGTTCAAGCTCAGCTTTTTACACGGGTTAGTGTGTGTGTTCGCTGTCGCATCGCTCACGCTTAGCTTAGCGTTTTGTTTTTGTTTCTTGCGAAATTTATTGCGTTTGTAGTGCAGCTCTCTCCCGCTCTATTTTCTGTTTCTTCATCTACTATTTATTCTTTTGATCTTTGTAGTAGCTGAGTGTTGTTGTTTGTGATTTTTGTTTCTCTCAATCACAGTTAATCAACTCTTTGTCTTTTATCTTTTATTTTTTTTACCATCTAAATCTGTTTGTATTTTTGTTTTGATTATCTCCCCTACTTGCCAATATGATTTGCTGTAAGAAATCATGTACACTTCGGCATATCACTGATTCTGCACAAATGCAATTTGTTGGGTGCTGGTTGTGCGAGAATCTAATGCACTTAAATGTGCTGGCATCTCGGGGCGTGACTGTGATAGAGTCATGGCTGCTCCCAAAAGTGGGTGTGGTGGATTACGCTGGTCTTGCCCGGATTGTTTCGAAAAACAATTAAGTTTTTCCAAGATGTATAATTCAGTGCGGGTTCAGTATTCAAATCTGAGCAAATTTTCAAAACAGCTAGAAGAGGAACTAAAAGCTGGAGAAGAAATATTGTATCAGTATAAGTTTGATTCTCCGCTGAATACAGTGATTACTCCAACACTGCTAGTTCCCCCCTCCATTCAATTATCATCTCCTACTTTTCAACCCCTTGTCAAGAATTATCAATTCCAATACCTGATGATTCTGTTGAAATATCTGGGTCTAGTGTCAGCACAGACATTCAAAAGGCCACTAAAAAAAAAGGTAAAGTTTCTCCGAGTGTTGCTCAATCTAAGAACAACATTCAGACACCGTCTCCTACACCGTCTCCTACACCGTCTCCTACTCCTATATTACCCTATTTATCTGTTGTGTCTCCTCGAAAGCAAGTTTTCTTATCTAGGCTTTCATCAGATACGACATGTGAGGCTGTGTCTGCTTTTATTGAAAGTAAAATTTCATCTAAAGTATTTATATCGAAGTTTAATTTTGCGACTCCTCGTGAAATTGCTTCGTTTAAAATAAATGTCCCAATTGAATTTTTCGATACAATATGTGATCCAAACTTTTGGCCACCTCATGTTGTTGTACATGAATTCAAACCTAAGACTCGGAATAGAATTTCTCCAGTGTCTTTAAATCCCGTTTCGGTTCAACCTTCATCTGAGGCTGTATAAAAAAACTAAGTTTCTTTCCATCTTTTCCGCAGCTATCTATTATTTATCAAAATGTTCAAGGCCTTAATTCTAAATTAAAAAATTTATTTCTGCATAGCTGTAGTGTCCAATCTGACCTTATAGCCCTCACTGAAACGTGGTTAAGCCAAAATGTTTATAATAGTGAGGTTTTTTGAAATAATTTCATTATTTATAGACTTGATCGCGCGTCTCGTAGAGGGGT
>JAWNOX010000010.1:4100000-4295746 GCA_035045555.1 Drosophila fulvimacula | reverse complement strand
AATCTATTATTTCGCCATCGCAGCATGGTTTTGTTCAGAATAGATCAACCTCTACGAATTAGAATTTTCATCCCTAGTCAATGAAAACTTTTTAAAGAAAATGCAAACAGATGTTATATACACTGATTTCAGTAAGGCATTTGACTCTGTTCAGCATGACATCTTGCTTCAAAAGCTTGACCATTTGAGATTTTCTCCTAAACTTTACATTGCTTCCTATTAAAAGGGTAGAACCCAAAGAGTTCTGTTGAGAACATCTACTTCGAAGGTCATATTTGTCTCTTCGGGTGTTCCTCAGGGTAGTCATTTGGGCCCTCTACTTTTCTCCCTATTTATAAATGACCTTCCCAGCTGTATTTCGTACTCTAGAATGTTCATGTATGCAGATAACGTAAAACTCTGTCTCTCATACAAGAACTCAATAGATCATCTACCTCTACAGGATGATCTAATTTCCTTTCAATTGGTGTAAAGCTAATCAGTTGCATCTAAATTGTTCTAAGTGTATGACAATGACTTTCAGTCATATCAATCAACAATGTGTCCTTGCAACGTATTTCTACAATCAAAGATCTCGGTGTGCTCTTTGACTGTAAACTTAGATTCAATACCCATATTCTAACCATTGTTAATGAAGCCAAAAGTGTACTTGGTTTTATTAAACGATGGTCTGAAGAGTTTAATGATCCGTTTGTCACTAAACTTATTTTTGTCTCGCTGGTACGCCCTATTTTAGAATATTGTTCTATTATATGGTCGCCACAGCAGAAATTGTAGTAGGACCGTATTGAATCGGTTCAGAAGCAATTCTTTCTTTTTGCCTTGCGCAATCTAAACTGGGATGATAACCTTCGTCTACCGTCTCATCATAGTAGGCTTCTTCTTTTGGATCTCTCGATCGTTAATCAATTGTAGAAGAGTCTTGGGTATTACTTTTCTACATAAGTTGATTAACGGTAGAATTGATTCGCCTTCTCTACTATTTCAAGTCAACTTCCTAGTCCCTTCCCGTGCTTCTCGTCACGTTTGTCGTCTTTATTTATCTATATGTATATGTAATTATTCTTTGTACAGTGCGTTTCGTGTTCTATGTACTAATTACCATACTTATTTTCATGTATAGAGCCCATGTACATAGCTCCTTAATAAAATCCTCTCTTTTCAGCATATTTCAGAGAAATCACGCAACACTCCCTGTAGTGAGAATGCACCTGATAATTCTCCCTATTTGTGTACTGATTTCTCTTATTGTATTTTACTTTTTTAATATTTTATTTTCCTTATATTTTTATTACCTTTTTTTAACTTCTTCTATCTTGCTTAGTTTCAATGATATCACTAACCATACGGTTGGTGATATCGTTGTTATATATTGTTAGTATTAGGCTTTTTCATTTCCCTATACTTTTATAATATTTATAATTTTGTAATTTTGAATTTGACCACGTTTTTAGTATAATTTATTTTTATATAAATAAAATAAAGTAAAAAATAAAATTAATACCTCCAGAAAAAAAATTGTTTCTTATAAATATTAAATTGAATTAAATTCTTCCTCGTTGGCCAAAACAAGCATTATATCATAATCGCAAGAAGAATCTAAATCTGTATTTTTAAACTATTAAACGATATGTTGATGACTTCTTCCGAAGATGCAACACTTATTGTGTAAGTTTTGATTTCCTTTGTTTCTCTATCTTTTATTTATATACGGATATTTAATATAAGTGTATCTGAAGAATGCAAGGTCCTATACAAACAGGCAGAAGAAGGTGTGGCTGACCCCATAAAATATATACATATATTTTTGATCAGGACGAGAAGCCGAGCCGATTGAGCTATGTCCGCCTGTCGGAATGATTGAACGCATATCTAGAGACTTTGAATTGTTGTTGTATATTCGTATACACGTGCAGAAAGAGTTTGTTTTAAAAAAATAAATCTTGTTTTTATACCCTGAACCCATTAAAAATGGGTAATCAGGGTATAATGGTTTTGTTGCAGCCCAAATGTATGTAACAGGCAGAAGAAGTCGTAGCAGACCCCATAAAGTATATATATTCTTGATCAGGACGACAAGCCGAGTCGATTGAGCCCCTGTCTGTCTGTCCGTATGTTTGAACGCGTGGATCTCAGAACCTATAATAACTAAAGACTTGAATTTTTTTATAGACTCGTGTATATCACGCGCAGGTCGAGTTTGTTTTAGAAATTCGATAACTCTTCTCGTTTTTTCTTATCGATTAAAAACGAAATCGATTTTCAGTTTTAAAATTATATCTTCTATATCTTGACAGTTAGAGACTCCAAATCTTGTATTTAGCTTAATGGGACTTTTATACAATTTTGATTTTTGTTAAAATTCAGATGCCACGCCTCCTTCGCCCAAATTTTCAAAACACTTATTTCAAATACTAGAGACTGGTACATTTGCACATACACGCATATAAATGATATAATTACGCTGCGCAAGTTTGATTAAGAAAGTCGATCTACAAAAAAAGTTATTAAACATTTAATTTTCCATAACATGCACATATTGGCCCAAAGCAGTCGCTGAGTAAACTGCGCAGTTAGCAGAGCGTATGCGTGTGGTAGTGTATGTATGCGTTGCTTGCAATATACATGTACATATGTATGTATGTACATACTGTATATATTTACATATGTATAAAATAAGAATAACATTGATATAATTTAAATAAAGTCAATATAAATTACATACATATGTATAGATCAAATCTATTATGTTATTAAACAAGATATTTACCAAACGCTTACGTACACACGCACGTGCTAACAACAGCAGAAGCATCTAGAAAATTCTAAGAAATCATAACAACAAAGACAAATTAGGGATGAATTTTAAGCAGAAGTTCAGCAGCTCAGTAGATCAATAACTTTACTTAGGAATACATACACACGAACAAACAAACATACGCTCTGCTAACTGGGAAGGGCCAATATTATATCATATTATTGGAAATTAAATGATTATTACCTTTTTTGTTGACCGATTTTCTTAATCAAACTTGCACAGCGTAATTATATCATTCATAGACTGTATAACAGATTTGAAATCTCCAACTATAAATATGTAGAAGATATCATTTAAAAGCTGAAAATCCGTTTTCGTTTTTAATCGATAAAAAAACAAGGAAACTCTAGTCGGAGGTGCCCGACTAGGAAATACCCAAGCCCCGCCTATCGGCGGTTTTAAATGCACTTCAAAGTTTGCATTTAATTTTAAATTAAACTAAAAAAAAAAAAAAAAAAAAAAATTAGTGTAACTTGCATACAAAAATTTTTGACGGCAGCTTACAGAATCGAACCCGGGTCTGCATGTCGGCGATCGGCGCTTCTACCAACACATCTGTTTCACTACATGAGAGCGAGATAGCGAATTTCTAAGTAAAGTTAGTGAGCTACTGAGCTACTGCTACTGAACTGCTGAACTTCTGCTTAAAATTCATCCGCAATTTGTCTTTGTTTTTGTTGTTATGAATTCTTAGAATTTTCTAGATGCTTCTGCTGCTGTTAGCACGTGCGTGTGTACGTAATCGTTTGGTAAACGTTTTGTTTAATAACATAATAGATTTCATCTATACATACATACATATGTATATTATATTGACTTTATTTAAATTATATCAATGTTATTTTTATATTATATATATGTAAATATATACAGTATGTACATACATACATATGTACATGTATATTGCAAGCAACGCATACATACACTAGCACACGCATACGCTCTGCTAACTGCGCAGTTTACTCAGCGACTGCTCTGGGCCAATATGTGCATGTTATGGAAAATTAAATGTTTAATAACTTTTTTTGTAGATCGACTTTCTTAATCAATCTTGCGCAGTGTAATTATATCATTCATATGTGTGTATGTGCAGAAGCACAAGTCTCTAGTATTTGAAATAAGTGTTTTGAAAATTTGGGCGAAGGGGGCGTGGCATCCGAAATTTAACAAAAATTGTATAAAGGACCTATTAAGCTAAATACAAGATTTGGAGTCTCTAACTATAAAGATGTAGAAGATATAATTATAAAACTGAAAATCGATTTTCGTTTTCAATCGATAAAAAAAACGAGAAGAGTTATCGAATTTCTAAAACAAACTCGACCTGCGCGTGATATACACGAGTCTATAAAAAAATTCAAGTCTCTAGCTATTATAGGACAGACGTACAAACGGACAGACAGACAGACGGACAGACGGACAGGGCTCGGCTTGCCGTCCTGATCAATAATATATACATATACTTTATGGGGTCTGCCACGTCTCCTTCTGCCTGTTACATTTGTACATTTGGGCTGCAACAAAACCATTATACCCTGATTACCCATTTTTAATGGGTTCAAGGTATAAAAAAGAATATTTGGCTTGATCTTCTTCGGCTGCCATCTTTATGTGTTTCTTCCATCGATGAAACCAATTTTCGAATCATCTCCTTTGGTATATTATGCCATTCTTCGGTAAAAAACTATTTAAAGGTTGTTTTTATTATACCCTGAACCCATTGAAAATGGGAAATCGGCGTATAATGTTTTTGTGAAAATGTATGTAACATGCGGAAGGAGACGTCGCAGACCCCATAAAGTATATATATTCTTGATCAGCTCGACGAGCTTAGTCGATCTAGCCCTGTCCGTCCGTCCGTCCCCCATCCATATGTCTGTATGAACGCAAAAATCTCGTAAACCATAAAAGCTAGAGATGAAATTTGGCATGTATACTCGTGAATACCAGACGCAATACGAGTTTGTTTTTTTTTTCTCGGTAAAACGTCCCGTTTCCGAATTATCGATAAATTTGCTTTCATTTATGTGACCCAAAGCTAGAGACTTCAAATTTACTGTGCAGATAGGTGTAGTGAATCCGGACATTTTGTAGATTTTCGCCCCCCAATTTTCAAAACACGTATTTCAAATACTAGAGACTTGCGATTTGGAAAATATGAATGCCATAATCACACTGTTAAAATTTCAATAAGTCCATCTGCAAAAAAAATTATTAAAAATTTAATTTCCCATATCATAGGCATATTGCAGCCATAGGGCACTCGCTGCTCAGTTAGCAGACAGCGTGCTCATTACGTCCGTGTGCGTGCATATGTGTGTGTATGTGTTGCTTGCTTGCTATATATGTGAAATAATCATGCTTCCAACATCGGCAATTCGAAGGGTTCAGGGTATCTCGTAGTCGAGCGGTCTCGACTAGAGCTTCCTTACTTGTTTCTTCTTTGCTTTCTGTTTTTTACACGGATTAGTGTGTGTTCGCAGTTGTTCGCTCACGCTTAGCTTAGTGTTTTTGTTTCTTACGAAATTTACTTCGTTTTTAGTGTAAGCTCTCTCCCGCTCTATTTTCTGTTTCTTCATCAGGTGTTTGTCTTTTGATCTCTGTATTAGCTGAGTGTTCTTGTTTGTAATTTTATTTCTCTCAACACAGTTAATCCTTTCTTTGTCTTATATTTTATCTTATCTTAATCTGTTTTTATTTTTGTTTTGATTAACTCCACTGTTACCAACATGATATGCTGTAAGAAATTATGTTCATTTCAGCAAGTCACCGATTCTGCACAAATGCAATTTGTTGATTGCTGGTTGTCCGACAATTTCATGCACATTAAATGTGCTGGCATCTCGGCTCAAAAGGACCCTACTAAAAATATTAGTTTCTATGAGTGTTGGTCAAACTAAAAACAACATTCAGACATCGTCTCCTACTCCTATATTACCCTATTTATCTGCTGTGTCGCAAGAAAATTTTCTTATCTAAGCTTTCAGTAGATGTCGTATCTGAGGCTGTGTCTGCTTTTATTGAAAGTAAAACTTCGTCTAAAGTTTTTATCTCCAAGTTTAATTTTGCGACTCCTCGTGAAATTACTTCATTTTAAATCAATGTACCAATTGAATTTTTCAATACTATATATAAACCAAACTTTTGGCCACCCCCTGTAGCTGTACATGAATTCAAACCTAAGATTCGGAATAGAATTTCTCCAGTGTCTTTAAATCCCGTTTCGGTACAACCTTCATTTGAGGCTGTATCAAAAAACTAATTTTCTTTCTATCTTTTCCGGAGCTATCTTTAATTTATCAAAATGTTCGTGTCTTAATTCTAAATTTAAAAATCTATTTCTGCCTAGCTTTAGTGTACAATCTGAACTTATAGCCCTCACTGAAACATGGTTAAGCCAAAATGTTTATAATAGTGAGGTTCAATATTTCACAAACTATAGACTTGATCCCTTGTCTCGTAGAGGGGGTGGTGTTTTAATAGCTGTTAAACCCCATTTTCTCTCGGAATCTTTTACCTTCTCATCAATTCACAATGTTGAGATTATTGGAGTTAAAATAACTTTTCAGTCCCCTATACATTACTTGTTTATATATCCCTCCATCTTCCGATTTACAAGTTTTTAGTCATCATCATTTATCTTGTATTAAAGAAAGGTATGAATATGTTCAAGATAATGACTTATTTCTTGTGTTGGGTGATTTTAATATACCTAACACTTCTTGGGCCTCATCTCGTAATTCGAATTATCTTATTCCAACAATTGATCATTATTTTTTTGATGAATTGTTTAATCTTTCTATGTATCAGATGAACTCCCAATTTCTAATCATTTAAATCGTTCTCTTGATCTTGTTTTTACTAATGATGACGCCAGCATTAATGTTTTAAGATCATCCTCCTTTTGTATACCTGAGGATTTATATCAACATTAGAGGTTTTAATACCTATTTACTGTCCACCAATTTTTACTCATTTTTACCCTCATCATCTAAAAAGCGTCGTTGGTTTAATAAATGTAATTTTGTTTTGCTTAATGATCTCATTAATGCAACAGATTGGTCCTTTATATGAGGCAGTTGATGTAAACTTAGCAGTGATATTCTAGACAAGTGTGTTCCTAAATCTTTTTCAAATAAACCTCTCTGGTTCACTTCCACTCTTTCAACTTTCAACAATTTTAAATATAAATGTTTTAAAAAGTTCAAAAAGTCTGGTTCGTTCGTTGACTGGTCTAAATACTCCTTAGCTAAGGCCACTTTCAATATTTTAAATTCTCGTTGTTATGAGAATTACCTTATACGCTGTAAAAGGCAGTTTGCTCGTGATCCCAAAGGAATTTATTCATTTGTAAATTTGAAGCGTAAATCTTTTGGGTTTCCATCCTCGTTTTTCCTAGGTTGTGACAAAACTTATAATGATCAAGATACGTCAGATTTATTTGCAAATTTCTTCCAATCCACTTACTCAGTTGCCATTCCAGAAACTAATTCATTTCCAATTTTAAATTCTAAAATGAATGGAAATGCCATTATCGTTTCTAATATTTCTACTGTCTCTCTTTTATCCGCTATGCGTACGTTGAAATCGTCGTTCTCTCCAGGGGCGGATGGTATTCCTAGTTGTGTGATCAAAGAATACAGTGCTTCTTTGTAGTCACATTTATTAAAAATGTTTAATTTGTCCCTTGATACCTCGGTATTCCCTTCAATTTGGAGAAAATAATTTCTTATTCATCTGTATAAAAAAGGAGGAAGATCTGATATTTCAAATTGTAGAGGCATTGCCAAGCTTTCTGCTATTCCGAAGTTATTTGAAAAAATTATAACTTCTAATTTACAACACTTTTGTAAATCTATTATTTCGCCATCGCAGCATGGTTTTGTTCAGAATCGATCAACCTCTACGAACTGATTAGAATTGTCATCCCTAGTCAATGAAAGTTTTTTAAATTAAATGCAAACAGATGTTATATACGCTGATTTCAGTAAGGCATTTGACTCTGTTCAGCATGATATCTTGCTTCAAAAGC
Source organism: Drosophila fulvimacula (assembly GCA_035045555.1). Classification (NCBI taxonomy): domain Eukaryota; kingdom Metazoa; phylum Arthropoda; class Insecta; order Diptera; family Drosophilidae; genus Drosophila; species Drosophila fulvimacula. The sequence goes on along the minus strand of JAWNOX010000010.1, from coordinate 4,287,896 downwards.
TTGACCAATTGGGATTTTTTCCTAAACTTCTGTCTTGCATAGCTTCCTATTTAAAGGCTGAGAACTTCTATTTCGAAGGTCATATTTGGTTCTTCGGGTGTTCTTCAAGGTAGTTATTTGGGCCCCCTACTTTTCTCCCTTTTTATAAATGACCTTCCCAGTTGTATTTCTTACTTTAGAATATTAATGTATGCAGATGACGTAAAACTCTGTCTCTCATACTCAATAGATCATCTACGCCTACAGGATGATCTAATTTCCTCTCAATATTGGTGTGAAGCCAATCAGTTGCATCTAAATTGTTCTAAGTGTATGACAATGACTTTCAGTCGTATCAATCAACAATGTGTTCTTGCAACGTATTTCTACAATCAAAGATCTCGGTGTGCTCTTTGACTGTAAACTTAGATTCAATACCCATATCCTAACCATCGTTAATGAAGCCAAATCTGTACTTGGTTTTATTAAACGTTGGTCTAAAGAGTTTAATGATCCGTTTGTCACTAAACTTCTTTTTGTCTCGCTGGTACGCCCTATGGTCGCTACAGCAGAAATTGTATCAGGACCGTATTGAATCGGTTCAGAAGCAATTTCTTCTTTTTGCCTTGCGCAATCTAAACTGGGATCGTAACCTTCGTCTACTGTCTTATCATAGTAGGCTTCTTCTTTTGGATCATCGATCGTTAATCAATTGTAGAAGAGTCTTGGGTATTACTTTTCTACATAAGTTGATTAACGGTAGAATTGATTCGCCTTCTCTACTATTTCAAGTCAACTTCCTAGTTCCTTCCCGTGCTTCTCGTCACGTTTGTCGTCTTTATTTATCTATATGTATATGTAATTATTCTTTGCACAGTGCGTTTCGTGTTCTACGTACTAATTACCATACTTATTTTCATGTATAGAGCTCATGTATATAGCTCCTTAATAAAATCCTCTCTTTCAGCATATTTCAGAGAAATCACGCAACACCCCAGTAGTGAGAATGCACCTGGCAATTCTCCCTATTTGTGTACTGATTTCTCTTATTGTATTTTACTTTTATAATATTTTATTTTTCTTATATTTTTATTACCTTTTTTTAACTTCTTCTATCTTGCTTAGTTTCAATGATATCACTAACCATACGGTTGGTGATATCGTTGTTATATATTGTTAGTATTAGGCTTTTTCATTTCCCTATACTTTTATAATATTTATAATTTTGTAATTTTGAATTTGACCACGTTTTTAGTATAATTTATTTTTATATAAATAAAATAAAGTAAAAAATAAAATTAATACCTCCAGAAAAAAATTGTTTCTTATAAATATTAAATTGAATTAAATTCTTCCTCGTTGGCCAAAACAAGCATTATATCATAATCGCAAGAAGAATCTAAATCTGTATTTTTAAACTATTAAACGATATGTTGATGACTTCTTCCGAAGATGCAACACTTATTGTGTAAGTTTTGATTTCCTTTGTTTCTCTATCTTTTATTTATATACGGATATTTAATATAAGTGTATCTGAAGAATGCAAGGTCCTATACAAACAGGCAGAAGAAGGTGTGGCTGACCCCATAAAATATATACATATATTTTTGATCAGGACGAGAAGCCGAGCCGATTGAGCTATGTCCGCCTGTCGGAATGATTGAACGCATATCTAGAGACTTGAATTGTTGTTGTATATTCGTATACACGTGCAGAAAGAGTTTGTTTTAAAAAATAAATCTTGTTTTTATACCCTGAACCCATTAAAAATGGGTAATCAGGGTATAATGGTTTTGTTGCAGCCCAAATGTATGTAACAGGCAGAAGAAGTCGTAGCAGACCCCATAAAGTATATATATTCTTGATCAGGACGACAAGCCGAGTCGATTGAGCCCTGTCTGTCTGTCCGTATGTTTGAACGCGTGGATCTCAGAACCTATAATAACTAAAGACTTGAATTTTTTTATAGACTCGTGTATATCACGCGCAGGTCGAGTTTGTTTTAGAAATTCGATAACTCTTCTCGTTTTTTCTTATCGATTAAAAACGAAATCGATTTTCAGTTTTAAAATTATATCTTCTATATCTTGACAGTTAGAGACTCCAAATCTTGTATTTAGCTTAATGGGACTTTTATACAATTTTGATTTTTGTTAAAATTCAGATGCCACGCCTCCTTCGCCCAAATTTTCAAAACACTTATTTCAAATACTAGAGACTGGTACATTTGCACATACACGCATATAAATGATATAATTACGCTGCGCAAGTTTGATTAAGAAAGTCGATCTACAAAAAAAGTTATTAAACATTTAATTTTCCATAACATGCACATATTGGCCCAAAGCAGTCGCTGAGTAAACTGCGCAGTTAGCAGAGCGTATGCGTGTGGTAGTGTATGTATGCGTTGCTTGCAATATACATGTACATATGTATGTATGTACATACTGTATATATTTACATATGTATAAAATAAGAATAACATTGATATAATTTAAATAAAGTCAATATAAATTACATACATATGTATAGATCAAATCTATTATGTTATTAAACAAGATATTTACCAAACGCTTACGTACACACGCACGTGCTAACAACAGCAGAAGCATCTAGAAAATTCTAAGAAATCATAACAACAAAGACAAATTAGGGATGAATTTTAAGCAGAAGTTCAGCAGCTCAGTAGATCAATAACTTTACTTAGGAATACATACACACGAACAAACAAACATACGCTCTGCTAACTGGGAAGGGCCAATATTATATCATATTATTGGAAATTAAATGATTATTACCTTTTTTGTTGACCGATTTTCTTAATCAAACTTGCACAGCGTAATTATATCATTCATAGACTGTATAACAGATTTGAAATCTCCAACTATAAATATGTAGAAGATATCATTTAAAAGCTGAAAATCCGTTTTCGTTTTTAATCGATAAAAAAACAAGGAAACTCTAGTCGGAGGTGCCCGACTAGGAAATACCCCAAGCCTATCGGCGGTTTTAAATGCACTTCAAAGTTTGCATTTAATTTTAAATTAAACTAAAAAAAAAAAAAAAAAAAAAAAAAAAATTAGTGTAACTTGCATACAAAAATTTTTGACGGCAGCTTACAGAATCGAACCCGGGTCTGCATGTCGGCGATCGGCGCTTCTACCAACACATCTGTTTCACTACATGAGAGCGAGATAGCGAATTTCTAAGTAAAGTTAGTGAGCTACTGAGCTACTGCTACTGAACTGCTGAACTTCTGCTTAAAATTCATCCGCAATTTGTCTTTGTTTTTGTTGTTATGAATTCTTAGAATTTTCTAGATGCTTCTGCTGCTGTTAGCACGTGCGTGTGTACGTAATCGTTTGGTAAACGTTTTGTTTAATAACATAATAGATTTCATCTATACATACATACATATGTATATTATATTGACTTTATTTAAATTATATCAATGTTATTTTTATATTATATATATGTAAATATATACAGTATGTACATACATACATATGTACATGTATATTGCAAGCAACGCATACATACACTAGCACACGCATACGCTCTGCTAACTGCGCAGTTTACTCAGCGACTGCTCTGGGCCAATATGTGCATGTTATGGAAAATTAAATGTTTAATAACTTTTTTTGTAGATCGACTTTCTTAATCAATCTTGCGCAGTGTAATTATATCATTCATATGTGTGTATGTGCAGAAGCACAAGTCTCTAGTATTTGAAATAAGTGTTTTGAAAATTTGGGCGAAGGGGGCGTGGCATCCGAAATTTAACAAAAATTGTATAAAGGACCTATTAAGCTAAATACAAGATTTGGAGTCTCTAACTATAAAGATGTAGAAGATATAATTATAAAACTGAAAATCGATTTTCGTTTTCAATCGATAAAAAAAACGAGAAGAGTTATCGAATTTCTAAAACAAACTCGACCTGCGCGTGATATACACGAGTCTATAAAAAAAATTCAAGTCTCTAGCTATTATAGGACAGACGTACAAACGGACAGACAGACAGACGGACAGACGGACAGGGCTCGGCTTGCCGTCCTGATCAATAATATATACATATACTTCATGGGGTCTGCCACGTCTCCTTCTGCCTGTTACATTTGTACATTTGGGCTGCAACAAAACCATTATACCCTGATTACCCATTTTTAATGGGTTCAAGGTATAAAAAAGAATATTTGGCTTGATCTTCTTCGGCTGCCATCTTTATGTGTTTCTTCCATCGATGAAACCAATTTTCGAATCATCTCCTTTGGTATATTATGCCATTCTTCGGTAAAAAACTATTTAAAGGTTGTTTTTATTATACCCTGAACCCATTGAAAATGGGAAATCGGCGTATAATGTTTTTGTGAAAATGTATGTAACATGCGGAAGGAGACGTCGCAGACCCCATAAAGTATATATATTCTTGATCAGCTCGACGAGCTTAGTCGATCTAGCCCTGTCCGTCCGTCCGTCCCCCATCCATATGTCTGTATGAACGCAAAAATCTCGTAAACCATAAAAGCTAGAGATGAAATTTGGCATGTATACTCGTGAATACCAGACGCAATACGAGTTTGTTTTTTTTTCTCGGTAAAACGTCCCGTTTCCGAATTATCGATAAATTTGCTTTCATTTATGTGACCCAAAGCTAGAGACTTCAAATTTACTGTGCAGATAGGTGTAGTGAATCCGGACATTTTGTAGATTTTCGCCCCCCAATTTTCAAAACACGTATTTCAAATACTAGAGACTTGCGATTTGGAAAATATGAATGCCATAATCACACTGTTAAAATTTCAATAAGTCCATCTGCAAAAAAAATTATTAAAAATTTAATTTCCCATATCATAGGCATATTGCAGCCATAGGGCACTCGCTGCTCAGTTAGCAGACAGCGTGCTCATTACGTCCGTGTGCGTGCATATGTGTGTGTATGTGTTGCTTGCTTGCTATATATGTGAAATAATCATGCTTCCAACATCGGCAATTCGAAGGGTTCAGGGTATCTCGTAGTCGAGCGGTCTCGACTAGAGCTTCCTTACTTGTTTCTTCTTTGCTTTCTGTTTTTTACACGGATTAGTGTGTGTTCGCAGTTGTTCGCTCACGCTTAGCTTAGTGTTTTTGTTTCTTACGAAATTTACTTCGGGAGCTCTCTCCCGCTCTATTTTCTGTTTCTTCATCAGGTGTTTGTCTTTTGATCTCTGTATTAGCTGAGTGTTGTTGTTTGTAATTTTATTTCTCTCAACACAGTTAATCCTTTCTTTGTCTTATATTTTATCTTATCTTAATCTGTTTTTATTTTTGTTTTGATTAACTCCACTGTTACCAACATGATATGCTGTAAGAAATTATGTTCATTTCAGCAAGTCACCGATTCTGCACAAATGCAATTTGTTGATTGCTGGTTGTCCGACAATTTCATGCACATTAAATGTGCTGGCATCTCGGCTCAAAAGGACCCTACTAAAAATATTAGTTTCTATGAGTGTTGGTCAAACTAAAAACAACATTCAGACATCGTCTCCTACTCCTATATTACCCTATTTATCTGCTGTGTCGCAAGAAAATTTTCTTATCTAAGCTTTCAGTAGATGTCGTATCTGAGGCTGTGTCTGCTTTTATTGAAAGTAAAACTTCGTCTAAAGTTTTTATCTCCAAGTTTAATTTTGCGACTCCTCGTGAAATTACTTCATTTTAAATCAATGTACCAATTGAATTTTTCAATACTATATATAAACCAAACTTTTGGCCACCCCCTGTAGCTGTACATGAATTCAAACCTAAGATTCGGAATAGAATTTCTCCAGTGTCTTTAAATCCCGTTTCGGTACAACCTTCATTTGAGGCTGTATCAAAAAACTAATTTTCTTTCTATCTTTTCCGGAGCTATCTTTAATTTATCAAAATGTTCGTGTCTTAATTCTAAATTTAAAAATCTATTTCTGCCTAGCTTTAGTGTACAATCTGAACTTATAGCCCTCACTGAAACATGGTTAAGCCAAAATGTTTATAATAGTGAGGTTCAATATTTCACAAACTATAGACTTGATCCCTTGTCTCGTAGAGGGGGTGGTGTTTTAATAGCTGTTAAACCCCATTTTCTCTCGGAATCTTTTACCTTCTCATCAATTCACAATGTTGAGATTATTGGAGTTAAAATAACTTTTCAGTCCCCTATACATTACTTGTTTATATATCCCTCCATCTTCCGATTTACAAGTTTTTAGTCATCATCATTTATCTTGTATTAAAGAAAGGTATGAATATGTTCAAGATAATGACTTATTTCTTGTGTTGGGTGATTTTAATATACCTAACACTTCTTGGGCCTCATCTCGTAATTCGAATTATCTTATTCCAACAATTGATCATTATTTTTTTGATGAATTGTTTAATCTTTCTATGTATCAGATGAACTCCCAATTTCTAATCATTTAAATCGTTCTCTTGATCTTGTTTTTACTAATGATGACGCCAGCATTAATGTTTTAAGATCATCCTCCTTTTGTATACCTGAGGATTTATATCAACATTAGAGGTTTTAATACCTATTTACTGTCCACCAATTTTTACTCATTTTTACCCTCATCATCTAAAAAGCGTCGTTGTTTTAATAAATGTAGTTTTGTTTTGCTTAATGATCTCATTAATGCAACAGATTGGTCCTTTATATGAGGCAGTTGATGTAAACTTAGCAGTGATATTCTAGACAAGTGTGTTCCTAAATCTTTTTCAAATAAACCTCCCTGGTTCACTTCCACTCTTTCAACTTTCAACAATTTTAAATATAAATGTTTTAAAAAGTCTGGTTCGTTCGTTGACTGGTCTAAATACTCCTTAGCTAAGGCCACTTTCAATATTTTAAATTCTCGATGTTATGAGAATTACCTTATACGCTGTAAAAGGCAGTTTGCTCGTGATCCCAAAGGAATTTATTCATTTGTAAATTTGAAGCGTAAATCTTTTGGGTTTCCATCCTCGTTTTTCCTAGGTTGTGACAAAACTTATAATGATCAAGATACGTCAGATTTATTTGCAAATTTCTTCCAATCCACTTACTCAGCTGCCATTCCAGAAACCAATTCATTTCCAATTTTAAATTCTAAAATGAATGGAAATGCCATTATCGTTTCTAATATTTCTACTGTCTCTCTTTTATCCGCTATGCGTACGTTGAAATCGTCGTTCTCTCCAGGGGCGGATGGTATTCCTAGTTGTGTGATCAAAGAATACAGTGCTTCTTTGTAGTCACATTTATTAAAAATGTTTAATTTGTCCCTTGATACCTCGGTATTCCCTTCAATTTGGAGAAAATAATTTATTATTCATCTGTATAAAAAAGGAGGAATTATAAAGGCATTGCCAAGCTTTCTGCTATTCCGAAGTTATTTGAAAAAATTATAACTTCTAATTTACAACACTTTTGTAAATCTATTATTTCGCCATCGCAGCATGGTTTTGTTCAGACTAGATCAACCTCTACGAACTTATTAGAATTTTCATCCCTAGTCAATGAAAGCTTTTTAAAGAAAATGCAAACAGATGTTATATACGCTGATTTCAGTAAGACATTTGACTCTGTTCAGCATGATATCTTGCTTCAAAAGCTTGACCAATTGGGATTTTTTCCTAAACTTCTGTCTTGGATAGCTTCCTATTTAAAGGCTGAGAACTTCTATTTCGAAGGTCATATTTGGTTCTTCGGGTGTTCTTCAAGGTAGTTATTTGGGCCCCCTACTTTTCTCCCTTTTTATAAATGACCTTCCCAGTTGTATTTCTTACTTTAGAATATTAATGTATGCAGATGACGTAAAACTCTGTCTCTCATACTCAATAGATCATCTACGCCTACAGGATGATCTAATTTCCTCTCAATATTGGTGTGAAGCCAATCAGTTGCATCTAAATTGTTCTAAGTGTATGACAATGACTTTCAGTCGTATCAATCAACAATGTGTTCTTGCAACGTATTTCTACAATCAAAGATCTCGGTGTGCTCTTTGACTGTAAACTTAGATTCAATACCCATATCCTAACCATCGTTAATGAAGCCAAATCTGTACTTGGATTTATTAAACGTTGGTCTAAAGAGTTTAATGATCCGTTTGTCACTAAACTTCTTTTGTCTCGCTGGTACGCCCTATGGTCGCTACAGCAGAAATTGTATCAGGACCGTATTGAATCGGCTCAGAAGCAATTTCTTCCTTTTGCCTTGCGCAATCTAAACTAGGATCGTAACCTTCGTCTACTGTCTTATCATAGTAGGCTTCTTCTTTTAGATCTTCCATCGTTAATCAATCGTAGAATAGTCTTGGGTATTGCTTTTTTCCATAAGTTGATTAACGATAGTATTGATTCGTCTTCTCTCTTATTTAAAATCAATTTCCTAGATCCTTCCCGTGCTTCTCGTCACGTTTGTCGTCTTTATTTATCTATATGTATATGTAATTATTCTTTGCACAGTGCGTTTCGTGTTCTACGTACTAATTACCATACTTATTTTCATGTATAGAGCTCATGTATATAGCTCCTTAATAAAATCCTATCTTTCAGCATATTTCAGGGAAATCACGCAACACCCCAGTAGTGAGAATGCACCTGGCAATTCTCCCTATTTGTGTACTGATTTCTCTTATTGTATTTTACTTTTATAATATTTTATTTTTCTTATATTTTTATTACCTTTTTTTAACTTCTTCTATCTTGCTTAGTTTCAATGATATCACTAACCATACGGTTGGTGATATCGTTGTTATATATTGTTAGTATTAGGCTTTTTCATTTCCCTATACTTTTATAATATTTATAATTTTGTAATTTTGAATTTGACCACGTTTTTAGTATAATTTATTTTTATATAAATAAAATAAAGTAAAAAATAAAATTAATACCTCCAGAAAAAAAATTGTTTCTTATAAATATTAAATTGAATTAAATTCTTCCTCGTTGGCCAAAACAAGCATTATATCATAATCGCAAGAAGAATCTAAATCTGTATTTTTAAACTATTAAACGATATGTTGATGACTTCTTCCGAAGATGCAACACTTATTGTGTAAGTTTTGATTTCCTTTGTTTCTCTATCTTTTATTTATATACGGATATTTAATATAAATGTATCTGAAGAATGCAAGGTCCTATACAAACAGGCAGAAGAAGGTGTGGTTGACCCCATAAAATATATACATATATTTTTGATCAGGACGAGAAGCCGAGCCGATTGAGCTATGTCCGCCTGTCGGAATGATTGAACGCATATCTAGAGACTTGAATTGTTGTTGTATATTCGTATACACGTGCAGAAAGAGTTTGTTTTAAAAAATAAATCTTGTTTTTATATCCCGAACCCATTAAAAATGGGTAATCAGGGTATAATGGTTTTGTTGCAGCCCAAATGTATGGGCAGGCAGAAGAAGTCGTAGCAGACCCCATAAAGTATATATATTCTTGATCAGGACGACAAGCCGAGTCGATTGAGCCCTGTCTGTCCGTATGTTTGAACGCGTGGATCTCAGAACCTATAATAGCTAGAGACCTGAATTTTTTTATAGATTCGTGTATATCACGCGCAGGTTGAGTTTGTTTTAGAAATTGGACAACTCTTCTCGTTTTTTCTTATCGATTAAAAACGAAATCGATTTTCAGTTTTAAAATTATATCTTCTATATCTTGACAGTTAGAGACTCCAAATCTTGTATTTAGCTTAATGGGACTTTTATACAATTTTGATTTTTGTTAAAATTCAGATGCCACGCCTCCTTCGCCCAAATTTTCAAAACACTTATTTCAAATACTAGAGACTGGTACATTTGGACATACACGCAAATAAATGATATAATTACGCTGCGCAAGTTTGATTAAGAAAGTCGATCTACAAAAAAAGTTATTAAACATTTAATTTTCCATAACATGCACATATTGGCCCAAAGCAGTCGCTGAGTAAACTGCGCAGTTAGCAGAGCGTATGCGTGTGGTAGTGTATGTATGCGTTGCTTGCAATATACATGTACATATGTATGTATGTACATACTGTATATATTTACATATGTATAAAATAAGAATAACATTGATATAATTTAAATAAAGTCAATATAAATTACATACATATGTATAGATCAAATCTATTATGTTATTAAACAAGATATTTACCAAACGCTTACGTACACACGCACGTGCTAACAACAGTAGAAGCATCTAGAAAATTCTAAGAAATCATAACAACAACAAAGACAAATTAGGGATGAATTTTAATCATAAGTTCAGCAGCTCAGTAGATCAATAACTTTACTTAGGAATACATACACACGAACAAACAAACATACGCTCTGCTAACTGGGAAGGGCCAATATTATATCATATTATTGGAAATTAAATGATTATTACCTTTTTTGTTGACCGATTTTCTTAATCAAACTTGCACAGCGTAATTATATCATTCATAGACTGTATAACAGATTTGAAATCTCCAACTATAAATATGTAGAAGATATCATTTAAAAGCTGAAAATCCGTTTTCGTTTTTAATCGATAAAAAAACAAGGAAACTCTAGTCGGAGGTGCCCGACTAGGAAATACCCTAAGCCCCGCCTATCGGCGGTTTTAAATGCACTTCAAAGTTTGCATTTAATTTTAAATTAAACTAAACAAAAAAAAAAAAAAAATTAGTGTAACTTGCATACAAAAATTTTTGACGGCAGCTTACAGAATCGAACCCGGGTCTGCATGTCGGCGATCGGCGCTTCTACCAACACATCTGTTGCACTACATGAGAGCGAGATAGCGAATTTCTAAGTAAAGTTAGTGAGCTACTGAGCTACTGCTACTGAACTGCTGAACTTCTGCTTAAAATTCATCCGCAATTTGTCTTTGTTTTTGTTGTTATGAATTCTTAGAATTTTCTAGATGCTTCTGCTGCTGTTAGCACGTGCGTGTGTACGTAATCGTTTGGTAAACGTTTTGTTTAATAACATAATAGATTTCATCTATACATACATACATATGTATATTATATTGACTTTATTTAAATTATATCAATGTTATTTTTATATTATATATATGTAAATATATACAGTATGTACATACATACATATGTACATGTATATTGCAAGCAACACATACATACACTAGCACACGCATACGTTCTGCTAACTGCGCAGTTTACTCAGCGACTGCTCTGGGCCAATATGTGCATGTTATGGAAAATTAAATGTTTAATAACTTTTTTTTGTAGATCGACTTTCTTAATCAAACTTGCGCAGCGTAATTATATCATTCATATGCGCGTATGTGCAGAAGCACAAGTCTCTAGTATTTGAAATAAGTGTTTTGAAAATTTGGGCGAAGGGGGCGTGGCATCCAAAATTTAACAAAAATTGTATAAAGGACCTATTAAGCTAAATACAAGATTTGGAGTCTCTAACTATAAAGATGTAGAAGATATAATTATAAAACTGAAAATCGATTTTCGTTTTCAATCGATAAGAAAAAACGAGAAGAGTTATCAATTTCTAAAACAAACTCGGACCTGCGCGTGATATACACGAATCTATAAAAAAAAAGTTCAAGTCTCTAGCTATTATAGGTTCTGAGATCCACGCGTTCAAACATACGGACAGACGGATGGACGGACAGACGGCCAGACAGACAGACGGACAGGGCTCAATCGACTCGGCTTGTCGTCCTGATCAAGAATATATATACTTTATGGGGTCTGCCACGCCTCCTTCTGCCTGTTACATACATTTGGGCTGCAACAAAACCATTATACCCTGATTACCCATTTTTAATGGGTTCAGGGTATAAAAAAGCAACGCAGAAAATCAAGAATAGAAAGAAACAAATAATATCGGAAAAGAGTGAGAAAATAAAAACCCTAAAAAAGCCAAGGCAGCAAAAAGCAAGAGATAAACTAAAAACAAAAAGCAATTGCAACAAGTGCAAAGAATAAAAAAAAAAGCAACACATAAAATCAAGAATAGAATTCAGCAAGACACCAACCAAACCGAAGACACGCACCGGCAAACGGATCTCACAACAAAGAATTTTGTATCATACTTTAAGGAAATATGTGAGTAGAGTGTTCAGAGGAATAAAATAAATAAAGCGAGAAATTTTTAAATTTTTAATTGAAAGAAAAAAAAAATAAAACCACGAAACAAAAAAAAAAAAAAAACAACAAAACAATTCCAGACTGTCCAACTAACCAACAGCTGATGAGTTTTAGTGCTCATGAGCGATTCTGAACTTGAAAAATTAGTGGCAGGATTCGGTTTAAGGGGGACGAACACTGTAAGCAGCATGGCATTAACTAGCGATCAGTTAAAGGTGATTATAGAATCCGCAGTCACACACGCGTTGGCGGCTCAAGAAAAACTTTTCGATGATAAAATCAGTGACTTAGTAAGAAATCTTTCTATAAATAATTTAAATGCTCCTAGGGTGGAGGCCTACAAAGATGCTGAAATAGCATCGGGAACTACTTGCCCAGAGACCCTCGATGTTGTGAAATCCTTACCGGAATTCGAGGGGAAGATAGAAACGTATGTATCATGGAGGCGAGCGGCACATACCGCATATAAAGTTCACGAACAGTTTGACGGGAGCTTAAAGCATTATCAAGCTTTAGCAATCCTTAGGAACAAAGTGAAAGGCCCAGCGGATACGATACTTTCCTCATTCGATACCCCATTGAACTTTAGGGCGATAATAAACAGACTTGACTTTACTTACGCGGACAAAAGACCCATTTACGTGATCGAACAAGAGATGTCGACACTCCGACAGGGAAATTTGACTCTGGTACAATATTACGATGAAGTAGAAAAGAAACTGAATCTATTACTAAACAAGACCATCATGATATATGAAAAGTCTGTAGCATCCGAAATGAACCACAAATACCGAGCAGACGCTTTGCGAGTCTTTATCTCCGGAACAAGGAAGACACTCAGCGATGTCCTTTTCGCCGCAAGGCCAGTTGACCTTCCATCTGCCATAGCTCTAGCGCAGGAGGTTGAGGCCAACCATGACCGGTATATGTTTGCTACTAATTTTGCTAGAGGCACCGAAGATAGGGCTCAGAGGATAGAAGCAAGACAGCAAGCTAGGGACAAAACCGAAATACCAGATATGAGACCTATCCAGCAGAGAAAGAACCCCTATTTTAATAGAAGGACAGAGACAGCAGGAACTAGAAACGATCAACCACAACCCATGGATGTCGATACATCATCTCGTTTTCGGCAATCGACACAATTCCAGCAACAGAACATCATGACTCAGAGACAGCCACCTAACAACTCCTGGCAAGCTCAAATAAACAGACAGAGCGGACAGGGATGCGCGCAGAAGAGACAGAATGACAGTAGCGCTAGACTTACAGGACAAAAACAACAGAGAATAAATCACCTACAATCAGAGGAAGATACACACAACCAAGGGGACTACGAATACAGAATCCAAGCTGAAGCAGAGGTTGACGACATAGATGACGAATCGGCAGAATACGACCAGATAAATATTTTAGAGGAAGCTCCCTGCTACCGTTCATTGAGAGAATAGTGGCAGGTAGAACGATTAAATTATTGATAGACACAGGGACCTCGAAAAATTACATAAAACCGTTGGACGAATTAAAAGCCATAAAACCAACAAACAAACCATTTAGAGTAAAATCAATACACGGCTACAACACTATCGACAGGAAATGTACTATGAATATATTTAATACAAATACGACATTCTTCTTACTCCCACACCTAACGACATTTGACGGAATAATCGGACTGGACCTATTAAAACAAAGTGACGTCCGGCTCGACTTTAAAAACCAAACAGTAGTGTCAAAAAGCGGCTCCGAAATAATTGAATTTCTAAAATGCGCAAGCGTTAATTTTACAAAAATTGAAGAAATTAAAGTACCCCAGGAAATATCACGGGAGTTCCAACAAATGATCAGTAACAGGACAGGTGTTTTTGCGGAACCTGATGAGGCACTTCCATTTAATACCGATATTGTTGCAACTATTCGGACAGAGGACGACAGAGTCGTCCACACCAGACTGTACCCGTACCCTATGGGTGTATCGGACTTTGTAAGCTCGGAAACACAAACCTTGCTAAAAGATGGGATTATACGACCGTCACAATCACCCTATAACAACCCAGTATGGGTGGTCGACAAAAAAGGCACCGAGGAACAGGGAAACACAAAGAAACGTTTGGTTATAGACTTCAGGAAATTAAACCTAAAGACAATAGACGACAAATATCCCATTCCAAACATAGCTTCAATCCTTTCCAACTTGGGGAAGGCTAAATTTTTCACAACATTAGATCTAAAATCCGTATTCCATCAGATACTCCTCGCTGAAGAAGACAGAGAAAAAACCGCTTTCTCTGTAGAAAATGAGAAGTATGAGTTTTGCAGACTTCCCTTCGGACTAAAAAACGCACCCAGCATCTTTCAGAGAGCTATTGACAACGTACTCAGAGAACGCATTGGCAAGTCATGCTATGTTTATATCGATGATGTAATCATATTCTCGGAGACCATGAAAGGCCACGTTGAACACATAGCTTGGGTGTTAGACAAACTTTTCAATGCAAACATGAGAGTGTCACGCGAAAAATCACACTTCTTCAAGGAGAATGTTGAGTACTTAGGCTTTATCGTTTCAAGTCACGGTATCAAAACATGCCCTAGCAAAGTTGAGGCTATTCGCAACTACGAAAAACCGACTAACCTTTTCAACGTCAGATCATTCCTGGGACTAGCAAGTTACTATAGGTGTTTCATCAAAGACTTTGCAACCATTGCGAAGCCATTGAGTGATATCCTAAAAGGTGACAATGGCAAAGTGAGCGGGACACAATCAAAAAAGATTCCAATTGACCTTGAGGAGGAACAATACAAGGCATTCGAGAAACTCAAGGAAGTCTTAGCATCAGAAAACGTCATATCCAGATTATAATAAAGCATTCGACTTAACCACAGATGCTTCGTCCTTTGGGTTGGGCGCAGTTCTTTCGCAGAACGGAAGACCGATAACCATGATATCAAGGACTTTGAAGGATAGAGAAATGCACTTTGCAACAAATGAAAGAGAACTTCTTGCGATAGTCTGGGCACTAAAAAATTTGAGGCACTACCTCTATGGGGTTAAGAACCTAAACATTTACACCGATCACCAGCCCCTTACGTTTGCGGTCTCCGACCGGCACCCAAATGCAAAGATTAAACGTTGGAAAGCTTTCATAGACGAATACAATGCAAACGTGTATTACAAACCAGGAAAGGAAAATTACGTTGCTGACGCGTTATCACGCCATAACATCCATACACTAGAGAATGAGATCCAGTCTGACTTAGCCACAATACATAGTGAACAGTCATCAACCTACGCAATAGAACCCACTGACAAACCATTAAATTGTTACCGAAATCAAATAATAATAGAAAAAAGCAGGGCCCCTTCCAATCGAACCACAATCCTCTTCAGCGAAAAGATAAGACACACAATAGAGTTTTCTGACAGGGATACCTTAATAGAGAGAGTAAGTGACGTTGTGAAAAAAGATGTCGTAAACGCAATCTATTGCGATTTACCCATTTTGGCCTTTATACAACACAAATTAATAGAAACATTCCCGACCACGATTTTCAGACACACTAAACTCTTAGTAACGGACATAATAGACAAAAACAAAAAGAAATAGTGACAACAGAACATAACAGCGCCCATAGGGCAGCACAGGAGAATGTTAAACAAATTCTGCAGGATTACTTCTTCCCCAAAATGACGAAATTAGCTATCGAAATCGCCTCAAACTGCAAAATTTTCAGAACATCAAAACACAACCGCCATCCACAGAAACAAGTACTCGGGGAAACACCTATACCTTCGTATACCGGCGACATTTACACATAGACATTTATTCGACAGACAGAAAACATTTTTTAACATGTATTGACAAATTTTCAAAATTCGCAATAGTCCAACCAATCGCATCTAAAACGATTGTGGACATTCAAACAGCGATTCTCCAACTCATCAATTTTTTTAAAAAAATAAAAACACTTTATTGCGATAACGAACCGTCAATAAAATCTGAGACAGTCAAATCATTGTTAGCTAACCAATACAACGTACAAATTGTAAATGCACTACCCCTGCATAGCACGTCAAATGGGCAAGTGGAAAGATTTCACAGCACCCTCAGTGACATTGCAAGGTGCCTAGCGACACAAAGGAAAATCTCGGACACTACAGAGACTATATTACAGGCGACTATTGAGTACAACAACACCATTCATTCGGTGACAGGAAAACGCCCCATTGATATAGTCCACACATCTTCTCCCGGATTGGACATAGACGTTAAAGGCAGAGTTCACATGGCACAACAGACCCAACTGAACAGACTGAACGAAAAGAGACATAACAGACAGTTTGAAGTAGGAGATGTAGTGCTGGTGAAGTCAAATAAGCGTTTAGGAAATAAGCTTACACCGTTATATGTAGAACAAAAGGTAGAAGCTGACTTGGGGACAACCGTCCTAATAAAAGGGAGGGTGGTCCACAAGGATAATTTAAGATAAACGAACTAACAGACACCGTAAACACATTAATAAATACTGCAAAAAACAAACAAATAGAATAATAACATCAGAACTGGAGGCCCTAATGTTGTCGGTTACCCTGGCAAAAGTTGGAATTGTAAATCCAGTTATATTAGATACAGATGATATTTCACAAATAATAAATGAACACTCTACAAATACAACGGTCACAGATATATTAAAAGTCTTAGAAATAAAAGCATTGTTAACTAATAAGTACTTGAATTCATTGTAAAATATCCAAATCCTAGATTAGTATGTAAGAAACTAACCCTATTCCCTATACAACGCAAATGAATGATAATAGACTTCGAAGGAAACAACGAAATAGCCGACTGCGGAAATCAGATCACACCGATCGGAAATTGTAGTGCGGCCCTCACGACAACATTCTGCAAGAAACTAGCTCATGGTACTTGCGCCCAACAATTACACTCGGTCGAAAATCTGTGCCACAACACTACAGGATGAACTAAGTCGGAAGCCTATAATATCAGAATCCATCGTAGTGGTGTTCATAATCCATTGCTACGCGTCGCTGAAGTCCTATCAGAATTACCGGAAAGCCAGGCATCAGCGAACCCTAAATACCATGATCGACAGCCTGAGGAAATCCGAGGACGTCTTTCACTTAAGCGTGGGAGGAGTTAACACGATCACTCAGCAGAATGAAAAAGAACAGAGTGTTTGTGTTTAAATCCGCGACGTCAGCCGAGATAGCGGATGTTGCCCAACATCGGCAAGCGGCGACACCCGACACCCGACACGAGGCGCAGACGTTGCAGTTTTCGGAGTTAGGGCTAGCTTAGCTTTAAGTTCTTTTTGTAATGAAGTACAGTTGATATTTGAGAATAAACGGTAACGGCCGTCGCCTTACCATAAACCTGAGTCTCTCAATTACGCGCAACACCGCGCGCACGACAAAACGTAAAAAAATAACTTGCACATATTGGCACAGCGCAGTCGCTGAGTAAACTGCGCAGTTAGCAGAGCGTATGCGTGTGCGTGTGTATGTGCGTTGCTTGCAATATACATATACATATGTATGTATGTACATACTATATATACATATTTACATATATATAAAATAAAAATAACATTGACATAATTTAAATAAAGTCAATATAATATACATATGTATGTATGTATAAAGCAAATCTATTATTTATTTATTTATTTATATAAAGAAATTGACAACATTCGTGAGTCAAATTATAAAATTACAAAATTAAAATTATAAACAGAAACAGGAAAAAGAAAAAGCCTAATACTAACAATATATAGCAATGATATCACCAACCCGATGGGGGTGTTTTATTTGCCGGGCCGACGAGCTATGCCCCAAATCACAGCCAGATATGGATAGTGATATCATTGAAACTAAGCAAGATAGAAGAAGTTAAAAAAAGGTTATAAAAATATAAGAAAAAATAAAAATCTTAAAAAGTAAAATACGATAAGAGAAATCACTACACAAGTAAGGAGGTGCATTCTCACAACTGTGGTGTGTGTGTGATTTCTCTGAAATATGCTAAAAGAGAAGATTTTATTAAGGAAAGAGAGAGTTCAGAACTAAATACATGAAAATAAGTATTGTACTTAGTACATAGAACACGAAACGCACTGTACAAGGAATAGTTACAGTTACACATAGGTAAATAAAGAGGAAATAGAAGGGAAGGCGAATCAATGCTACCGTTAATCAACTTATATAGAAAAGACTATTCTACGATTGATTAACGATGGAAGATCCAAAAGAAGAAGCCTACTACGATAAGACGGTAGACGAAGGTTACGATCCCAGTTTAGATTGCGCAAGGCAAAAAGAAGAAATTGCTTCTGAACCGATTCAATACGGTCCTGATACAATTTCTGCTGTGGCGACCATATAATAGAACAATATTCTAAAATAGGACGTACCAGCGAGACAAAAAGAAGTTTAGTGACAAACGGATCATTAAACTCTTTAGACCATCGTTTAATAAAACCAAGTACACTTTTGGCTTCATTAACGATGGTTAGAATATGGGTATTGAATCTAAGTTTACAGTCAAAGAGCACACCGAGATCTTTGATTGTAGAAATACGTTGCAAGGACACATTGTTGATTGTATAATCAGCAAAAAATGGAGAGGTACGACAGAAAGTCATTGTCATACACTTAGAACAATTTAGATGCAACTGATTAGCTTTACACCAATTTTGAAAGGATATTAGATAATCCTGTAGGCGTAGATGATCTATTGAGTTCTTGTATGAGAGACAGAGTTTTACATCATCTGCATACATAAATATCCTAGAGTAAGAAATACAGCTGGGAAGGTCTAAAAAGGGAGAAAAGTAGAGGGCCCAAGTGACTACCCTGAGGAACACCCGAAGAGACAAATATGACCTTCGAAATAGATGTTCTCAACAGAACTCTTTGGGTTCTACTTTTTAAATAGGAAGCAATCCAAAATAGAAGTTTAAGAGAAAATCCCAATTGGTCAAGCTTTTGAAGCAAGATGTCAATGCTGAACAGAGTCAAATGCCTTACTGAAATCAGTGTATATAACATCTGTTTGCATTTTCTTTAAAAAGCTTTCATTGACTAGGGATGAAAATTCTAATAAGTTCGTAGAGGTTGATCGATTCTGAACAAAACCATGCTGCGATGGTGAAATAATGGATTTACAAAAGTGCTGTAAATTAGAAGTTATAATTTTTTCAAATAACTTCGGAATAGCAGAAAGCTTGGCAATGCCTCTGTAATTTGAAATATCAGATCTTCCTCCTTTTTTATACAGAGGAATAATAAATGATTCTTTCCAAATTGAAGGAAATACCGAAGTATCAAGAGACAAATTAAACAGTTTTAATAAAGGTGACCACAAAGAAGCACTGCATTCTTTAATCACACAACTAGGAATACCATCCGCAACCGGAGAGAACGACGATTTCAACGTACGCATAGCGGATAAAAGAGAGACAGGAGAAATATTAGAAACGATAATAGCATTTCCATTAATTTCAGAATTTAAAATTGGAAAAGAATTGGTTTCAGAAATGGCAGTTGAATAAGTGGATTGGAAGAACTTTGCAAATAGATCTGAGGTATCTTGATCATTACAAGTTTTGTCCCAACCTTGGAAAAATGAGGATGGAAACCAAGAAGATTTACGCTTCAAATTTACAAATGAATAAAATCTTTTGGGATCACGAGCAAACTGCCTTTTACAGCGTATAAGGTAATTCTCATAACAACGAGAGTTTAAAATATTGAAATTGGCCTTAGCTAATGAGTATTTAGACCAATCAACGACCGAACCCGACTTTTTGAACTTTTTAAAACATTTAGATTTAAAATGTTTTTAGAGTTGAAAGAGTCGAAGTGAACCAGGGAAGCTTATTAGAAAAATATTTAGGAAGACACATAGAAACACAACTTGTCTAGAATAGCATTTAAAGTATTGTAGAATATTGAAACTGCAAAGTTTACATCAGCTGCCTCATATAAAGGAGCCCAATCTGTTGCATTAATGAGATCATTAAGCAAAACAAAATTACATTTATTAAAACAACGACGCTTTTTAGATGATGAGGGCGTAAGAATTGGTGGACAGTAAATAGGTATTAAAACCTCTAATGTTGGATGATATAAATCCTCAGGTATACAAAAGGGGTATGATCTTAAAACATTAATGCTGGCGTCATCATTAGTAAAAACAAGATCAAGAGAACGATTTAAATGATTAGAAATTGAGTTCATCTGATACATAGAAAGATTAAACAATTCATCAAAAAAATAATGATCAATTGTTGGAATAAGATAATTCGAATTAGGAAATGAGGCCCAAGAAGTGTTAGGTATATTAAAATCACCCAACACAAGAAATAAGTCATTATCTTGAACATATTCATACATTTCTTTAATACATGATATATGATGACTATAAACTTTCAAATCGGAAGAGGGAGGGATATTTGAACAAATAACGTATAGGCAACAAGACTGAAAAGTTATTTTAACTCCAATAATCTCAACATTGTGAATTGATGGGAATTTAAGAGATTCCGAGAGAAAATGGGATTTAACAGCTATTAAAACACAACCCCCTCTACGAGACGCGTGATCAAGTCTATAAATAGTGAAATTATTTGAAAAAACCTCACTATTATAAACATTTTGGCTTAACCACGTTTCAGTGAGGGCTATAAGTTCAGATTGGACACTACAGCTATGCAGAAATAGATTTATAAATTTAGAATTAAGGCCTCGAACATTTTGATAAATAATAGATAGCTGCGGAAAAGATGGAAAGAAACTTAGTTTTTTGATACAGCCTCAGATGAAGGTTGTACCGAAACGGGATTTAAAGACACTGGAGAAATTCTATTCCGAGTCTTAGGTTTGAATTCATGTACAACAACATGAGGTGGCCAAAAGTTTGGATCACATATTGTATCGAAAAATTCAATTGGGACATTGATTTTAAACAAAGCAATTTCACGAGGAGTCGCAAAATTAAACTTCGTTATAAATACTTTAGATGAAATTTTACTTTCAATAAGAGCAGACACAACCTCACATGTCGTATCTGATGAAAGCCTAGATAAGAAAACTTGCTTTCGAGGAGACACAACAGATAAATGGGGTAATATAGGAGTAGGAGACGGTGTAGGAGACGGTGACTGAATGTTGTTCTTAGATTGAGCAACACTCGGAGAAACTTTACCTTTTTTATTAGTGGCCTTTTGAATGTCTGTGCTGACACTAGACCCAGATATTTCAACAGAATCATCAGGTATTGGAATTGATAATTCTTGACAAGGGGTTGATAAGGTAGGAGATGGTAATTGAATGGAGGGAGGAACTAGCAGTGATGGAGTAATCACTGTATTCAGCGGAGAATCAAACTTATACTGATACAAAATATCCTCTCCAGCTTTTAGTTCCTCTTCTAGCTGTTTTGAAAATTTGCTCAGATTTGAATACTGAACCCGCACAGAATTATACATCTTGGAAAAATTTAATTGTTTTTCCAAACAATCCGGGCAAGACCAGCGTAATCCACCACACCCACTTTTGGGAGCAGCCATGACTCTATCACAGTCACGCCCCGAGATGCCAGCACATTTAATGTGCATTAGATTCTCGCACAACCAGCACCCAACAAATTGCATTTGTGCAGAATCAGTGATATGCCGAAGTGTACATGATTTCTTACAGCAAATCATATTGGCAAGTAGGGGAGATAATCAAAACAAAAATACAAACAGCTTTAGATAGTAAAAAAATAAAAGATAAAAGACAAAGAGAGGATTAACTGTGATTGGGAGAAACAAAAATCACAAACAACAACACTCAGCTACTACAAAGATCAAAAGAATAAACAGTTGATGAAAACAGAAAATAGAGCGGGAGAGAGCTGCACTTGAAGCGAAATAAATTTCGTAAGAAACAAAAACAAAATACTAAGCTAAGCCTGAGCGATGCGACAGCGAACACACACACTAACTCGTGTAAAAAAGCTGAGCGTGAGCGAGCGACAGCGAACACACACAGTAACGCGTTTAAAAAAAGAACAGAAAAGCAAATAAGAACAACGAAAGAATAGAAATAACTAAAACGAAAATTGCAATTTGGATATACACCGACGCTCACAAAACTATTGTAAATAAAATAAAAAACACAATGTTTATAAGCAAAAATCACGGCAGTATCAAAACTAAAAATGCAATAATCACCAATACACAAATAATGCATAAATTTACAACAAATTAAAGAACAGAAATATTTAAAAGTACGGAGCGCAAACAAAAAACACGTCTTACTCTCACAAACTCAGAACTCTCTCGAGTTTTGTTTATGTTATTAAACAAAATGTTTACCAAACGTTTACGTACACACGCACGTGCTAACATCGGCAGAAGCGTCTAGAAAATTCTAAGAATTCATAACAACAACAACAAACACAAATTGGGGATGAATTTTCAGCAGAAGCTCAGCAGCTCAGTAGCAGTAGATCAATAACATTACTTAGGAATTCGCTATCTCACTCTTATGTATTGCAACGGCTGTGTTGGTAGAAGAGATGATCGCCGACATAAAGTCTTGGGTTTGATTCTCTAAGCTGACGTCAACTTTTTTTATGCAAGTTACTTAATCTTTTTTTTTTTAATTTTTTAATTTAATTTAAAATGATATACAAACTTTGAAGTGCATTTAAAGCCGCCGATAGGCGGGGTTCAGGGTATTTCCTAGTCGGGCACCTCCGACTAGAGTTTCCTTACTTGTTTTTTTTTTAATTTTATTTAAAATTATATAGTTTTATGAAAACTGTGAAGTGCACTTAAAATCGCCGATAGGCGGGGTTTACGGTATTTCCTAGTCCGAGATCGGCATGTTGTTAACTGAAGGCATGTCGTGCGTATACGGGCTGTAGAGGGTTGGCCCTAATAAGCTTCCGTAGGGTACACCAGCTCTGACCGTCTTTGCTTGAAAGGACACCCCGTCCTGAACAACTTTAAAGGATCGCTCATGTAGGAAGCTTTTAAAAATCAGATAAAGTTGTGGATTGAGTAACTTTTAAAGTTAATGCAGGAGACCTACATTTAACACCCTATCATATTATACACTCAAACGTGGTACTCCTTTTCGTGGACCCCTCAAGAATAAAATTTACAACTCGGAGCAGTTGCTAAGGCGTGCCGTGCCTGAGCCTACAGCCAAACTGGAATTTTGGAATTGCCTTTTTGACCGCGCTGGTTCGAGGATCCTTCTTCAATAATTTGCCAAATGCTGGCAGAAGGCTTATTGGCCGATATGAATCTAGCTCATCTGCTTGCTTCCCAATTTTGTGTGGCATGATTATGTTGCGCTTTTTCCAGGCGCCAGGGAAGTGTCCGAGTCGAAGTGTGGAGTTGAAAATCAACGCGAGGAAAAACAAAGCTCTGCGAGGAAACAGCTTGATAGGGCGATTATCAAACTGGTCCTGGGCTGGAGCTTTGTTATTACGAAGCTCTTTTATTTCCGTTTCCACTTCGGTAAGGTTTATAGGAGTTATAGGGAGGGCCAACTGCAACTGGGGCTTCTAGAGATTCGGTTACTATCTGCACTCTTCTTTGGTGACGATATTTCAAACGGCTGGAATCCTTCTTTCAGATTTTCCGCAAATGCTTCGGCTCTTTCCTGGGGGATCTTGCCCGAGAGCCATCTGGCTTTCGGACAGGAAATTTCGGAGAAACTTGCCTTTTGAACCTCCTCGTAAGCTTCCAGAGCGCAAAGGCTGAACTTTCATCGGGAGAGGCTTTCTGCAGGAAGGCGTCAGTGGCTTCTCTTTTTAGTATGGCTAACACATTTTTCAACCTGTTATAGATCCCTACAGTATATCGATCGCCGGGTCATTGGTTCTGATGAACTCGCGTCTAAGGCGTTTCTTGAACGTTAGAAGGCCTACTGCTTCCGCAGAGAGAGTGTGGTTGCTGCGCCGTCTCTACGGTGATTTGCACCTGCTGGGGCAGAAAGAGCAGCGCTCTTAGCCGTGCTTATAAATGCTTCGACAGCTTGGTCGCCATCTTCCGGCGTGTTTAACTCCGTGTTGAGATTAAAGGCATTTTTCATTTCGTCTTGGAAGAGTTTAATGTTGCCACCAGGAGAAATAAGCTTCAATATTGGTGTGATTCGCTGGGGCGACATTGATAGAGAGCAACCAAGGGCAAATGATCCGATGAACTACTTCATACTCCTCTCACACCGAGAGCAGACTGCTAGGTATACCCTTGTATAAATAGAAGTATATATTTACATATATATAAAATAATAATAAAATTGATATAATTTATCAATTATGTTATGAAACAAAACGTTTACCAAAAGTATACGTACACACGCACGTGGTAGCAGCAGCCGTAGAAAATTCTAAGAATTCATAACAACAACAAAGATAAATTGGGGATGAATTTTCAGCAGAAGTTCAGCACCTCAGTAGCTCAATAGCTTTACTTAGGAATTCGCTATTTCACACTCATGTAGTGCAACGGCGGTGTTGGTAGGAGCGCCGATCGCCGACATGAAGACCCGGGTTCGATTCTCTAAGCTGCAGTCAATTTTTTTTTTGTATGCTCGTTACTTTTTTATAAATGTAATTTAAAATTATATAGTTCTATGAAAACTCAAAAGTGCATTTCAAATCGCCGATAGGGGGGGTTTAGGGTATTTCCTAGTCGGGAACCCTTATTACATTTATTATTACATTTATAATATTTAAGAAATCAATTAAAATGGTAAAAGGTCAAAAAGTCAATAAATTGTGAGTTTATAGGTCAAGAACAGTATTTTTTTCTATTGTTCACGCCCCCAGTGGTTGTGGGGATATAAATTTTTGGCCGATCTTTATCTGATCGTGACAATTACTCACGTACTACGTGTCGTTCTAGCTCTAAAACTGTAGAAGATACTGTTTCTCCAGATTTGCCACGCCCCTAATGGGTGCATATATATCCGCCATTGACCTTATTATGCCACATGTGTACACATTTCAAATATTAACCCCGTCTCTTTCAGAGATACAGGAAAATACATTTTTCAATTTGACTCGCTACTAGTGGGCGTATCGGAAAAATCTTGACACTGTATCTGACGAGGGTATACACGAGTATATATTCCAAATTTCAAGTCTCTAGCTTCTCTAGCATAGAAATTGTTAGCGTTCATACTGACAGACGCCCAGGTGGATATTGCATAAAACCAATATACTCATTTCCCTTTGTGAATGAGTTTAATTACCCTGACAACCCATATTAAACAACTATAATACACAACAAAAAACGAAACCTATTTTAAACAATTAAAAAGCTATTCTACAAAACAGAGCTGCGGTGCTTTCGCTTTTAACATTGAATACTTAAATTTAAATTTTACCTGCTTACAACATATTTCGTCCTGTTTCTTCTAGAATATAACATACAACTTATCCATAAATTTTTTATTCTCTTATTATAGGGAGAATCTAATGAAGCAAGACTAGCAGTAGCTAATCAACGAGCCCACCAGCTTTTCAAATAAACCAATTTTAAAATGCGAGCATGTATATACCAAAAATTGTTTATCATTGTTATATAAATATTAGTATCGCGTAACTACTCAGTGCTCCAACAGCTGTAAATAATATGAACAAATTATATTATCGTGTTTATTACTCTCAATACATTATCAAAAAATTCTGTTTTGTATTTAAGAACATTATTTTATATTAAATGGATTATACAAAATCAATATGTAACTTTTGTTTTATTCTGTTTTGTATTTAAGAACATTATTTTATATTAAATGGATTATACAAAATCAATATGTAACTTTTGTTTTATAAAAATAATATTAAATTAGTTAGTAAAACTATTACCGCTCATTTGAATCCAAAAGTTTCTTTATTGCCAATTTGTTTCGTAAAATAGTTTCTAATGTGTGTTTGATTTTACAAAAATTCGAAGAAACAATATTAAATAATTAATATAAAATTAAATGCACATTTAAATAAAAATAATATTAATAATTTTTAAATATATCTGTCCAAGATTGAAATTACATTTCTTTAGATATTATAAGAATTGAAATAATATGTTTTTTGGGAAAAATGAAAAATGTTTTGTTTTTTGTAGTCGAAAAATATTTCCTTCTAATGCACACAGTTATAATTTATACATTTATAGTTATAATTTATATATAACTTACCTTAGCCGCTGTATACTTCACGGCGTTCTACTATATCTGAAGATAAATTTATAGAACTCTTCGACAACCACGAAAACTGTGATTTTGTCTAGTGCCTTCTGAAGGGAAACAGGTATATAATGCAATTATAAAACCACATAACAAGCTCGTTTACGTCCAGAAATCAATTTTCCGAAGATGATAATTACACTGAACTACACAGTTTTTTTTTCTTTCTATATTTACAATATTTACATTTTTATTTACATATTTGTTACTATTTATACTATATACAGCGATGTTTTTCCGCAATGGGCTGCCTGGAAATGATGACTTATAGTATCATATTTAAATAAGCTTTATCTACGCCCACAGGGGGCGTGGAAAACCGCACGAATTAATACCTCCTACAGTTTTAGTTCTAAAAGTTTCAAAATTGGATGCTATGTTACTATCGATCGCCTAAAATTAAAATACTTAATAATAAAGTTATGTTATCAAGAGCAGATAACAAAACAAGTAAGTGTGCTTTAGTGCAGCTAGCTAATACAATAATATAATGCAACCAGCACATGCACATACACACGCACGACCGCATGAGCACACGCTCTGCTAGCTGCGCAGTAACAGTAAAGATTCAAAGGGCCTGAGTTATAGGAAGTGAAATATTTAATAACTTTTTTGTTCACTTCTTAAGTTCTTAATAATATTCATATGTGGAATGAGATATTTACAAACATGTTACGAAGGGTATCCAAAAACGACAAAATATTTTATTTATTTTTAGTTTAAATGGTATACAGAACTTTACAATTTAACGAAATGAATCGATAATAAGGAAACGGGATTAATCAGAACCTGAGAACCTAAGAACTTGGACTTGAAATTTTTAATGGTTTCTATATAGCAAAAAGTATAAATATTCTTGATCAGGTCGACAAGCTGAGTCGCTATATGTATGTAGCCCTGTCCGTTTGTCCGTCCATCTCGTAAACGACAAAAGCTAGAGAAATTTGACATGTATACTCGTGTATACCACACGCAGTACGTGTTTGTTTTTTGATTTTATGGTATTTTCGATTTAGTTTTTCGATCCTCTCTCATTATTACGTTACATATATAAAGTAAGCATAGCATAGATATAATTTAAGTAAAGTCAAGTTAATATATAGATAAAATGCCGAATAATTAGTTAAAATATATTCAGTTTTTAAACAAAACGTTTATTCCTAAACGCACGTGGTAGCAGCAGCAGAAGCATCTTGAAAATTTTAAGAATTCATAAACAAAGTTAAATTGGGGATGAACTGGTAGCTCAGTAGAAAAGTAGTAACTTTACTTAAGAATTCGCTATTCGTTATTTACTCAAGTAGTGCAACGGTGGTGTTGGTAGAAGCGGCGCTCAGTGGCACGGTACCCCAGATTCATCATTAAAAACTTTAATCGATTTTCAGTTTTAAAATTATATCTTCTACATCTTTATAGTTAGAAACTCCAAGAACCATCCAAGAACCAAGAACCAATATTTAACTACAAATTAAAATCGTAATTATAATTGATATAGTGTATAGAGCCCATTGAAAATTGGAAATCCGTGTAAAATTGTTGTCTTAAAATATATGTAAAATGCAGAAGTAGGCTTGCCAAACCCCATAAAGTACATACATTCTTGATCTTGATTTTGTACTGTCCTTCCGTCAGTCAGATGTACAGCACATGCATTTTCATTTTGTTTAAGAAAATCCATAACTTTTCTTTTTTTTTTTGGTAATATCTATAAAAACAACAATCGAAATTCACTTATTAAATTGTATCTACGTCTTTAAAGCTAGAGCCTCCAAATTTAGTTTTATGTATTTTTTATATAATTTATGTTATGTACTTTGGATACCGGTTGTACATTTAATAAAATTTTTTAAATTAAATGTAAGATGCGAACTATGCTCGCAAATAACAGTTGAGTGTTGAGTGTTGAGTGCAACTTGCAAATAAAGCCAATGAAAAAGATAAAATCCTTACTTACTTGTCAAACTTTCAATATAATATGTAGATTGTATGCTGAGCTTTTATTCAAAATCTATTGGATAAATTATCAGATGGTGTACAAAATCAATACAACGGAGATGTTTGTAGATAGTGATTACCAACTTACCTTAGCCGCTGTATACTTCACGGCTTTCTACCATATCTGAAGATAAATTTATAGAGTTCTTCGACAACCACGAAAACTGTGATTTTGTCTAGTGCCTTCTGAAGGGAAACAGGTATATAATGCAATTATAAAACCACATAACAAGCTCGTTTACGTCCAGCAATTAATTTTCCGAAGATGTAATGTCGGTTTTTATCTATATACCTATTATTTTTCTGATTATTTCCTACATAGTTTTCTTACTTGTTCTGTAGGAGGACTTTCTCAATCAAACTACCAGAAATTGATATTTGCATTCGTATGTGTGTATTTGCCAAAACACAAGCCTCTTTTATTTCCGAAAGCGAAAAATTTTAAAATCTGTATATAATTATACTGAACTATACAGTTTTTTTATATTTACAATATTTACATTTTTATTTACATATTTTGTTAATATAGCTGCTATTACTGTTACAATTCATAACAACTTATACTATAGTGGCGGATAAAGTTCAAAATTTAAAAGGTCCTGTGGGGCAGGTAATTTGGGTGAACTCTCTTGAGTCTCCTTCTCATCCTGACTCCGCGGATACGTCGCCTTCTTAGAAGCCTTCCCGTCAATTGATTAGGGTGATTGATCACATCTCGGATCCTCGGTACATAGCGATGTCGCTGTTGCGTATGTACCATGCTGCACCAGAAATTCTACGTAGGATTTGGGACTGCACAACACGTATTTTGTTGAGGTGCGACTTTGCAGACTTCGCAGGCCGTATACCTGAATGTCATATCTCCAGATGGGTGCCAGGATGACATTATATATGAGCGCCTTGTAGGTCAGCGATAGTTTATTACTGGCATTTAGAAGCCAAGCCCTTGCCCTTGATAAAGGGATGAATTTTCAGCAGAAGTTCAGCAGCTCAGTAGCTTAATAACTTTACTAAGGAATTCGCTATCTCACACTCATGTAGTGCAACGGCGGTGTTGATAGGAGCGCTGATCGCCGACATGAAGACCCAATTCTCTAAGCTGCCGTCAAAATTTTTCTTTATACAAGTTACTTATTTTTTTTTTTTAATTTAATTAAAAATTATATAGTTCTATGAAAACTGTGAAGGGCACTTAAAATCGCCGATAGGCGGGGTTTAGGGTATTTCCTAGTCCGAGATCGGCATGTTGTTAGCTGGCATGTCCTGTCCTGTCCTTTTCGTGGATCCCCTGAAGAATAAAATTTACAATTCGGTGCAGTTTCTAAGGCGTGCCGTGCCTGAGCCTACAGCCAAACTGGAATTTTGGAATTGCCTTTTTGACCGCGCTGGTTCGAGGATCCTTCTTCAATAATTTGCCAAATGCTGGCAGAAGGCTTATTGGCCGATATGAATCTAGCTCATCTGCTTGCTTCCCAATTTTGTGTAGCATGATTATGTTGGCCTTTTTCCAGGCGCCAGGGAAGTGTCCGAGTCGAAGTGTGGAGTTGAAAATCAACGCGAGGAAAAAAAAAGCTCTGCGAGGAAGCAGCTTGATAGGGCGATTATCAAATTGGTCCTGGCCTGGAGCTTTGTTATTACGAAGCTCTTTTATTTCCGTTTCCACTTCGGTAAGGTTTATAGGAGTTATAGGGAGGGCCAACTGCACTGGAGCTTCTAGAGATTCGGTTACTAGCTGCGCTTTTCTTGGCGACGATGTTTCAAACGGCTGAAATCCTTCTTCCAGATTTTCCGCAAATGCTTCGGCGCTTTCCTGAGGGATCTTGCCCGAGAGCCATCTGGCTTTCGGACAGGAAATTTCGGAGAAACTTGCCTTTTGAACCTCCTCGTAAGCTTCCAGAGCGCAAAGGCTGAACTTTCATCGGGAGAGGATTCCTGCAGGAAGGCGTCAGTGGCTTCTCTTTTTAGTATGGCTAACACATTTTTCAACCTGTTATAGATCCCTACAGTATATCGATCGCCGAGTCATTGGTTCTGATGAACTTGCGTCTGAGGTGTTTCTTGAACGTTAGAAGGCCTACTGCTTCCGCAGAGAGAGTGTGCACCTGCTGGGGCAGAAAGAGCAGCGCTCTTAGCCGTGCTTATAAATGCTTCGACCGCTTTGTCGACATCTTCCGGCGTGTTTAACTCCATGTTGAGATTTGTTTTGTTTTATAATATAAACTTTTGTTTTATATATAATAATAATTAATTAGTTAGTAAAACTATTAGCGCTCATTTGAATCCAAAAGTTTCTTTATTGCTATTTTGTTTCGTGAAATAGTTTCTAATGTGTATTTGATTTTACAAAAATTCGAAGAAACAATATTAAATAAGTAATATAAAATTTAATACACAATTAAATAAAAACAACATAAATATTTTTTCAATATATCTGTCCAAGATTGAAATTACATTTCTTTAGATATTTTAAGAATTGAAATAATATGTTTTCTGGGAAAAATGATAGGGGGCAGGTGTTTTGGAAAATTTGGGTATGCAGGTTAGATGTTGCAGGGCAGTCGCAAAGAATGTGTATTATATTGATGTTTGCGGTTGTGTGACAGTTGGGGCAAGGAAGGGTGTTGTTAGGGTTATTATAGTGCTGTTGTGTGATTCTTGCGTGGCCTAGTCTTAGCCTTAGAAATTTTATTTGATCACTGCGTGTGATGCTTTTTTAGTGAATATTTTTTAGGTAGTTTGACGTGTTGGATAGGTTTGTATTTAATCTCTGGTACCATCGGTTGCAGAGCTCTATGTTCAATTTAAGTCTTTTTGAGAGTTCGTTTTTGACGAGTTTGTTTATGTCTGTAGTGTTAGGGGTATAGTGAAGGGGCATATAAAATGTGTCTTTGGCTGCACTGTCGGCTAACTCGTTCCCTTTAATGCCACAGTGGCTAGGGATCCAAAGAAGTTTTATTTTTGAGTCAGATTGGGTAAGCAGGGTTCTAATAGTTGTGGGATAAAGGCTATTGTTGTTAATATTGCGAATGGATTTTATGGATGCAATGGAGTCGGAGCAAATTATATACTTTCCAAGTCTGTTTTTGATCAGATTTATTGTATCGAGAATGGCTATGGTTTCAGCTGATAGGATGGATGAATAATGGGGAAGGATGCATCTTTTCAGGATTTCGTTTTCGGTCGTAATCGCAAAAGTGGCTGTGTTGTTTTGTGGAGAGCCGTCTGTTTATATGAATTTATGGTTGTTGTATTTCTCTTTGATTTCAAGAAATTGTTGTCTGAATGTGCTTGGTGGTGTGTTGGATTTGCTCCGTCTATGTAGTGTGGTATTGATGACAGAGGGGGGGAATAGCCATAGGGGTGTGGTGGTTTTGCTTGGGAGGGGAAGGTAGGGAACGTTGGTTTTTTTACATAATGCTATGGTTTTTTCTATTGTTGACGTCAATTTGTTCCTTTTTTGGCTGTCCTTCTGTTTAGTGTATCTGTGGAGCGGTGAGTTTTAGCTATGTAGGAGTGTTTTGTAGGCTTTAGCTGTGATCAGGTCTCTTTTTTGCTCTATTGTAGGTATGTTTGCTTCGAAAAGTAGGTTAGCGATAGGTGTTGAGCGTAGTGCCCCAAGTGATATGCGGATTGCGGCATTAAATAAGGTTTTGAGTTTATTGAGGGTTGATTTGGGAGCATACCCGTAGATGAGCAGTGCGTAGTCAATTTTCGGAATCACTATAGATTTTGTTACATTTAATATAGTGTATGTATTGCAGTTTAGCTTAGAGCTTCCTAGGCATTTAATGATGTTAAGTTTGTTGTTTAAGGTTGGCAGAATTTGTTTGATGTGCGCGTCCCATCTATATTTATTGTTAATGGTGAGTCCCAAGATCTTTATTTTGGTGACTGAGGGAATAGGGGTGTTGTTGCATGATATGCTGCAGATGCAGTTTTGCTTGCGGCAAACATGAATGTGTTGAGACTTTTCTACTGATAGTGATGCTCCTGAATATGAACACCACTCACATATGTTGGAAAAGAGTTGGTCGAGGTTGCAGAATTAATTTTTTTGTTTGCTAAGAGGAATGATAAGGTAAAAGTCGTCGGCGTAGGCGGTGAAATGGATTTCTTTTTGTACGCTGGTTAAGTGGGAGAGTCTGTTGTAGGCGATTAGGAAAAGGATGACGGATATTGGCGATCCCTGGGGAATGCCGTTTTGAAGAGGATAGGGATTACTTTTGACATTTTTTATTTTAACTACAATTTTCCGGTTTGCCATGAAATTCCGTATAAACTGTTTGATTTTTGGTCCAACTTTCCAGCGGTTTAATTGGTCTATTATTGGGTGGACACCGACTCTGTCGAAGGCTCTTGAGAAATCAAGGGCAATGATAGAGGCGTGCTTTTTGCTTCTTAGCGACTTTGTTATCAGGTGGTCTGCAAAGAGCAGACCGTCTGTGACGGATTTGGTTGGATTTGGTTGGGATGGATATAGTGGTTTTTCGATACCAACCACCAAAGGCGCCTGGCTATTATTTTTTCTAAGGTTTTGGATATGCAGCGGTTAAGGGAGATGGGTATATAACTGGTTATGAGTGTTTTGTTGGATTTGGGTTATATTATAGGAATGACAAGGCTGGTTTTGTAGGTGTTGTGAGTGGAGAAGTGTGTTTGTGATCCGTTATTAAGTATAGTGAGATTGGCGTTTTGGAGGAACTTTGATAGGGTACGTCCTCTCCGGTTATCTTGGGCTGATCCCCAGCTGTGATGTTTGCTGTTGAAATCGCCTAGGATAATTTGGTTGGTGCTGTTAGTGCGTGGTATAAAGTGTTTGGTTAAGTCATTAGGTGAAAATATTTTGGTGGGAGGGTATATACAGAAATAATGTTAATTTTCCTATTAGACATAATTTCGATTCCTAGCGTTTCTATGTGTGTATGTTGATCTAGTGTCTTATGTTCAATGGATTTGTGGACCAATATGGCTACACCGCCAAATCGGTTGGAAGCTGTATTGGTGTAAATTTGAAAGTTTACTGGGACAGGGGTGGGGATAAGTGTATTGTAAAAGTGGGTTTCTTGGAGACATACTATGTGTGGTGAGTATTTTTTTATTATAATTAGCAGTTCGTTATAGTTGTTTCTGTATCCTTTCATATTCCATTGTATTATTTTAAGCATTGCTATATTTTTAAGATTTGGGATCTTGGGTTGAGTATTTGGGTTTGTTTTGAGTTAAAGGTTAAAGTATAGAGTATGAGTTTGGTATAAAGTTTGTTTCTATTTACTTGTTTTGTTTTAGATAGATTCGCTATCACTATTGTTATACCCTGAACCCATTAAAAATGGGTAATCAGGGTATAATGGTTTTGTTGCAGCCCAAATGTATGTAACAGGCAGAAGGAGGCGTGGCAGACCCCATAAAGTATATATATTCTTGATCAGGACGACAAGCCGAGTCGATTGAGCCCTGTCCGTCTGTCTGTCTGTCCGTCTGTCCGTATGTTTGAACGCGTGGATCTCAGAACCTATAATAGCTAGAGACTTGAACTTTTTTTTATAGATTCGTGTATATCACGCGCAGGTCGAGTTTGTTTTAGAAATTCGATAACTCTTCTCGTTCTTTTTTTATCGATTAAAAACGAAATCGATTTTCAGTTTTAAAATTATATCTTCTACATCTTTATAGTTAGAGACTCCAAATCTTGTATTTAGCTTAATGGGACTTTTATACAATTTTGATTTTTGTTAAATTTTGGATGCCACGCCCCCTTCGCCCAAATTTTCAAACCACTTATTTCAAATACTAGAGACTTGTGCTTTTGCACATACACGCATATGAATGATATAATTACGCTGCGCAAGTTTGATTAAGAAAGTCGATCTACAAAAAAAGTTATTAAATTTAATTTTCCATAACACGCACATATTGGCGCAGCGAAGTCGCTGAGTAAACTGCGCAGTTAGCAGAGCGTATGCGTGTGCGTGTGTATGTATGCGTTGCTTGCAATATACATACATATGTATGTACACAAGTACATACTGTATATATTTACATATATGTATATATGTATATATGTATGTATGTATACATGTATATAAAATAAGAGTAACATTGATATAACTTAAATAAAGTCAATATAATATACATATGTATGTACATACATATGAATAGATGAAATGCATTATGTTATAAAACGAAACGTTTACCAAACGTTTACGTACACACGCGCATGGCAACAGCAGCAGAAGCTCTAGAAAATTCGAAGAATTCATAACAACAACAACAAAGACAAATTGGGGATGAATTTTAAGCAGAAGTTCAGCAGCTCAGTAGCAGCAGCTCAGTAGCTCAATAACTGTACTTAGGAATTCGCTATCTCACTCTTATGTATTGCAACGGCTGTGTTGATAGAAGCGATGATCGCCGACATAAAGTCTTGGGTTCGATTCTCTAAGCTGACGTCAAAACTTTTTTTATGCAAGTTACTTAATCTTTTTTGTTTTTTTTTAATTTTTTAATTTAATTTAAAATTATATATAAACTTTGAAGTGCATTTAAAGCCGCCGATAGGCGGGGTTCAGGGTATTTCCTAGTCGGGCACCTCCGACTAGAGTTTCCTTACTTGTTTTTATGAAGGTTTTTGTTTGTGGGTTTTGATTTTGTTTTTGGTTTAGAGGGCTTAAAGTTAGTTGCTAGTGGGCTAGATTTATCTTTGGTAAATATTCTTAGTTTTAGGTCTTCAGTTGACTGTGATAGATATGATTTGTTTTCCGTGTGGGGAGGGTTACCGTCTGTTTCCATATCTTCTGTTACAGTGGAGTTAGGTTGATACCTTTTTTTATATCTGTGAATACTTTCTCCAGGGGGGAGATCGTAGATGGAGTGCTTGCTGCGTAGTAATGATTTGTGCATGTGAGCATTGTGTATTGGTTGAATTGTGTGTTAGTGTTGATGTGTTTGGCGTTGGTTGTGCAAGAGTTTTAGCATAGATGTTTCTCAACTGTTGATTGTGCCTGTTGTGATATATATCAAGTGCGGTTTTGTTATCAACTTTTTCGGTGATTTTTATTGCAGTTAGCTCTTGTTGTTTGAGGAAGGTGGGGCATTTACGGTCGAGTGGGCTATGTTGGTGGTCAATTTGGGGGTTATTTTTGCAATTTAGGCAGTTTTGCGTATTTTTGCAGAGTTCCCCTTCATATGTATGTTTTGCTTCTGAGCAGTTTTTGCATATTTCGGAGCTCTTGCAGATAGCGGTAGGGTGTCCAAAGCGGAGACAATTTTTGCACCGCAGCGGGAGTGGGATATATGGTCGTACACGGACGGTTTCGTAGCCAATTTTTATTAATTCGGGTAGTTTGTGAGTTGAAAATGTAATTGTTATGAGACCAGTTTCGACAAGTGAGGTTTGTTCTTGGTTTGTGTTGTTTGTTTGTTTTTTTTAGAAATGTGCGCACTTCGATTACGTTCTGTGGTTTTAATTCTTCCAGTATTTCGCTTTCAGCTATGTTTCGTAGCTCATTGCAATATATTACGCCTTTGGTTGTGTTTAAAGTCTTGTGTTCTGTTGCAGTGATATCGAGATTATTCATTTTTTTAGTGCAATTAGTTTCAGTGCTTGCAGTTTGTTTTTAGTTTTAATAAGCAGGGAGCCGTCTCTTGTTTTTTTACATGTTTCAACTTCTCCTCCGCATGCATAGTCTATGGTTTTTTTTATGATAAACGGTGTCACTTTTTCGAATGATTCGTTGTCGTTCCGTTTTAGTACAATGTATTTTGGCTCGTTTAGTTGTGTTTTGTAGGTTTTGCTTCTATCGGGTGGTTCGTTCATGGTTGTTATTTTTGGGCTATTGCCCGGTGTAACTGTTTATGGTGTGTGTTTGCTTTTGTTTCTGTTTGCTTTTGCGGTTGATTTTTGTTAGTCGCGCGTTTGCTGATAAGCTTTGCGTTTGCGTAGCGGGGTTTTGCTTTTGTTTTTATTTTTGATGCAGCCCGTCTTATCTCTTGAGAAGTTGAAGTGATACTGAGTCGAAAAATATTTCCTTCTAATGCACACAGTCATAATTTATACAAAAATTTTAAGTAGTTATTTATAAGGATAATTGTAGAATAGTTTTACGAGAATATATTATTCAACTATCGAATCCTCATATCAAAACGAACACCAAAGAGCCGACAGATTAATGTGACCTATAAAATTGGACAAAGGAGTAAACGACCAATTAATATTCCTTAATAATTAAAAGTAATTATATTTTAATAGTTTTAAATTTCACAATTATTTTTGTACGTGTTATTTGATAATTTATAAGAAAAAAAATTTAATTTATATATGCAGTCTACGAATTAGAAATTTAAAAATCATGTAAAGCATCTATTTTTCACTACTTAACATAGGCATTTATAAATCTGAAGATGTAAGATTTTTGGCCCTTCGAAACATATTTTAATTCAAATTAATAACGTGATGAAGATTAGATTTGTTAACATTTTTTGCTCACTACAAAATGTTATAGAATTCATCCAACAACCTAAATAATATATTCAAAATTGAAATAAATTATCGTTCAAGCAAAACTTTTGTTTTTTATACCCTGAACCCATTAAAAATGGGTAATCAGGGTATAATGGTTTTGTTGCAGCCCAAATGTATGTAACAGGCAGAAGGAGGCGTGGCAGACCCCATAAAGTATATATATTCTTGATCAGGACGACAAGCCGAGTCGATTGAGCCCTGTCCGTCTGTCTGTCTGTCCGTCTGTCCGTCCGTCCGTCTGTCCATCTGTCCGTATGTTTGAACGCGTGGATCTCAGAACCTATAATAGCTAGAGACTTGAACTTTTTTTTATAGATTCGTGTATATCACGCGCAGGTCGAGTTTGTTTTAGAAATTCGATAACTCTTCTCGTTCTTTTTTTATCGATTAAAAACGAAATCGATTTTCAGTTTTAAAATTATATCTTCTACATCTTTATAGTTAGAGACTCCAAATCTTGTATTTAGCTTAATGGGACTTTTATACAATTTTGATTTTTGTTAAATTTTGGATGCCACGCCCCCTTCGCCCAAATTTTCAAAACACTTTTTTCAAATACTAGAGACTTGTGCTTTTGCACATACACGCATATGAATGATATAATTACGCTGCGCAAGTTTGATTAAAAAATTCGATCTACAAAAAAAGTTATTAAACATTTAATTTTCTATAACACGCACATATTGGCGCAGCGAAGTCGCTGAGTAAACTGCGCAGTTAGCAGAGCGTATGCGTGTGCGTGTGTATGTATGCGTTGCTTGCAATATACATACATATGTATGTACATACTGTATATATTTACATATATATAAAATAAGAGTAACATTGATATAACTTAAATAAAGTCAATATAATATACATATGTACATACATACATACATATGAATAGATGAAATGCATTATGTTATTAAACGAAACGTTTACCAAACGTTTACGTACATACACACGCGCGTGGCAACAGCAGCAGAAGCTCTAGAAAATTCAAAGAATTCATAACAACAACAACAAAGACAAATTGGGGATGAATTTTAAGCAGAAGTTCAGCAGCTCAGTAGCAGCAGCTCAGTAGCTCAATAACTGTACTTAGGAATTCGCTATCTCACTCTTATGTATTGCAACGGCTGTGTTGATAGAAGCGATGATCGCCGACATAAAGTCTCGGGTTCGATTCTCTAAGCTGACGTCAAAAATTTTTTTATGCAAGTTACTTAATCTTTTTTTTTTTTTAATTTTTTAATTTAATTTAAAGTGCATTTAAAGCCGCCGATAGGCGGGGTTCAGGGTATTTCCTAGTCGGGCACCTCCGACTAGAGTTTCCTTACTTGTTTTTTTATCATTTTTGTTCATAAGTTTCATTACGGTGCGACCTAAAGTTTCTGTTATTGAGAATACTTTTTGTGCTCTATTATCCTACCTGAAGAACCATCAACCAAAATATTTAATATTTATATTATTTACCTCCTACAGTTTGAGTTTTAAAAGTTTCAAAATTGGATGCTAGGTTACTATCGATCGCTTAAAATTAAAATACTTAATAAAAAAAAGTTATGTTATTAAGAGCAGATAACAAAACAAGTAAGTGTGCTTTAGTGCAGCTAGCTAATACAATAATATATTGCAACCAGCACATGTACATACGCACGCACGACCGCATGAGCACACGCTCTGCTAGCTGCGCAGTAACAGTAAAGATTCAAAGGGCCTGAGTTATAGGAAGTGAAATATTTAATAACTTTTTTGTTCACTTCTTAAGTTCTTAATAATATTCATATGTGGATAAGATATTTGCAAACATGTGAAGAAGAGGGTATCCAAAAACAACAAAATATTTTAAATACTATACATTATTTAGTTTTAATGGTATACAGAACTTGGACTTGAAATTTTTAATGGTTTCTATATAGCAAAAAGTATAAATATTCTTGATCAGGTTGACAAGCTGAGTCGATATACATACATATGTATGTAGCCCTGTCCGTTTGTCCGTACATCGTAAACTACAAAAGCTAGAGAAATTAAACATGTATATTAGAGAGCGTTCTGAGTTTGTGAAAGTAAGACGTGTTTTTGTTTGCGGTCCGTACTTTTAATTAATTCTGTTCTTTAATTTGTTGTATATTTACACATTATTTGTATATTTGTGATTATTGCATTTTTAGTTTGATACTGCCGTAATTTGTGCTTCTAAACATTGTGTTTTTTGTTTTATTTACAATAGTTTTGTGAACGTCGGTGTATATCTAAATTGCAATTTTCGTTTTAGTTTTTCTATTCTTTCTTTGTTTTTATTTGCTTTTCTTTTTTTTTTTTTTTTTTTTTGCACGGGTTAGTGTGTTTGTTCGCTGTCGCATTGCTCACGCTTAGCGCAGTGTTTTGTTTTTGATTCTTGCGAAATTTATTTCGTTTGTAGTGCAGCTCTCTCCAGCTCTATTTTCTGTTTCTTCATCAACTGTTTATTTGTTTAATCTTTGTATTAGCTGAGTGTTGTTGTTTGTGATTTTTGTTTCTCCCAATCACAGTTAATCCTCTCTTTGTCTTTTATCTTTTATTTTTTTCTATCTTAATCTGTTTGTATTTTTGTTTTGATTATCTCCCCTACTTGCCAATATGATTTGCTGTAAGAAATCATGTACACTTCGACATATCACTGATTCTGCACAAATGCAATTTGTTGGGTGCTGGTTGTGCGAGAATCTAATGCACATTAAATGTGCTGGCATCTCGGGGCGTGACTGTGATAGAGTCCTGGCTGCTCCCAAAAGTGGGTGTGGTGGATTACGCTGGTCTTGCCCGGATTGTTTGGAAAAACAATTAAGTTTTTCCAAGATGTATAATTCAGTGCGGGATTAGTATTCAAATCTAAGTAGATTTTCAAAACAGCTTGAAGAGGAACTAAAAGCTGGAGAAGAAATATTGAATCAGTATAATTTTGATTCTCCGCTAAATACAGTGATTACTCTATCACTGCTAGTTCCCCCCTCCATTTAAGTATCGTCTCCTCCTTATCAACCCCTTCTTCACCTTGTCAAGAATTATCAATTCCAATATCAGATGATTCAGTTGAAATATCTGTTGCTAGTGTCAGCACAGACACTCAAAAGGTCACTACTAAAAAAGTTAAAGTTTCTTCGAGTGTTGCTCAATCTAAAAACAACATTCAGACACCGTCTCCTACTCCTATATTACCCTATTTATCTGTTGTGTCTCCTCAAAAGAAAGTTTTCTTATCTAGGCTTTCATCAGATACGACATGTGAGGCTGTGTCTGCTTTCATTGAAAGTAAAATTTCATCTAAAGTTTTTATCTCGAAGTTTAATTTTGCGGCTCCTCGTGAAATTGCTTCATTTAAAATCAATGTCCCAATTGAATTTTTCGATACAATATGTGATCCAAACTTTTGGCCACCTCATGTTGTTGTACATGAATTCAAACCTAAGACTCGGAATAGAATTTCTCCAGTGTCTTTAAATCCCGTTTCGGTACAACCTTCATCTGAGGCTGTATCAAAAAACTAAGTTTCTTTCCATCTTTTCCGCAGCTATCTATTATTTATCAAAATGTTCGAGGCCTTAATTCTAAATTTATAAATCTATTTCTGCATAGCTGTAGTGTCCAATCTGAACTTATAGCCCTCACTGAAACGTGGTTAAGCCAAAATGTTTATAATAGTGAGGTTTTTTCAAATAATTTCACTATTTATAGACTTGATCACGCGTCTCGTAGAGGGGGTTGTGTTTTAATAGCTGTTAAATCCCATTTTCTCTCGGAATCTCTTAAATTCCCATCAATTCACAATGTTGAGATTATTGGAGTTAAAATAACTTTTCAGTCTTGTTGCCTATACGTTATTTGTTCAAATATCCCTCCCTCTTCCGATTTAAAAGTTTATAGTCATCATATATCATGTATTAAAGAAATGTATGAATATGTTCAAGATAATGACTTATTTCTTGTGTTGGGTGATTTTAATATACCTAACACTTCTTGGGCCTCATTTCCTAATTCGAATTATCTTATTCCAACAATTGATCATTATTTTTTTTTGATGAATTGTTTAATCTTTCTATGTATCAGATTAACTCAATTTCTAATCATTTAAATCGTTCTCTTGATCTTGTTTTTACTAATGATGACGCCAGCATTAATGTTTTAAGATCATACCCCTTTTGTATACCTGAGGATTTATATCATCCAACATTAGAGGTTTTAATACCTATTTACTGTCCACCAATTCTTACGCCCTCATCATCTAAAAAGCGTCGTTGTTTTAATAAATGTAATTTTGTTTTGCTTAATGATCTCATTAATGCAACAGATTGGGCTCCTTTATATGAGGCAGTTGATGTAAACTTAGCAGTTTCAACATTCTACAATACTTTAAATGCTATTCTAGACAAGTGTGTTCCTATGTGTCTTCCCAAATCTCTTTCTAATAAACCTCCCTGGTTCACTTCGACTCTTTCAACTCTACAAAATTTTAAATCTAAATGTTTTAAAAAGTTCAAAAAGTCGGGTTCGGTCGTTGATTGGTCTAAATACTGCTTAGCTAAGGCCAATTTCAATATTTTAAACTCTCGTTGTTATGAGAATTACCTTATACGCTGTAAAAGGCAGTTTGCTCGTGATCCCAAAAGATTTTATTCATTTGTTAATTTAAAGCGTAAATCTTCTTGGTTTCCATCCTCGTTTTTCCTGGGTTGTGACAGTACTTGCAATGATCAAGATACCTCAGATCTATTTGCAAAGTTCTTCCAATCCACTTATTCAACTGCCATTTCTGAAACCAATTCTTTTCCAATTTTAAATTCTGAAATTAATGGAAATGCTATTATCGTTTCTAATATTTCTCCTGTCTCTCTTTTATTAGCTATGCGTACGTTAAAATCGTCGTTCTCTCCGGTTGCGGATGGTATTCCTAGTTGTGTGATTAAAGAATGCAGTGCTTCTTTGTGGTCACATTAATTTAAAATTGTTTAGTTTGTCTCTTGATACCTCGGTATTTCCTTCAATTTGGAAAGAATCATTTATTATTCCTCTGTATAAAAAGGAGGAAGATCTGATATTTCAAATTACAGAGGCATTGCCAAGCTTTCTGCTATTCCGAAGTTATTTGAAAAAAATTATAACTTCTTATTTGCAGCACTTTTGTAAATCTATTATTTCACCATCACAGCATGGTTTTGTTCAGAATCGATCAACCTCCACGAACTTATTAGTATTTTCATCCCTAGTCAATGAAAACTTTTTAAATAAAATGCAAACAGATGTTATATACACTGATTTCAGTAAGGCATTTGACTCTGTTCAGCATGACATCTTGCTTCAAAAGCTTGACCAATTGGGATTTTCTCATAAACTTCTGTCTTGGATTACTTCCTAATTAAAGGGTAGAACCCAAAGAGTTCTGTTGAAAACATCTACTTCGAAGGTCATATTTGTCTCTTCGGGTGTTCCTCAGGGTAGTCGCTTGGGCCCTCTACTTTTCTCCCTTTTTATAAATGACCTTCCCAGTTGTATTTCTTACTCTTACTCAGTCGTACCACTCCATTTTTTGCTGATTATACAATCAACAATGTGTCCTTGCAACGTATTTCTACAATCAAAGATCTCGGTGTGCTCTTTGACTGTAAACTTAGATTCAATACCCATATTCTAACCATCGT
Organism: Drosophila fulvimacula; assembly: GCA_035045555.1. NCBI lineage: Eukaryota > Metazoa > Arthropoda > Insecta > Diptera > Drosophilidae > Drosophila > Drosophila fulvimacula. The sequence goes on along the minus strand of JAWNOX010000010.1, from coordinate 4,245,351 downwards.
TAATGAAGCCAAAAGTGTACTTGGTTTTATTAAACGATGGTCTAAAGAGTTTAATGATCCGTTTGTCACTACTCTTCTTTTTGTTTCGCTGGTACGCTCTATTTTAGAATATTGTTCTATTATATGGTCGCCACAGCAGAAATTGTATCAGGACCGTATTGAATCGGTTCAGAAGCAATTTCTTCTTTTTGCTTTGCGCAATCTAAACTGGGATGGTAACCTTCGTTTACCGTCTTACCAAAGTAGGCGTCTTCTTTTGAATGTTCCATCGTTAATCAATCGTAGAATAGTCTTGGGTATTACTTTTCTACATAAGTTGATTAACGGTAGTATTGATTCGCCTTCTCTTGTATATCAAGTCAATTTCCTAGTTTCTTCCCGTGCTTCTCGTCACTTTTGTCCTCTTTATTTACCTATATGTAACTGTAACTATTTCTTTGCACAGTGCGTTTCATATTCTATGTACTAAGTATAATATTTATTTTCATGTATTTAGTTCTGAACTCTCTCTTTCCTTTATAAAATCTTCTCCTTTAGCATATTTCAGAGAAATCACACACACACCCCAGTAGTGAGAATGCACCTGTGCAGTTCTCCCCACTTGTGTAGTGATATCATTGCTATATATTGTTAGTATTAGGCTTTTTCTTTTTCCTATTCTGATTATAATTTTTAATTTTGTAATTTTATAATTTGACTCACGAATGTAGTCAATTTTCTTTATATAAAATAAAATAAAAAAAAATACTTTTCGATTTCGTTTTTCGATCCTCTCTCATTATTACGTTACATATATAAAGTAAGCATAACATAGATATAATTTAAGTAAAGTCAATTTAATATATAGATAAAATGCCGAATAATTGATTAAAATCTATTCAGCTTTTAATCAAAACGTTTATTACTAAACGCATGTGGTAGCAGCAGCAGAAGCATCTTGAAAATTCTAAGAATTCATAAACAAAGTTAAATTGGATATGAACTAGTAGCTCAGTAGAAAAGCAGTAACTTTACTTAAGAATTCGCTATTCGCTATTTACTCAAGTAGTGAAAGGTTGGTGTTGGTAGAAGCGGCTCTCAGTGGCACGGTACCCCAGGTTCAACATCTCTAGGCCGTCGTCAAGACTTTTTTCAAATTATTTATTTTTTCAATTTTTAAATTTAATTTTAAATTGTTTAATTCTATAAAAACTGTAAAGTGCATTAAAAATCGGCGATTAGACGAGGTTCAGTGCAATTTCTAGTCAGGCACCTTCGACTAGTGACTCATTACTTAGTTTTTATACCCTAAACCCATTTAAAATGTGTAATCAGGGTAATCAGGTTCTGTTGCGGCCCAAATGTATGTAACAAGCATAAGGAGGCGTGGCAGACCACATAAAGGATATATATTCTTGATCAGGACGACAAGCCGAGTCGATTGAGCCCTGTCCGTCCGTCCGTCTGTCCGTATGTTTGAACGCGTGGATCTCAGAACCTATAATAGTTAGAGACTTGAATTTTTTTTATAGATTCGTGTATATCACGCGCAGGTCGAGTTAGTTTTAGAAATTCGATAACTCTTCTTGATTTTTTATCGATTAAAAACGAAAATCGATTTTCAGTTTTAAAAATGTATCTTCTACATCTTTATAGTTAGAGACTCCAAATCTTGTATATAGCTTAATGGGACTTTTATACAGCTTTGCTTTTTGTTAAATTTTGGATGCCACGCCCCCTTCGCTCAAATTTTCAAATAAATATTTCAAATAGTAGAGACTTTTGCTTTTGCACATACACACATATGAATGATATAATTAAAAAAGTTATTAAGCATTTCATTTCCCAAAACATGCACATATTGGCCCAGTGCAGTCGCTGAGCAAACTGCGCAGTTAGCAGAGCCTTTGTGTGTGCGTGTGTATGTATGCGTTGCTTTCATTGTACATATGTACACACTACATATATATACATATATATATAAAATAATAATAACATTGATATAATTTAAATAAAGTCAATACAATATACATATGTATAAATGAAATCAATTATGTTATTAAACAAAACGTTTACCAAACGTTTACGTACACACGCACGTGGAGCAGCTGCAGAAGCATCTAGAAAATTCTAAAAATTCATAAAAACAACAAAAATAAATTGGGAATGAATTACACATATTTCACACTCATGTAGTGCAACTGCGGTGTTGGTAGGAGCGCCGATCGCCGACATGAAGACCCGGGTTCGATTCTTTAAGCTGCAGTCAAAATTTTTTTTGTATGTAAGTTACTTATTTGCATTTGCATTTTTCATTACATTTATAATATTTAGGAAATCAATTAAGATGGTAAAAGGTCAAAAAGACTATAAACTGTGAGTTTATAGGTCAAGAACAGTATTTTTTTCTATTTTTCACGCCCCCAGTGGTTGTGGGGATATAATTTTTTCGTCGATCTTTATCTGATCGTAACAGTTACTCACGTACCACGTGTCGTTCTAGCTATAAAACTGTAGAAGATACTGTTTCTCCCGATTTGTCACGCCCCTAATGGCCGCATATATATCCGCCATTGAAATTATTATGCCACATGTATACACATTCCAAACATCAACCCCATCTCTTTCAGAGATACAGGAAAATATATTTTCCAATTTGACTCGCTACTAGTGGGCGTATAGGAAAAGTCTTGACACTGTATCTGACGAGAGTATACACGAGTATATATTCAAAATTTTAAGTCTCTAGCTTCTCTAGCATTCACACGGACAGACGCCCAGGCGGATATTGCACAAAACCAATATACTCATTTCCCTTTGTGAATGAGTTTAATTACCTTGACAACCCATCTTAAACAACTTTAAACAATTAAAAAACTATTCTACAAAACAGAGTTGCGGTACTTTGGCTTTTAACATTGAATACTTAAATTTAAATTTAAATTATAACTGCTTACAACATATTTCGTTGTGTTTCTTCTAGAATATAACATACAACTTATTTATACATTTTTTATACTTTTATTATAAGGAGAATCTAACGAAGCAAGAATAGCAGTAGCTAATCAACGAGCCCACCAGCTTTTAAAATAAACCAATTTTAAAATGCGAGCATGTATATACCAAAAATTGTTTATCATTGTTATATAAATATATTAGTATCGCAACATTGCTCCAACAGCTGTAAATAATATGAACACATTATATAAATCGTGTTTATTACTCTTAATACATTATCAAGCAATGTTACTAAATTAAATAAAAACCATGAACATACACTTAAAATCTAAATATGTTAACCAATAATCCATTTCATATTCAAGTGAATATATTATATCTATATTCTTTTTCTTTATAAAATAAAAATTCTGTTGTGTATTTAAGAACATTATTTTATATTAAATGGATTATACAAATCAATATGTAACTTTTGTTTTATAATAATAATAATATTAAATTAGTTAGTAAAAGTAAATTAGTTAGTAGTAGTAGTATAATCCAAAAGTTTCTTTATTGCCAATTTGTTTCGTGAAATAGTTTCTAATGTGTATTTTATTTTACAAACTCGAAGAAACAATATTAAATAATTAATATAAAATTTAATATACAATTAAATAAAAACAATATAAATATTTTTTCAATATATCTGTCCAAGATTCAAATTACATTTGTTTAGATATTATAAGAATTGAAATAATATGTTTTCTGGGAAAAATGAGAAAATGTTTTGTTTTTTGTAGTCCAAAACTATTTCCTTCTAATGCACACAGTTATAATTTATACAAAAATTGTAGGTAGTTATGTATAAGGATAATTGTAGAATAGTTTTACGAGAATATATTATTCAACTATCGAATCCTCATACTAAAACGAACACCAAAAAGCCGACAGATTAATGTGATCTATAAAATTGGACAAAGGAGTAAACGAACTATTAATATTCCTTGATAATTAAAAGTAATTATATGTTAATAGTTTTAAATTTCACAATTATTTTTATACGTGTTATTTGATAATTTATAAGAAACAAATTTAAAAAATTTTAATTTATATATGCAGTCTACGTATTAGAAATTTAAAAATCATGTAAAGCATGTATTTTTCACTACTTAACATAGGCATTTATCAAGCTGAAGCTTTTTAGCCCTTCGAAATATATTTTAATTCAAATTAATAACGTGATGAAGATTAGATTTGATAACTTTTTTTGCTCACCAAAATATTATAAAATTCATCGAACTACCTAAATAATATATTCAAAATTGAAATAAATTATTGTTCAAGCAAAACTTTTGTTTTTTTTTTATAATTTTTGTTCATAAGTTTCATTACTGTGCGACCTAAAGTTTCTGTTATTGAGAATACTTTTTGTGCTCTATTATCCTGAAGAACCATTAACCAAAATATTTAACAACAAATTAAAATCGTAGGTATAATGGATATAGTGTATGGGAGCCCATTGAAAATTGGAAATCAGTGTATAATTGTTGTCTTAAAATACATGAAAAATGCAGTAGTAGGCTTGCCAAAGTACTTACATTCTTGATCATTTTTTTTTTGTTTTTTGTAATATCTATAAAAACAACAATTCACTTATTAAGTTGTATCTACGTCTTAAAAGCTAGAGCCTCCAAATTTAGTTTTATGTATCTTTTATATAATTTATGTTATGTATATTTTGGATACCGGTTATACATTTAATAAAATTTTTAAATTAAATGTAAGTTGCGAACATTGGTCACAAATAACAGTTGAGAGTTGAATGCAACTTGCAAATAAAGCCAATGAAAAAGATAAAATCCTTACTTAATTGTCAAACTTTCAATATAATATGTAGATTGTAAACTGAGCTTTTAATTAAAATCTATTGGATAAATTATCAGATGGTGTACAAAATCAACACAACGGAGATGTTTGTAGATAGTGATTACCAACTTACCTTAGCCGCTGTATACTTCACGGCGTTCTACCATATCTGAAGATAAATTTATAGAATTCTTCGACAACTAGGAAAACTGGTATTTTGTCTAGCGCCTTCTGAAGGGAAACAGGTATATAATGCAATTATAAAACCACATAACCAGCTCGTTTACGTCCAGACATCAATTTTCCGAAGATGTAATGTCGGATTTTTTCTATATACCTATTATTTTTTTATTATTTCCTATATAGTTTTCTTTCTTGTTCTGTAGGAGGACTTTCTCAATCAAACTACCAGAAATTGATATTTGCATTCGTATGTGTGTATTTGCCAAAACACAAGCCTCTTTTATTTCCGAAAGCGAAAAATTATAAAATCTGTATATATATTTGCAGTAACGAAACTTGATGGAAGGGAAGCTTTTTACTAAATCGTGTTGGATGAATGCCAACATTGGCAAGTCGCAATTGATTGCATTAACTATATATGAAGGTTTGCTTCAGAGGGAAACAAGCGTTTCCATGTCGCCGATCGCCGGTTCTCCCAACACTCCTTTTACTACTTGTGTGTAAGATAGCGATATTGAGCTACTGTTGTATGTTATATGCAAAATAAGCATATGCCCACCATATTGTAGTGTATACATATGTAAAGTGGTCATATGCCCTAACCAAACGTTAGAGTATCAAGCGCATAAACATAGAGACATTTTGTCGCTTTGTTTACATAATATAACCACCTCCAAGTGCTGTAATATGATCAGCCGATCAGCGTTCTGACCATTCGACCCCAAGCGCATTTCAATGTATATGCCTTCTGGATGTACTTATAGTAATATATACAAATACGTATGGCACGCTATATACTCCCGTTCTGCCGCTGCTTTGAGCGACATAACTATATACCCTCTCTGATGAACATTAGGCTAAGTCAATATCAAATAGAGACAGACCGATTCATTATGAAATAAGACGTCAAGAAACACATAAGTCGTTTCTCTTTCTTTCTACATGGCGACCGGGACTCCTGCCTGCCGCCAGCCTCGTCGTCGACGTCAGTACAGCAACAGCAGCAGACACCAGCAAACAAACAACAACAACAGCAAAGCGCCGCTGAATGCACAGGAGAACAGCAAACAGAGCAGTGGCAATTCAAACGCCTCCTCTAGCAAGTCGAAGGATGCGCCGCAGAATAGTGACAAGCAGCACAAGCCACACAACAGCAGCAACAACAACAAAACAAACAAGTAAGAAAACTCTAGTCGGAGGTGCCCAACTAGGAAATACCCTAAGCCCCGCCTATCGACGGTTTTAAATCCACTTCAAAGTTTGCATATAATTTAAAATTAAATTAAAAAATTAAAAAAAAAAAATAAAAATAAGTGTAACTTGCATAAAAAAAATTTGACGGCAGAGCTTAGAGAATCGAACCCGGGTCTTCATCCCGGCGATCGCCGCTTCAACCAGCACAGCCACTGCACTACATGAGAGCTGGATAGCGAATTCCTAAGTAAAGTTATTGAGCTACTGGTACTGAGCTGCTGAACTTCTACTTAAAATTCATCCCCAATTTGTTTTTGTTGTTGTTATAAATTCTTAGAATTTTCTAAATGCTTCTGCTGCTGTTACCACGTGCGTGTGTACGTAAACGTTTGGTAAACATTTTGTTTAATAACATAATAGATTTCATCTATGTATGTATATATTATATTGACATTATTTAAATTATATCTATGTTATATTTTTTTTATATATACATACATACGTACATATGTATGTATATTACAAGCAACGCATACATACACACGCACACGCATACGCTCTGCTAACTACGCAGTTTACTCAGCGACTGCGCTGCGCCAATATGTGCATGTTATGGGAAATTAAATGCTTAATAACTTTTTTTGTAGACCGACTTTCTTAATCAAACTTGCGCAGCGTAATTATGTTATTCATATCAAGTCTCTAGCTATTATATGTAGGTTCTGAGATCCAGGCGTTCAAACATACGGACAGACGGAGAGACGGACAGACAGACAGACGGACAGGGCTCAATCGACTCGGCTTGTCATCCTGATCAAGAATATATATACTTTATGGGGTCTGCCACGCCTCCTTCTGCCTGTTACATACATTTGCACTGCAACAAAATCATTATATACCCTGATTACCCATTTATAATGGGTGCAGGGTATAAAAACAAAAGTTTTGCTTGAACGATAATTTATTTCAATTTTGAATTTTATAACATTTGGTAGTGAGCAAAAAATGTTAACAAATCTAATCTTCATCAGGTTATTAATTTGAATTAAAATATATTTCGAAGGGCTAAAAAGCTTACATATATGCTTTACATGATTTTTACATTTCGAATACGTAGACTGCATATATAAATAAAAATTTGTTTCTTATAAATTATCAAATAACACGTATAAAAATAATTGTGAAATTTAAAACTATTAACATATAATTACTTTTAATTATCAAGGAATATTAATAGTTCGTTTACTCCTTTGTCCAATTTTATAGGTCACATTAATCTGTCGGCTTTTTGGTGTTCGTTTTAGTATGAGGATTCGATAGTTGAATAATATATTCTCGTAAAACTATTCTACAATTATCCTTATACATAACTACCTACAATTTTTGTATAAATTATAACTGTGTGCATTAGAAGGAAATAGTTTTGGACTACAAAAAACAAAACATTTTCTCATTTTTCCCAGAAAACATATTATTTCAATTCTTATAATATCTAAACAAATGTAATTTGAATCTTGGACAGATATATTGAAAAAATATTTATATTGTTTTTATTTAATTGTATATTAAATTTTATATTAATTATTTAATATTGTTTCTTCGAGTTTGTAAAATAAAATACACATTAGAAACTATTTCACGAAACAAATTGGCAATAAAGAAACTTTTGGATTATACTACTACTACTAACTAATTTACTTTTACTAACTAATTTAATATTATTATTATTATAAAACAAAAGTTACATATTGATTTGTATAATCCATTTAATATAAAATAATGTTCTTAAATACACAACAGAATTTTTATTTTATAAAGAAAAAGAATATAGATATAATATATTCACTTGAATATGAAATGGATTATTGGTTAACATATTTAGATTTTAAGTGTATGTTCATGGTTTTTATTTAATTTAGTAACATTGCTTGATAATGTATTAAGAGTAATAAACACAATTTATATAATGTGTTCTTGTACAGTGCGTTCCGTGTTCTATGTACTAAGTACAATACTTATTTTCATGTATTTAGTTCTGAACTCTCTCTTTCCTTAATAAAATCTTCTCTTTTAGCATATTTCAGAGAAATCACACACACACCACAGTTGTGAGAATGCACCTATGCAATTCTTCTTACTTGTGTAGTGATTTCTCTTATCGTATTTTACTTTTTAAGATTTTTATTTTTTCTTATATTTTTATAACCTTTTTTTAACTTCTTCTATCTTGCTTAGTTTCAATGATATCACTAACCATATCTGGCTGTGATTTGGGGCATAGCTCGTCGGACCGGCAAATAAAACACCCCCATCGGGTTGGTGATATCATTGCTATATATTGTTAGTATTAGGCTTTTTCTTTTCCCTGTTTCTGTTTATAATTTTAATTTTGTAATTTTATAATTTGACTCACGAATGTTGTCAATTTCTTTATATAAATAAATATTTATTATGGTAAAAAAAAAAAAAAAAAAAAAATATTATTTACAGCTGTTGGAGCAATGTTGCGATACTAATATATTTATATAACAATGATAAACAATTTTTGGTATATACATGCTCGCATTTTAAAATTCGTTTATTTTAAAAGCTGGTGGGCTCGTTGATTAGCTACTGCTATTCTTGCTTCGTTAGATTCTCCTTATAATAAGAGTATAAAAAATGTATAAATAAGTTTTATGTTATATTCTAGAAGAAACACAACGAAATATGTTGTAAGCAGTTATAATTTAAATTTAAATTTAAGTATTCAATGTTAAAAGCCAAAGTACCGCAACTCTGTTTTGTAGAATAGTTTTTTAATTGTTTAAAGTTGTTTAAGATGGGTTGTCAAGGTAATTAAACTCATTCACAAAGGGAAATGAGTATATTGGTTTTGTGCAATATCCGCCTGGGCGTCTGTCCGTATGAATGCTAGAGAAGCTAGAGACTTAAAATTTTGAATATATACTCGTGTATACTCTCGTCAGATACAGTATCAAGACTTTTCCGATACGCCCACTAGTAGCGAGTCAAATTGGAAAATGCATTTTCCTGTATCTCTGAAAGAGATGGGGTTGATATTTGGTATGTACTCGTGTTGGCATAATAATTTCAATGGCGGATATATATGCGCCCAATAGGGGGCGTGGCAAATCGGGAGAAACAGTATCTTCTACAGCTTTAGAGCTAGAATGACACGCGGTACGTGAGTAACTGTTACGATCAGATAAAGATCGACGAAAAAATTATATTCCCACGCCCACTGGGGGCGTGAAAAATAGAAAAAACTACTGTTCTTGACCTATAAACTCACAATTTATAGTCTGTCTGACCTTTTACCATCTTAACTGATTTTGTAAATATTATAAATGTAATAATGAATGTAATAATGGTTCCCGACTAGGAAATACCCTAAACCCCGCCTATCGGCGATTTGAAATACACTTCACAGTTTTCATAGAACTATATAATTTTAAATTACATTTATAAACAAGTAAGGAAACTCTAGTCGGAGGTGCCCGACTAGGAAATACCCTAACCCCGCCTATCGGCGCTTTTAAATGCTCTTCAAAGTTTGTATATAATTATACCCTGAACCCATTGAAAATGGGAAATCAGGGTATAATGTTTTTGTGAAAATGTATGTAACAGGCAGAAGGAGACATCGCAGACCCCATAAAGTATATATATTCTTGATCAGCTCGATGAGCTGAGTCGATTAAGCCCTGTCCGTCTGTCCGTCCGTCCGTCCGTCCGTCCGTCCGTCCGTCCGTCCGTCCGTCCGTCCGTCCGTCCGTCCGTCCGTCTGTATGAACGCGCTGATCTCGTAAACCACAGAAGCTAGAGATCTGAAATTTGACATGAATATTCGTGAATACCATACGCTATACGAGTTTGTTTTATTTTTTCGATAACTCATCCCGTTCCCGAGTTATCGATAAATTTCGATAAATTTACTTTCAATTAAGTGACCCATTAAAGCTAGAGACTTCAAATTTACTGTGCATATAGGTGCAGTGAATGCGGACAACTTGCAGTTTTTGGATTTTGGATGCCACGCCCCCTTCGCCCACAATTTGCAAAATCCGTATTTCAAATACTAGAGACTTGTGCTTTGGCAAATACACACATATGAATGCCATAAACACACTGTGAAAATTTCATTAAGAAAGTCCATCTGCAAAAAAAGTTATTAAACATTTAATTTCGCATATCATAGGCATATTGAAGCCCGAGCGCAGTCGCTGCTCAGTTAGCAGAGCGCATGCTGCTCATATTACGTGTGTATGTGTTGCTTGCAATATACATATATGCAAAATAATCATAGCATGCTTCCAATATGGGCTATTCGAAGGGTTCAGGGTATCTCTTAGTCGAGCAGTCTCGACTAGAGCTTGCTTACTTGTTTTAAATTAAATTAAAAAATTAAAAAAAAAAAACAAGTAAGGAAACTCTAGTCGGAGGTGCCCGACTAGGAAATACCCTGAACCCCGCCTATCGGCGGCTTTAAATGCACTTCAAAGTTTATATATAATTTTAAATTAAATTAAAAAATTAAAAAAAAAAACAAAAAAGATTAAGTAACTTGCATAAAAAACGTTTTGACGTCAGCTTAGAGAATCGAACCCGAGACTTTATGTCGGCGATCATCGCTTCTACCAACACAGCCGTTGCAATACATAAGAGTGAGATACCGAATTCCTAAGTAAAGTTATTGAGCTATTGACCTACTGCTACTGAACTGCAGAACTTCTGCTTAAAATTCATCCCCAATTTGTCTTTGTTGTTGTTGTTATGAATTCTTAGAATTTTCTAGATGCTTCTGCCGCTGTTGCCACGCGCGTGTGTACGTAAACGTTTCGTTTAATAACATAATGCATTTCATCTATTCATATGTACATTATATTGACTTTATTTAAGTTATATCAATGTTACTCTTATTTTATATATACATATGTAAATATATACAGTATGTATATGTGTATATACATATGTATGTATATTGCAAGCAACGCATACATACACACGCACACGCATACGCTCTGCTAACTGCGCAGTTTACTCAGCGACTGCGCTGCGCCAATATGTGCGTGTTATAGAAAATTAAATGTTTAATAACTTTTTTTGTAGACCGACTTTCTTAATCAAACTTGCGCAGCGTAATTATATCATTCATATGCGTGTATGTGCAAAAGCACAAGTCTCTAGTATTTGAAATAAGTGTTTTGAAAATTTGGGCGAAGGGGGCGTGGCATCCAAAATTTAACAAAAATCAAAATTGTATAAAAGTCCCATTAAGCTAAATACAAGATTTGGAGTCTCTAACTATAAAGATGTAGAAGATATAATTTTAAAACTGAAAATCGATTTCGTTTTTAATCGATAAAAAAAGAACGAGAAGAGTTATCGAATTTCTAAAACAAACTTGACCTGCGCGTGATATACACGAATCTATAAAAAAAAGTTCAAGTCTCTAGCTATTATAGGTTCTGAGATCCAGGCGTTCAAACATACGGACAGACGGACAGACGGACGGACGGACAGACGGCGAGACGGACAGACAGACAGACGGACAGGGCTCAATCGACTCGGCTTGTCATCCTGATCAAGAATATATATACTTTATGGGGTCTGCCACGCCTCCTTCTGCCTGTTACATACATTTGGGCTGCAACAAAACCATTATACCCTGATTACCCATTTTTAATGGGTTCAGGGTATAAAAATCTGAGTGAGTAGAGGTTAATGAGTTGCGTAAAGAAAAAAACCGGTAGAAGCGGTTTTAGAGTACGCTTAAAAAAGGAAAAGCGGAAATAGTAAAACTATTGTTTGCCACCAACCCACCATTACATTGGGAGGCAACAATAGCTCTACAAGCCGAGCTTGATCAAATTGATCAACCTCAGAGAGAAAAACGCATAACAAACTCAACCTCTACCACTCAATTTAAACAAATTAAAACAATTAATAACACTATAAACGACAGAAAAAAAAACAGAAGTACTACCCTGACGAAGCCAGCAAAGTAGTGCCCAGATGACTGCGAGAGATCGTTAAACAGACCCTTCTGCCACTACACGTGCAGGCATTACACGCCAGCCAATGCGACCAGCACCAACCTACCAAAGGGACAAGTTGCCGACAGTGCTACAAAGAGCACACATTGTGGAACGGACAACGCTACATAGAGCGTACATCATTATATAATAATATAGTATATTAAAAAAAAAACTTATTAACTAAATCTAAATTTAAGAAAAATATTGAAGTAATAACTTCATTGCCCGCTAGAGTATGGCCCGTGAAGCCATACGACAAAATAGGTAGGAGACCATTGTTAAGCATTTAAAAGTTACAAAAAAATAATAATAATAATTTATCTTTAATTTTTGTGTAAAGTGGAACATTTATATATGTATATGTATTAAATTAATAAATCACGTTCTAATTACTAAATTTCGAGTTTGCCTTTAGTTCAGGCTTTGTTTTCATTCTATGAACTCTCTGTTTCCTTTTTCGAATTGTCCCATACGACCCTACGACTCTTATTAATTCGTTTGTTACACTTATTGATTATTTTAAGTGATTTTCTTGATTTCAAAATGGGGAGCCATGAAAAAGAGTCCAATGTCAAAGATAGCACAGCAGACGTGATTAACGTCATAGAACTTATGGATCCTACACCACACCTAGGCACCCAAATTCAGCTATTAATTGTACTAGTAGTACTCACACCCTTTAATCTCATACTAAAAGCGTATCTGATATACAAAAGTACGCTCCGAAAGAGATACCTTAGTCGAGCCAATGAGCTAGATAAGGTTTAAACAAAAAAAAGTTGTGTTCCCTCTTATATTTAGCATGTATTCTTTTCGCAAAATACATGCAACTAGGTACACTATCTCATCGACTAATGGAATGGAACGAAATAGCGCTCATTATTAAAGTTGAACGTGCCTAAATAAATGTGCACCGATTTCAAACACAACGAAAGTAAAACACGTTCAATGTATGATAAAATCATATAATAACATTCGTGATAGTATATACTAATTTAAATAGATTAACGCAATTGCACGTAACGCAAGTAAACGATGTGTTAAAGAGAAAATCTTGGATATATATCGGAAAGACGTAGCCTACAACTATTTATTCCGAATATAATTAACACACCAGCCAGATTTGATGAGTCGGTATTAGTCTTAAAGAAAAACATGCAGTGTATATAGGAAACGAAGTAATCATGACGTCAACAGTAGAAAATGACCGCCAATATGTGAGACAAGTCTCAACTTCAATCCCTGAATTCGATGGTAATAAACTATCACTACAACGCTTTCTAACAGCGTTAAGAATCACTGATAGGACTAAAGGAGATCAAGAAGATCTAGCCGTTGAAGTTATCTAATCAAAGATAACCGGCACAATCTTTTATAAAGTGCAAATCGAGACAACAAAGGAGAGTCCTCTGATGTTATCAAAGCAAAATTACTAAGTATAAAGCAAAAGGGTAAAACAGGTAAAACAAAAAGGGTAAACAAATTTCGCAATATACGACTGATATTGACAGCCTGCGCAAGCAGCTAGAAGTAGCATACATTGACGAAGGTTTAGACCCAGGAAATGCTGATAAATTTTCGACCAAAGAATCGATATCAGCCATGATTCACAATTGTGAACATGAAAAGTTGCGTATAATACTAGAAGCTGCAATTTCAGTACTTTTAATGATGCAATGGTTAAATATATCCATTGCAGCACAGAGATTACTGGAAGCGCCAACACTGTCTTTTATTACAGAGGCAACGGTAGTCGCGGTAACCAAAGAGGTTACAATAGCCGCGGTTACAATAACTCAAACAGAGATAATTACCAAAATAGAGGTAATTACCATTACAATCACAATAATAATAATAGAGGGAACAATAGAGGCCAAAATAGAGGAAACTTTAGAGGCCGTGGTAACTCGAACAGAGGCCATAATCCCCAAAATAATGCAAACATATGAACTGCAGAAAGTAGTTCGGGAAATTAATAAACCCCTTAAGATATTCAGAGTGTGCGATAGTATACAACATCAATCTTAGCTCAGGAATATTTATAAAACTAAAAAACTTAAACACAAACCATTCACTTACTTTATTAGCAGACACTGGTGCAGACATTTCAATACTTAAAGAAAATGTCGATATTTTTGACAATGTTAACACTAATATATCAACTAAAATATCAGAAATCTGTGAAGGTTCACCGCAAAAAACTTTCCACCGCAATTCAAAGCAAAACTTGAAGATTTATGCACCCAGTATACAGACATATTCGGACTTGAAACCGAATCAATAACAACAAATAATTTTTATAAGCAAGAACTAAGATTGAATGATAATAATCCAGTATACCCCAAAAAATATGGAATTCCACACGCACACAAAAAAGAAATCAATAAACAAGTTGAAAAGCTCATTCTAGATAAAATAGTTGAATTGCTGGTACCTAAGAAAGGTCTACCATTCTAGATTAGATCTAGATTACCGCCAGATCAATAAAAAACTCCTATCGGATAAATTTCCACTTCCCAGAATCGATGACATTCTCGACCAGTTAGGTAGAGCCAAATACTTTTCATATCTTATTGTCTGGATTCCATCAAATAGAATTAAAGGAAAGATCTAGAGAACTAACGTCCTTTTCAACGAGCAGTGGCTCGTACCAGTTCAGAAGACTACCATATGGTCTTAAAATAGCGCCAAATTCTTTTCAAAGAATGATGATAATAGCTTTTTCTGGACTCGACCCTTCGCAAGCATTCTTGTATATGGATGACTTAATAGTCATCGGTTGTTCGGAAAACCACATGATTAAAAACTTAATAAACGTTTTTGAACTATGTAGAAAAAACAACCTCAAGCTACATCGAGAAAAATGTAAATTCTTCATGCACCACCAAGTGACTTTTCTAGGTCACAAGTGTACTGATCAAGGTATACTGCCCGATGATAAAAAATATGACGTCATCGAAAAATATCCAGTCCCTACAGACGTGGATAGCGCTAGAAGATTCGTTGCGTTTTGCAATTACTATAGACGTTTCATCAAAAATTTCGCCGATTATTCACGGCACATAACACGATTATCTAAAAAGAATATCAAATTTCAATGGTCCGATGAATGCCAAAATGCATTCGAGTATTTAAAAAAGGCTTTAAGTAAACCCACATTATTGAAATATCCAGATTTCGATAAAGAGTTTTTCATAATTACTGATGCAAGTAAAAACGCTTGTGGAGCTGTCCTAACATAAAACTATCGAGATAAACAACTCCCAGTTGCATATTCTTCACGCTCATTCACTAAAGGTGAAAGCAACAAATCAACTACAGAACAAGAGTTAGCAGCTATTCACTGGGCAATTAGATATTTCAGACCATACATATATGGAAAACATTTCACAGTAAAAACAGATCACAGACCATTAACCTATTTGTTTTCAATGACAAATCCAAGTTCAAAACTAACTAGAATGAGACTAAAACTAGAAGAATACGATTTCACAGTGGAGTATCTCAAGGGAAAAGACAATTTCGTAGCAGATGCATTATCAAGGATTACAATATCCGATTTAAAAGATATACATACAAAGGTCCTGAGAGTCACTACCAGTCAACAGTATAGACACAAAAAATCCTGCGCAGGAAAAGATCAAGAAGATTTGCCAATGCAAACCCGCTTCTAAGCCCATCGTCTATGAAGTTATTAGTAATGACGAAGTACGAAAAATAGTGGCCTTGCTAATAAAAAATCAGATATGTTTTTTTAAACATGGAAGAAAAATAATAGCAAGAATTAATTATAGCGATTTGTACACCAATGGAAATCTTGACTTAGGTCAGTTCTTCCAAAGGCTTGAGATACAAGCCGGTATACTTAAGATCCAATTCAAAGTGGCCCCGAGCGATAAGATCTTTGAATTAATTTCAAATGAATCTTTCAAAAATATGGGTAATAAAATATTTAATATCTTAAGAGTAGCGCTACTCAAGCCGGTGACCCTAATAGAAAATAAAAAAGATCAAGAAGCGATACTGTCTAAATTTCATGACGATCGAACTCAAGGAGGTCATAATGGCATTACAAGAACGCTAGCTAAAATAAAACGACATTACTACTGGAAAAATATGACTCGTCATATCAAAGAGTACGTACGTAAATGTCAAAAATGCCATAAATCCAAAATAATAACTCATATAAAGACCCCAATTATTATAACTGAAACATTATAATTATTATAACTGAAACTATAGCTTTTGACAGAGGTATAGTACGTACTATAGGTCTACTACCACGCTCAGAGAATGGTAATGAATATGCAGTTATGCTAATATGCGATTTAACGAAGTATTTAGTAACCATTCCAATTCCAAAAATAACTGTTTCCAAAGCTATATTTGAAAACTTTATTCTAAAGTACGGTCCAACGAAAACGTTCATTACGGACATGGGAACACAATATAAGAGTTCAGTAATAACTTTAAAGATAGACAACATAACGTCTACTGCACATCATCATCAAACCTTAGGTACAATAGAACGAAGTCATAGGACATTCAATGAATATGTTCGTTCATATATATCTGCAGACAAAACCGATTGGGATGTTTGGATACAATATTTCACATACTGTTTCAACACAACACCCTCGGTAACACACGACTATTGTCCATACGAACTAGTATTTGGAAGATTACCAAGACAGTTCGTAATTTTAATAAAACCACTAGAATAGACCCATTATATAATGTAGATGATTACGCTAAAGAAGTTAAGTTTAGATTAGAAATAGCTTATAAAAGAGCAAGAATAGCTCTAGAGAATAGTAAAGCTAAAAATAAAAAGCATTACGACTATAAAATATCAGACGTAAGCATAGAAAAAGGAAATAAAGTTCTATTAAAAAATGACGCAGGACACAAGTTAGATCCTACATATATAGGAACATTTGAAGTAATACCTATGGATAATAAAGATAATAATACAATTAGGGATGGCAAGAATAGGACACAAAAAGTTCATAAGCATGGGCTAAAAGTTCAAAAATAAATTTCAAAATGAATCTTAAACAAACAAAATTTCAGTTTCTTATACATACATATGTATATAAATAATTTCATTTCCAAAAAAAAAAATATAATAATAATAATAATAATACAAAACATAAAACCATTAAATAACTACACAATAACATTACGTTATTTCCGTAAAAAGGGCGGTGTAGTATGTTATATGTAAAATAAGCATATAATAATATGTACATATGTACATATAATAATATATACAAATATATATGGCACGCTATATACTCCCTATATACTCTCTCTGATGTACATTAGGCTAAGTCAATATCGAATAAAGACAGACCGATTCATTATGAATGAAGACGTCAAGAAACACACAAGTCGTTTCTCTTCCTTTCTACAGTGCAAAAGCACAAGTCTCTAGTATTTGAAATACGTGATTTCAAAAATTAGGCCACGTCCCCGTGGCATCCAAAATCCAAAAACTACAAAATGTCCGTATTCACTACATCTATCTGCACAAAAAATTTTAAGTGTCTATCTTTAATGGGTCACATAAATGAAAGCAAATTTATCGAGACTTATCGATAATTCGGAAACGGGATGAATTATCGAAAAAAAATAACTTGTACTGTATTAATAACTTGTACTTGTAGTCACGAGTGTACATGTCAAATTTCAGATTTCTGCTACTAACGCGTGCGTGTGTACGTAAACGTTTTGTTTAATAATATAATAGGTTTCAACTATATGTATGTACATATATTATATTGACTTTATTTATATTATATCAATTTTATTCTCATTTTATATATATGTATGTAAATATATACAGTATGTAGATATGTATGTATGTATATTGCAAGCAACGTATACATACACACGCACACACATACGCTCTGCTAACTGCGCAGTTTACTCAGCGACTGCGCTCGGCCAATATGTGCATATTATGGGAAATTAAATGTTTAATAACTTTTTTTGTAGACCGACTTTCTTAATCAAACTTGCGCAGAGTAATTGTATCATTCATATGCGTGTATGTGCAAAAGCACAAGCCTCTAGTATTTGAAATACGTGATTTCTAAAATTGGGCGAAGGGGCGTGGCATCCAAAATTTAACAAAAACCAAAATTGTATAAAGGTCCCATTAAGCTAAATACAAGATTCGGATTACAAGATACAAGACTATAAAGATGTAGAAGATATAATTTTAAAATTGAAAATCGATTTTCGTTTTTAATCGTTAAAAAAACGAGAAGAGTTATCGAAATAAAATTCAAGTCTCTAGCTATTATATGTTATGAAATCCACTCGTTCACACATACGGACAGACAGACGCACAGGACAGGGCTCAATCGACCTTGCCGACCTGATCAAGAATGTATTTACTTTATGGGGTCTGCCACGCCTCCTTCTGCCTGTTACATAGATTTGGGCAGCAACAAAACCATTATACCCTGATTACCCATTTTAATGGGTATGGTACTCACGAGTATACATGTCAAATTTTAGATGTCTAGCTTTTGTGGTTTACGAGATCCTTGCATTCATACAGACGGACGGACGGACAGGGCTATATCGACTCAACTCGTCGAGCTGATCAAGAACAAGCACAAAAACATAAAAATTTATAAAAATTTTGCAACTCAATTAAAGTGGTAAACTAAAAAGTCAATTAATTGTGTGTTTATAGCTCAAAAATAGTGGGTTTCTCCTATTTGCAACGCCCCCACTGGATGGTAGACCCATAATATTTGACCAGTCATTGACAGGAGTCTAGGGCAAGGTAAATGTGAATTTTGAACGCTTACACTCAAAAAATACGAAAATTTCAGAGTATTTTTAAATAGGTAACACCACTAAAAGGGGGTAAAATAATTTTTGGACGATCGATAGAGGAGGCAATGTACTCTTTAATCGTGAAGTTTCTAACAAGTATATATACCTAGTCAATCAATAGTGTTCAAAATATAACAGAAAATTGCTATATCGTCAAATTTTTATAGGATCTTATAGTAAATCCTGTAAAAGATGCAGTTTCACAGGATTTGCCACGCCCCCAATGGGCGCAGATATATCCGCCATTGCTTATTCAACTTGGGATGTCAACGCGAGTATACATCCCTAATCTCAAATCTCTAGGACTGTTACAAGTAGTGTTTCTGAGATACAGGAATTATTAATTTTCCAATTTCCTACGCCTCTTCTGGGCGTATCGGGAACATCTTGATACTTTATCTGACGAGAGTATATATTCCAAATTACAAGACTATAGCTTGAATAGCATACAAATGGTTTGCTTTCATACGGACAGGCGGACGGACAGCAATACGGACATTTCACAAAACTAATATTCTTATTTCACTTTGTGAATGAGTATCAAATCAAGTAAGTAAACTCTAGTCGGATTCTAATCACAGATTTTTAGTGCAATTGAATTAAAAAAATAAAACAAGTAACGAAGATCTAGTGCAGATCGCTCGACTAGGAGATACGCTGAACCCTTCGATATACGCATTGTTCGGAGTGAACCGAACTTAAAACACCTTTGTGGAGATGTGCAGGGTATCAGGAAAACAGCAAAGAGGGATTTTGTTCAGTTCAGCAGGAAGCCGCAGCATAGTGCAGAGGTGCTGCAAGAAGCTGTTGGCAAAGACCTGGACAACGCGCGGTGGTTAAAACGCTAACCGACTCAGCTCGTCGATCTGAATATATATACTTTATGGGGTCTGTCATGAGTCGCGAGTTTGTGTATATCACGAGCAGATTGAATTTTTTCTTTTTTTAATTTTGATAACTCCCCGTTTCTTATCGATTAAAAACGAAAATCGATTTTCAGTTTTAAAAGTATGTATTTCTTTTACGATTGCCATAATCACCCTGTAAAACTTAATAAAAATTAGTAGTACGCGTGCTCATTATTGCGTGTAAAATAGTCATGGTATGCTTACAATATCGGCTATTGGAAGAGTTTACTCGAGCGGTCTGGACTAGAACTTTCCTACTTGTCTAATTTTGTTTAATCTGTATTTTACTATTTTCGTCTTTGTTTACTATCAACTTATTCAAATTCGTGAGAATACAACCAATATACCTAATAACTATATTTTGTTATTGGGGATTATATTTATTTGCGACTTAGTTGCAGTTTTTTGAATAGATATATATTTATATTAATAAAATATTAACAAACAAAATTGAGAACACAAAGTTGTCACTCAAAAACTACCTTGCGATTATATTAATTAATATGATTAACGAAACTTCGGCGGTATGCTGACAATTTCAAATATGATCAAAAGAACTAGTTCTGAACAAACCGATAGTGGTTGTTAATATCTTGTGATTAGTCAATAAGAAAAGTAAGGAAAATATATTAATTTGGTATATTTCTGTAAAGAATACTTATTTTTACTAGGATATTTATACCATGCAGGGATTGGGATTACAAAGTCTTAAAAAAAATCCAGCGGTTAGTAAAGATATTTTGCCCATAATTATTACGTAATATATCCAAGTTGAGTTCAAAAATTTGTTGTTTCCTATAAACTATAGTTGATTCCGCTGTATGTCTGTGTGGCTGCCGGAGCAGTTGGTGCCGTTTATTATATGACTCGCCTAGCCACAAGGAATCCCGACGTTACATGGAATCGCTCATCAAATCCAGAGCCATGGCAAGAATATAAGGACAAGCAATATAAGGTAACCAGACGGAACTCATTTTTCAGATTATATTTAAGATTTGCTTAAACAGTTATATAATTAATCGTTTTTTGCTACATTTCAGTTTTATTCGCCCATAAGAGATTATTCTAAAACAAAGAGTACAGCTCCAAAATTCGAAGAATAAGATTTTCGAATTAAATTGATTGTCAAAATAAATGCATTAAAAAGCTGTTGAATATTGTATTGAATTATAATTTTAAAATGGCATGATCATTATAAGGCTGCAACAATATAAATATATGTATTACATGTATTATAATGCAGAATAGTTGCAAATCTCAGATTGCACCTATGTATACATATTTCTTAGGTGACTTGCAGGGCCCCGACAGCTGCACTTTATAAATACATACATAGTTAGTTGCTGGTCGTTTAAAGGGTGTTTTGCACTGCTGATATTCTTTCAACTACGCTGGAAACGCACAACTGCAAAAACGCCCTATAGGAAGACCACCAATTTTACCGAGTGAAGTAAATAATTCATCAC
Source organism: Drosophila fulvimacula (assembly GCA_035045555.1). Taxonomy (NCBI): domain Eukaryota; kingdom Metazoa; phylum Arthropoda; class Insecta; order Diptera; family Drosophilidae; genus Drosophila; species Drosophila fulvimacula. The sequence goes on along the minus strand of JAWNOX010000010.1, from coordinate 4,223,919 downwards.
ATTTCTAACTATTGGTCGCCGGTGTAAACTACTGTACCTTGGTTATGTTAAGATTTTTCTATACCTTGAACCCTCTTAGGGTTTTGTTAAGCTTATATAACAAGCAAAAGTGGGGGTGGCAGATCAGCTCGATGAGCTGAGTCGATATAGCCCTATTCGTCTGTCCGTTCTCTTATATATGTATGTACATACATATGTGAACTCGTAACGATCTCGTAAGCAACAAAAGCTAGAGATCTAAAATGTATACCATTAAAGGTATAGACTTCAAATTTACTGTGCAGATAGGTGTAGTGAATACAAACATTTTGTAGTTCTTGGATTTCGTTGTCACGCCCCTTGGCACAATGTGAAAGTTTGATTAAGAAAGTCCATCCACAAACAAGTAAGGAAACTCTATTGGAGAGGCCTGACTAGGAAATACCCTGAACCCCGCCTATCGGCGATTTTAAATTCACTTTACAGTTTGCATACAATTATATAATTTTAAATTTTAAAATTTAAATAAAAACAAGTAAGGAAGCTCTAGTCGAGACTGGTCGGTCGACTAAGAGATAGATACCCTGAACCCTTCGAATAACCGATATTTATTCGAAGCATGCTATGATTATTTTACATATATATTGTAAGCAACACATACCCACGCACACGAACGTAATATGAGCACGCGCTCTGCTAACTGAGCAGCGACTGCGCGTGGGCTGCAATATGCCTATGATATGGGAAATTAAATGTTTAATAACTTTTTTTCTAGATAGACTTTCTTAATCAAATTTTCACAGTGTGATTATGGCATTCATATGTGTCTATTTGCTAAAGCACAAGTCTCTAGTATTTAAAATACGTGATTTCGAAAATTGGGCGTAATTATATCATTCATCATATGCGTGTATGTGCAAAAGCACAAGTCTCTAGTGAAATACGTGATTTCTAAAATTGGGCGAAGGGGCGTGGCATCCAAAATTTAACAAAAATCAAAATTGTATAAAGGTCCCATTAAGCTAAATACAAGATTTTGAGTCTCTCGAGAAAAGTTATGGAAATAATCTGCGATTGATATACAAGATCCTACAATTCAAGTCTCTAGCTATTATATGTAGGTTCTGAGATCGACGCGTTCAAACAAAAATGTTAAACATTTATATTTCCCACGTTGGCATATTGCAGCCCAAACGCAGTCGCTGCTCAGTTAGCAGAGTGCGTGATGTACGTCTATGTGCGTACGTGTTGCTTGCAATATTTACATACGTATGTATTTGGAGAGATAAAGAAAAAATTATTAAAGCTATCTTAATGAAAATTCTGCTTTCATAAAGCTTAAAAGCTTTAAATATTGGTTTATGAAATTGAATTATGAAATTAGGGTATGTTTACATTAAGTCTTGCGCGTTGGCGATTGCGCAGATATTCAGTGATTGTGTTTATATTATGAATATCCCAGCTGTGCTTTTAGGCTGGGTAATGCCTACGTGTCGCAGCAATTCTTTTATGCTGTTAGAGCCGGAATTTAGAATATGAACATATTTGAAACTGTTTATATATTTATTTATTAATTTTATTTTTATATAAAAAGAAATTAGACGGAAAACGTGAGTCAAATTCAAAATTACAAAGTTATAAAATTACAAGAGTACTGGTAAATTTTTTATTTTTTATTTTATATATAAATGACCTTACCAGTTGTATTTCTTACCTTAAAATATTCATGTATGCAGATAACGTAAAACTCTGTCTTTCATACAATAATTTAATAGATCATCTACGCCTACATGATGATCTAATTTCCTTTCAATATCGGTATAAAGCCAATCAGTTGCATCTAAATTGTTCTAAGTGTATGACTATGACTTTCAGTCGTACCACTTCATTTTTTGCTGATTATACAATCAACAATGTGTCCTTGCAACGTATTTCTACAATCAAAGATCTTGGGGTGCTCTTTGACTGTATCCTAACCATCATTAATGAAGCCAAAAGTGTACTTGGTTTTATTAAACGATGGTCTAAAGAGTTTAATGATCCGTTTGTCACTACTCTTCTTTTTGTTTCGCTGGTACGCTCTATTTTAGAATATTGTTCTATTATATGGTCGCCACAGCAGAAATTGTATCAGGACCGTATTGAATCGGTTCAGAAGCAATTTCTTCTTTTTGCTTTGCGCAATCTAAACTGGGATGGTAACCTTCGTTTACCGTCTTACCAAAGTAGGCGTCTTCTTTTGAATGTTCCATCGTTAATCAATCGTAGAATAGTCTTGGGTATTACTTTTCTACATAAGTTGATTAACGGTAGTATTGATTCGCCTTCTCTTGTATATCAAGTCAATTTCCTAGTTTCTTCCCGTGCTTCTCGTCACTTTTGTCCTCTTTATTTACCTATATGTAACTGTAACTATTTCTTTGCACAGTGCGTTTCATATTCTATGTACTAAGTATAATATTTATTTTCATGTATTTAGTTCTGAACTCTCTCTTTCCTTTATAAAATCTTCTCCTTTAGCATATTTCAGAGAAATCACACACACACCCCAGTAGTGAGAATGCACCTGTGCAGTTCTCCCCACTTGTGTAGTGATATCATTGCTATATATTGTTAGTATTAGGCTTTTTCTTTTTCCTATTCTGATTATAATTTTTAATTTTGTAATTTTATAATTTGACTCACGAATGTAGTCAATTTTCTTTATATAAAATAAAATAAAAAAAAATACTTTTCGATTTCGTTTTTCGATCCTCTCTCATTATTACGTTACATATATAAAGTAAGCATAACATAGATATAATTTAAGTAAAGTCAATTTAATATATAGATAAAATGCCGAATAATTGATTAAAATCTATTCAGCTTTTAATCAAAACGTTTATTACTAAACGCATGTGGTAGCAGCAGCAGAAGCATCTTGAAAATTCTAAGAATTCATAAACAAAGTTAAATTGGATATGAACTAGTAGCTCAGTAGAAAAGCAGTAACTTTACTTAAGAATTCGCTATTCGCTATTTACTCAAGTAGTGAAAGGTTGGTGTTGGTAGAAGCGGCTCTCAGTGGCACGGTACCCCAGGTTCAACATCTCTAGGCCGTCGTCAAGACTTTTTTCAAATTATTTATTTTTTCAATTTTTAAATTTAATTTTAAATTGTTTAATTCTATAAAAACTGTAAAGTGCATTAAAAATCGGCGATTAGACGAGGTTCAGTGCAATTTCTAGTCAGGCACCTTCGACTAGTGACTCATTACTTAGTTTTTATACCCTAAACCCATTTAAAATGTGTAATCAGGGTAATCAGGTTCTGTTGCGGCCCAAATGTATGTAACAAGCATAAGGAGGCGTGGCAGACCACATAAAGGATATATATTCTTGATCAGGACGACAAGCCGAGTCGATTGAGCCCTGTCCGTCCGTCCGTCTGTCCGTATGTTTGAACGCGTGGATCTCAGAACCTATAATAGTTAGAGACTTGAATTTTTTTTATAGATTCGTGTATATCACGCGCAGGTCGAGTTAGTTTTAGAAATTCGATAACTCTTCTTGATTTTTTTATCGATTAAAAACGAAAATCGATTTTCAGTTTTAAAATTATATCTTCTACATAGATAGATAGATAGATAGAGACTCCAAATCTTGTATTTAGCTTAATGGGACATTTATACACGCCCCCGTCGCCCAAATTTTCAAAACACTACTAATACTAGAGACTTGTGCTTTGGCAAATACACGCATATGAATGATATAATTACGCTGCGAAAATTTAAGTATTAAGAAAGTTGGTCTACAAAAAAAGTTATTAAGCTTTAGTTTCCCATAACATGCATATATTTTGCGCAGCGCAGTCGCTGACTAATCTGCCCAGTTAGCAGAGCGTATGCGTGTTCGTGTGTATGTGCGTTGCTTGCAATATACATGTACATATGTATGTATGTACATACTGTATATATTTACATATATATAAAATAAGAATAACATTGATATAATTTAAATAAAGTCAATATAATATACATATGTATATATAGATCAAATCTATGATGTTAGTAAATAAAACGTTTACCAAACGTTTACGTACCTACGCACGTGCTAATACCAGCAGAAGCATCTAGAAAATTCTAAGAATTCATAACAACAACAAAGACAAATTGGGGATGAATTTTAAGCAGAAGTTCAGCAGCTCAGTAGCAGTAGTTCAGTAGCTTAACAACTTTATTTAGGAATTCGCTATTTCACACTCGTGTAGTGCAACGGCTCTGTTGGTAGAAACGCCGATCGCCGACATGAAGACTCGAGTTCGATGCTCTAAACTGCCGTCAAAAATTTTTTTGTGCAAGTTACTTTTTTTTTCTTTTAAATTTAATTTAAAATAATATAATTCTATGCAAACTGTGAAGTGCATTTAAAATCGCCGATTAGGCGGGGTGAGGGTAGTTCCTAGTCGGGCACCTCCGACTAGAGTTTCCCTACTTTTTATCAGACTCCAAATGTTCCCGAAGCAATGGAATTTAGTTGTGATTCTGATGACCCACAAACCAGTAAAATCAGAAGATAATCCTGTATCGTATCGATCAAGCACTGTGGAAGAGGTCCACAGACTGGTAAAGCATATCATGCAGGCTTTTGAAGACCTGGACATCATTGACATGCAGCAAGCGTTTGACAAAGTATGGCACTTAGGACTACTGTTTAAGATAAATACTCAATTTTCTTGGTCCGTTGCTCCTCTCCCTGTTTACGTCAGACATACACGGTAGTACCTCTCAGCATATGGTAACTCCCTCTAAAGCTATTATTGCTATATATGCTGATGACATTGTAGTCATCTATAATTGCAAATAACACCCAGAAGCCACGCAGACTAAGAATGAAACCAATCCGCATATGTCTATGCCTTAAATAAAATGTTTAACTACTTTGTAACTTTTTTGTAGATGGCTCTTTCTATCCATTTTTGACCAGCATAATTATGTGTGATGCGTGTATATTTGGAAAGTCAGAAATATTTGAAATACGCGTTTTGAAATTTCTTACCGACAGCGAAATATTTATTCACACCCAGCACCCAGTTCCAAAACGTTCTAACATACGAATTAACCGATTTATCACGCCCTTAATTATCTTCAAATATTGTATTTAGTCTCATGTGTATTTAATACAATTTTGATTTTTGATATATACACAATTCTTACAATTCAGTTATTTATTTATTGCTTTATATATAAAGAAATTTGACTAAAATTATAAAAGAAATTAAATTAAAAAATATAAAAGAAATGAAAAAGCCTAATACTAACAATATATAACAATGATATTACCAACCCAATGGGGGTGTTTTATTTGCCGGACCGGCAAGCTATGCCCCAAATCACAGCCAGGTATGGTTAGTGATATCATTGAAACTAAGCAAGATAGAAGAAGTTAAAAAGAAAGGTAATCAAATTATAAAAAAACAAAATCTTAAAAAAGTAAAATACAATAAGATAAATTACTACACAAGTAGGGAGAATTGCCAGTGCATTCTCACTATTGGTGTGTGTGTGTGTGATTTCACTGAAATATGCTAAAAGAGAAGATTTTATTAAGGAAAGAGAGAGTTCAAAACTAAATACATGAAAATAAATATTGTACTTAGTACATAGAACACGAAACAGACTATGCAAAGAAATAGTTACAGTTACATATAGGTAAATAAAGAGGACAAAAGTGACGAGAAGCACGGGAAGGAACTAGGAAATTGACTTGAAATAAAAGAGAAGGCGAATCAATACTACCGTTAATCAACTTATGTAGAAAAGTAATACCCAAGACTATTCTACGATTGATTAACGATGGAAGATCCAAAACAAGAAGTCATCTATGATAAGAAGGTAGACGAAGGTTACGATCCCAGTTTAGATTGCGCAAGACAAAAAGAAGAAATTGCTTCTAAACAATTTCTGCTGTTGTGACCATATAATAGAACAATATTCTAAATTAGGGCGTACCAGCGAGACAAAAAGAAGTTTAGTGACAAACGGATCATTAGACTCTTTTGACCAACGTTTAATAAAACCAAGTACACTTTTGGCTTCATTAACGACGGTTAGGATATGGGTATTGAATCTTAGATTACAGTCAAAGAGCACACCGAGATCTTTGATTCTAGAAATACGTTGCAAGCACACATTGTTGATTGTATAATCAGCAAAAAATGGAGTGGTACGACTGAAAGTCATTGTCATATACTTAAATTTAGATGCAACTGATTGGCTTTACACCAATATCGAAAGGAAATTAGATCATCTTATAGGCGTAGATGATCTATTGAGTTCTTGTATGAGAGACAGAGTTTAACATCATCTGCATACATGAATATTCTAGAGTAAAAAAGTAGAGGGCTCAAGTGATCACCCTGAGGAACACCCGAAAAGATAAATATGATCTTCGAAATAGATGTTCTCAACAGATATATAAATAAATAAAATGCAAACAGATGTTATATACAAATATATATATATATATATATATATATATATATATATATATATATATATATATATATATATATATATATATATATATTATATATATTTGTATATAACATCTGTTTGCATTTTATTTATTTATATATCTGTTGAGAACATCTATTTCGAAGATCATATTTATCTTTTCGGGTGTTCCTCAGGGTGATCACTTGAGCCCTCTACTTTTTTACTCTAGAATATTCATGTATGCAGATGATGTTAAACTCTGTCTCTCATACAAGAACTCAATAGATCATCTACGCCTATAAGATGATCTAATTTCCTTTCGATATTGGTGTAAAGCCAATCAGTTGCATCTAAATTTAAGTATATGACAATGACTTTCAGTCGTACCACTCCATTTTTTGCTGATTATACAATCAACAATGTGTGCTTGCAACGTATTTCTAGAATCAAAGATCTCGGTGTGCTCTTTGACTGTAATCTAAGATTCAATACCCATATCCTAACCGTCGTTAATGAAGCCAAAAGTGTACTTGGTTTTATTAAACGTTGGTCAAAAGAGTCTAATGATCCGTTTGTCACTAAACTTCTTTTTGTCTCGCTGGTACGCCCTAATTTAGAATATTGTTCTATTATATGGTCACAACAGCAGAAATTGTTTAGAAGCAATTTCTTCTTTTTGTCTTGCGCAATCTAAACTGGGATCGTAACCTTCGTCTACCTTCTTATCATAGATGACTTCTTGTTTTGGATCTTCCATCGTTAATCAATCGTAGAATAGTCTTGGGTATTACTTTTCTACATAAGTTGATTAACGGTAGTATTGATTCGCCTTCTCTTGTATATCAAGTCAATTTCCTAGTTTCTTCCCGTGCTTCTCGTCACTTTTGTCCTCTTTATTTACCTATATGTAACTGTAACTATTTCTTTGCACAGTGCGTTTCATATTCTATGTACTAAGTATAATATTTATTTTCATGTATTTAGTTCTGAACTCTCTCTTTCCTTTATAAAATCTTCTCCTTTAGCATATTTCAGAGAAATCACACACACACCCCAGTAGTGAGAATGCACCTGTGCAGTTCTCCCCACTTGTGTAGTGATATCATTGCTATATATTGTTAGTATTAGGCTTTTTCTTTTTCCTATTCTGATTATAATTTTTAATTTTGTAATTTTATAATTTGACTCACGAATGTAGTCAATTTTCTTTATATAAAATAAAATAAAAAAAAATACTTTTCGATTTCGTTTTTCGATCCTCTCTCATTATTACGTTACATATATAAAGTAAGCATAACATAGATATAATTTAAGTAAAGTCAATTTAATATATAGATAAAATGCCGAATAATTGATTAAAATCTATTCAGCTTTTAATCAAAACGTTTATTACTAAACGCATGTGGTAGCAGCAGCAGAAGCATCTTGAAAATTCTAAGAATTCATAAACAAAGTTAAATTGGATATGAACTAGTAGCTCAGTAGAAAAGCAGTAACTTTACTTAAGAATTCTGCTGTGGCGACCATATAATAGAACAATATTCTAAAATAGAGCGTACCAGCGAAACAAAAAGAAGAGTAGTGACAAACGGATCATTAAACTCTTTAGACCATCGTTTAATAAAACCAAGTACACTTTTGGCTTCATTAATGATGGTTAGGATACAGTCAAAGAGCACCCCAAGATCTTTGATTGTAGAAATACGTTGCAAGGACACATTGTTGATTGTATAATCAGCAAAAAATGAAGTGGTACGACTGAAAGTCATAGTCATACAACAGACTAGGAAATTGACTTGAAATAAAAGAGAAGGCGAATCAATACTACCGTTAATCAACTTATGTAGAAAAGTAATACCCAAGACTATTCTACGATTGATTAACGATGGAAGATCCAAAACAAGAAGTCATCTATGATAAGAAGGTAGACGAAGGTTACGATCCCAGTTTAGATTGCGCAAGACAAAAAGAAGAAATTGCTTCTAAACAATTTCTGCTGTTGTGACCATATAATAGAACAATATTCTAAATTAGGGCGTACCAGCGAGACAAAAAGAAGTTTAGTGACAAACGGATCATTAGACTCTTTTGACCAACGTTTAATAAAACCAAGTACACTTTTGGCTTCATTAACGACGGTTAGGATATGGGTATTGAATCTTAGATTACAGTCAAAGAGCACACCGAGATCTTTGATTCTAGAAATACGTTGCAAGCACACATTGTTGATTGTATAATCAGCAAAAAATGGAGTGGTACGACTGAAAGTCATTGTCATATACTTAAATTTAGATGCAACTGATTGGCTTTACACCAATATCGAAAGGAAATTAGATCATCTTATAGGCGTAGATGATCTATTGAGTTCTTGTATGAGAGACAGAGTTTAACATCATCTGCATACATGAATATTCTAGAGTAAAAAAGTAGAGGGCTCAAGTGATCACCCTGAGGAACACCCGAAAAGATAAATATGATCTTCGAAATAGATGTTCTCAACAGATATATAAATAAATAAAATGCAAACAGATGTTATATACAAATATATATATATATATATATATATATATATATATATATATATATATATATATATATATATATATATATATATATATATTTGTATATAACATCTGTTTGCATTTTATTTAAAAAGCTTTCATTGACTAGGGATGAAAATTCTAATAAGTTCGTCGAGGTTGATCGATTCTGAACAAAACCATGCTGCGATGGTGAAATAATGGATTTACAAAAGTGCTGTAAATTAGAAGTTATAATTTTTTTCAAATAACTTCGGAATAGCAGAAAGCTTGGGAATGCCTCTATAATTTGAAATATCAGATCTTCCTCCTTTTTTATACAGAGGAATAATAAATGATTATTTCCAAATTGAAGGGAATACCGAGGTATCAAGAGACAAATTAAACAATTTTAATAAAGGTGACCACAAAGAAGCACTGCATTCTTTAATCACACAACTAGGAATACCATCCGCAACCGGAGAGAACGACGATTTTAACGTACGCATAGCTGATAAAAGAGAGACAGGAGAAATATTAGAAACCATAATAGCATTTCCATTAATTTCACAATTTAAAATTGGAAAAGAATTGGTTGCTAAAATGGCAGTTAAATAAGTGGATTGGAAGAACTTTGTAAATAGATCTGAGGTATCTTGATCATTGCAAGTACTGTCACATCTTAGGAAAAACGAGGATGGAAACCCAGAAGATTTACGCTTCAAATTTACAAATGAATAAAATCTTTTGGGATCACGAGCAAACTGCAAACTTTTACAGCGTATAAGGTAATTCTCATAACAACGAGAGTTTAAAATATTGAAATTGGGCTTAGCTAAGGAGTATTTAGACCAATCAACGACCGAACCCGACTTTTTAAACTTTTTAAAACATTTAGATTTAAAATTTTTTAGAGTTGAAAGAGTCGAAGTGAATCAGGGAGGTTTATTAGAAGGATATTTGGGAAGACACATAGGAACACACTTGTCTAGAATAGCATTTAAAGTTCTTTAGAATTTTGAAACTGCTAAGTTTGCATCAACTGCCTCATATAAAGGAGCCCAATCTGTTGCATTAATGAGATCATTAAGCAAAACAAAATTACATTTATTAAAACAACGCCGCTTTTTAGATGACGAGGGCGTAAGAATTGGTGGACAGTAAATAGGTATTAAAACCTCTAATGTTGGATGATATAAATCCTCAGGTATACAAAAGGGGGATGATCTTAAAACATTAATGCTGTCGTCATCATTAGTAAAAACAAGATCAAGAGAACGATTTAAATGATTAGAAATTGAGTTCATCTGATACATAAAAAGATTAAACAACTCATAAAAAAAATAATGATCAATTGTTGGAATAAGATAATTCGAATTAGGAAATGAGGCCCAAGAAGTGTTAGGTATATTAAAATCACCCAACACAAGAAATAAGTCATTATCTTGAACATATTCATACATTTCTTTAATACATGATATATGATGACTATAAACTTTTAAATCGGAAGAGGGAGGGATATTTGAACAAGTAACGTATAGGCAACAAGACTGAAAAGTTATTTTAACTCCAATAATCTCAACATTGTGAATTGATGGGAATGTAAAATATTCAGAGAGGAAATGGGATTTAACAGCTATTAAAACACCACCCCCTCTTCGAGACCCGCGATCAAGTCTATAAATAGTGAAATTATTTGAAAAAACCTCACTATTATAAACATTTTGGCTTAACCACGTTTCAGTGAGGGCTATAAGTTCAGATTGGACACTACAGCTATGCAGAAATAGATTTTTTAATTTGGAATTAAGGCCTCGAACATTTTGATAAATAATAGATAGCTACGGAAAAGATGGAAAGGAACTTAGTTTTTTGATACAGCCTCAGATGAAGGTTGTACGGAAACGGGATTTAAAGACACTGAAGAAATTCTATTCCGAGTCTTAGGTTTGAATTCATGTACAACAACATGAGGTGGCCAAAAGTTTGGATCACATATTGTATCGAAAAATGCAATTGGGACATTGATTTTAAATGAAGCAATTTCACGAGGAGTCGCAAAATTAAACTTCGAGATAAAAACTTTAGATGAAATTTTACTTTCAATGAAACCAGACACAGCCTCACATGTCGTATCTGATGAAAGCCTAGATAAGAAAACTTGCTTTCGAGGACACACAATAAATAAATAGGGTAATATAGGAGTAGGAGACGGTGTAGGAGACGGTGTCTGAATGTTGTTTTTAGATTGAGCAACATAAGGAGGAGACGATACTTAAATGGAGGGGGGAACTAGCAGTGATAGAGTAATCACTGTATTTAGCGGAGAATCAAAATTATACTGATTCAATATTTCTTCTCCAGCTTTTAGTTCCTCTTCAAGCTGTTTTGAAAATCTACTTAGATTTGAATACTAATCCCGCACTGAATTATACATCTTGGAAAAACTTAATTGTTTTTCCAAACAATCCGGGCAAGACCAGCGTAATCCACCACACCCTTTTTTGGGAGCAGCCAGGACTCTATCACAGTCACGCCCCGAGATGCCAGCACATTTAATGTGCATTAGATTCTCGCACAACCAGCACCCAACAAATTGCATTTGTGCAGAATCAGTGATATGTCGAAGTGTACATGATTTCTTACAGCAAATCATATTGGCAAGTAGGGGAGATAATCAAAACAAAAATACAAACAGATTAAGATAGAAAAAAATAAAAGATAAAAGACAAAGAGAGGATTAACTGTGATTGGGAGAAACAAAAATCACAAACAACAACACTCAGCTAATACAAAGATTAAACAAATAAACAGTTGATGAAGAAACAGAAAATAGAGCGGGAGAGAGCCACATTACAAACTAAATAAATTTCGTAAGAAACAAAAACAAACACTAAGCTAAGCGTGAGCGAGCGACAGCGAACACATACACTAACCCGTGTAAAAAACAGAAAGCAAAGAAAACAAGTAAGGAAACTCTAGTCGGAAGTGCCCGACTAGGAAATACCCTGAACCCCGCCTATCGGCGGCTTTAAATGCACTTCAAAGTTTGTATATAATTTTAAATTAAATTTAAAAATTAAAAAAAAATGAAAAAAAAAAGATTAAGTAACTTAGAGAATCGAACCCGAGACTTTATGTCGGCGATCATCGCTTCTACCAACACAGCCGTTGCAATACATAAGAGTGACATAGCGAATTCCTAAGTAAAGTTATTGAACTATTGAGCTACTGCTACTGAGGTGCTGAACTTCTGCTTAAAATTCATCCCCAATTTGTCTTTGTTGTTGTTATGAACTCTTCGAATTTTCTAGAGCTTCTGTGCTGTTGCCACGCGCGTGTGTACGTAAACGTTTGGTAAACGTTTCGTTTAATAACATAATGCATTTCATCTATTCATATGTATATTATATTGACTTTATTTAAGTTATATCAATGTTATTCTTATTTTATATATACAGTATATACATATGCATATATGTATATTGTAAGCAACGCATACATACACACGCACACGCATACGCTCTACTAACTGCGCAGTTTACTCAGCGACTGCGCTGCGCCAATATGTGCGTGTTATGGGAAACTAAATGCTTAATAACTTTTTTTGTAGACCGACTTTCTTAATCAAACTTGGGCAGCGTAATTATATCATTCATATGCGTGCATGTGCAAAAGCACAAGTCTCTAGTATTTGAAATAAGTGTTTTGAAAATTTGGGCGAAGGGGGCGTGGCATCCAAAATTTAATAAAAATCAAAATTGTATAACTTTAGTCTTTAACTATCAAGATATAGAAGATAAAATTTTAAAACTGAAAAATCGATTTCGTTATTAATCGATAAAAAAAGAACGAGAAGAGTTATCGAATTTCTAAAACAAACTCGACTTGCGCGTGATATACACGAATCTATAAAAAAAAAGTTCAAGTCTCTAGCTATTATAGGTTCTGAGATCCACGCGTTCAAACATACGGACAGACGGACGGACGGACAGACGGACAGACAGACAGACGGACAGGGCTCATTCGACTCGGCTTGTCGTCCTGATCAAGAATATATATACTTTATGGGGTCTGCCACGCCTCATTCTGCCTGTTACATACATTTGGGCTGCAACAAAACTATTATACCGTGATTACCCATTTTTAATGGGTTCAGGGTATAAAAACGAAAGAATAGAAATACTAAAACGAAAATTGCAATTTAGATATAATTACCAACGCTCACAAAACTTTGTAAATAAAAACAAAAACACACAGTTTTGAAGCACAAACCACGGCAGTATCAAACCAAAAAGCCAATAATCACCAATATACAAATAATGTGTAAATATAAAAACAAATTAAAGAACAGAAAAATTAAAAAGTACGAAGCGCAAACAAAACGTATTACTCTCAAAACGTATCTTACTCTCACAAACTCTGAACTCGTAACTTATAGGGCTTGATTTATCCGAACACGTGACGAGGAGCCAAAACATTGTAAACTATATCCGTATCCTATGAGTGTTAGATCGTTTTTTAATAATGAAATACAATTTCTGTTTAAGGATGACATTATTAGACCGTCCCCATACAATAATCCTATATGGATTGTAGATGATCAAAATGGAGTTAGGAAAAGCGAATGGTCATAGATTTTAGAAAGTTAAATGTAAATACTATTGAGGACTCATATTCCATTCCAATCAACGAAGTTATTATATCCTATCTGGGTTCCAATTTTTTCACAACGCTCGACCTTATATTAGGGTTCTACCAAATCGAGCTTGCAGCTTTTTCGGTTAGCAGTGGAAAATATGAATAAAAAAATATGAAATATTGCTTAATTTATGTTGATGACGTCACAATTGTTCTAAAATAAAGGAGAAGCGCCTAAAACATATAGAGTTGAGAATTTATGCATAAAATATGACAGTATCGCCTGAAAAATCAAATTTTTTCGATGAAGTAGTTTAGTATCTGGGTATGTACATAGTTAGTCGCAGTGGAATTAAAACTTGTCCCAAATAAGTTGAAACAATCAAAGTTTTTCCGGAACCACGTACGCTAAAATCTGTTCGATCCTTCCGGTTACTATAGGCGATTTATATGGGATTACTCAAAAATTGCAAAACCTTTACGTAGTATTCTTGGGGGCGAAAATGGTAGTATATCAGTGTCGCCGTTAAAAAAAATATTAATTTCATTAGATGAGAGTCAACGAGAAGCGTTTAGTAAATTAAAGCAAATTTTGATCTCAGACGAGGTTATGCTCGCGTAAGCATTTTCGTAAGCATTTTCAGCTTACAACCGAGACTTCTTGAAATGCATTCGGTGCAGCATTGTCTAAAGATGGCCGTCCCGTTGCAATCAATCGCAATCAACCAACGAGACAGTTACTTGCTATTGTTTGGGATATTAAAACGTTAAGAAATTATCTATACAGATCTTAAGATCTACGGATCACAAACCCCTCTCTTATGCCACATCGAATCGAAATCCGGATTCAAAAATAAAAACATGAAAGGCGATCATTGAAGTTGCATTGCCGTTGCAGACACATTATCTCGCTAATATTCAAATTATACTGAAGAAGATAACAGTTTCGATATTTTTATTTTTATTTATTTATTTATTTTTATACTCATTCATAAATGAGTATATTGGTATATTGTGTTTGTGCAATGTCCGTCTTGCTGTCCGTCCGTCTGTCACGTCAGATAAAGTGTCAAGATTTTCCCGATACGCAGACTAGGGGCGTGGCAAATTGTAAAATTAATTTTTCTGTATGTCAGAATGATTACTTGTAGCAGTCCTAGAGAGTTGACATTTGGAATGTTCACATCCCATGTTGAATAAGCTGTGGCGGAATATCGTGGCAAATCGGGTGAAACTGTATCTTCTACAGTTTTAGAGCTAGAAGATAAAGATCGACCAAAATATTATATATCCACGCCCACTAGGGGCGTGGAAAAGCGGATCTTAATATATATCAATTTATTATCTTCTGTTATATTTTGAACACTATTGATAGAAGCTTGAGACTTAGTACATATACTTATATAAACATCCCAAGTTCAATAAGCTACGGCGGATATATTTACGCCCACAGGGGGCTCCTACACTTTTAGTGCTAAAAGCTTCAAAATTGAACTGGTAGGTTGCTGGTGACCTCCTCTATCGATAGGCCAAAAATTATTTTTACGCCCCTTTTGAGGCGTGACCCATTCAAAAATACCCTATAATTTTCGCATTTTTTTAGTGTAAGTGCGCTGTCCTACACCCCTATCATGGACTGGCCAAAAATTATATGTCTGCGCCCACTGGGGGCGTGGCAAATAGAATTAAACCACTTTTCTTGAGCTATAAACACACAATTTATTGACTTTTTAGGCATTTACCATCTTAATTGAGTTGCTAAATATTATAAATGTAAAAAAAAATATAATTTAGAACAAAAAAATAAAGAAATAAAAGAAAAGCCGACATGGAAGATTCGAACCTCCGCCTACTTGCACGAGTCGAAATTCGTCATCTCTACCACGACGTCACCGCTGTGCTTATCAAACCAATAATAATTATAAATAAAATGTGTATAACATATCGACTCGGCCGAGGTTCGATCCAAGGGTGCCGTGATTAGCAATGGTACTGAACCTCATAGTAAACTGTAGTAACTTAATGAGCATATGATTCACGCTGAATTCTATTGTATTTGTTATTTCTTAGAACATAAACCAATTTTTGCTGTGCAGCTGTGCAGTACATTTGTCAATTGCCTAAACGTTTTGTTGAATAACTTCTGTGTTACTTAACGGATTATAATGAAATTTTCAGCATATTAATTATATTTTCCACAGAATTATAAGAAATTTGTGTATAGCATAACCAAAATTGTATTAAATACACATGACACTAAATACAAACTTTAGGGATAATTAAGGGTGTGGCAAATTGGTTAATTGGTTTCTTGGAATGTTATGGAACTGGGAGCTTGCGGTGTGAATGAGTATTTCGCAGTCGGTTGCGCTCGCCTGCAACCCGACCCTGAACCCATTGAAAATGGGAAATCAGGGTATAATGTTTTTGTGAAAATGTACGTAACAGGCAGAAGGAGACATCACAGATCCCATAAAGTATATATATTCTTGATCAGCTCGACGAGATGAGTTAATATAGCTCTGTCCGTCCGTCCGTCTGTACGAAGGCACTGATCTCGATCTTTTTTCGATAACTCATCCCGTTTCCGAATTATCGATCAATTTCGATAAATTTGCTTTCATTTATGTGACCCATTAAAGTGAGTGACTTCAAATTTTTTGTGCAGATAGGTGTAGTGAATGCGGACATTTTGTAGTTTTTGGATTCGCCCCCTTCGCCCCCTTCGCCAACAATTTGCAAAACCCGTATATCAAATACTAGAGACTTATGCTTTGGCAAATAGACACATATGAATGCCATAATCACACTGTGAAAATTTGATTAAGAAAGTCCATCTAGAAAAAAGTTATTTAACATTTAATTTCCCATATCATAGGCATATTGCAGCCCACGCGCAGTCGCTACTCAGTTAGCAGAGCGCGTGCTTTTATTACGTTCGTGTGCGTGGGTATGTTTGTATGTGTTGCTTGCAATATATATGTAAAATAATCATAGCATGCTTCGAATATCGGTTATTCGAAGGGTTCAGGGTATCTATCTCTTAGTCGAGCAGTCTCGACTAGAGCTTCCCTACTTGTTACTTGTTTTTTTTTTTTTTGTGGGAGGTAGATAAAAATGCTTAATGCACCGTCAGCTATGTCATCACAGACTCTTTTCATGCATGCTATTGCACATCTGTCTCTACTTTGACTTCACCGACAGTTTCGGCCAAGTCAAGATCCCATAGTTTCTTGGTCTATATTTATGACTGATGCTATTAGCGTTACCGCCGGTCCGGAAACTGTACGGTACACCGAAGCTATCCTTAAGGCTGCTCTTCTCTGCACCGATAGTATCGGTTTCCACCTGACTTCTGCTTTTAGAGTGCCCGCCCACACTTCACTGCGATACAGTAATATCGCGTTTTTGGTTTCTATTAAAAACTTTTGTTTCCCTTCCGTCGGTCCGTCAACGTTTGCCATTGGCCTACTCAAAAGCCCCGTTGCTACTGCTGTTTTTCGCGTGGCATGCTGAAGCTTCCCCCAGAAAGTGTGTTTACTATCTAATGCCTAGATAATTCACTATCCTCTGAGTCTTTAGTAATTTACCGCTTACTCGCATCTCAATTTCGTTCGGAATCTGCTTCCCCGTAAACAGAAGTAACTCTGTTTTATGGGTAGCAAGTTCCAAGCCTCCAGAACTGAGCCATGTCTGCGAGCGGATCATGACTTGGGTAAGCCTTCGGTATTTCTGGCGGTGATGACCGCCGCAATATCGTCAGCATATCCAATACGGAAAGTTTCTTCAGTCATTTCTAGTCTTAGAATGTCGTCGTAGCTGATATTCCACAGATCCTGTCCAAGGACCGAACCCTGTGCAGCTCCGCCGGTCACTCTGTACCGTTTAATACTAGTCTGTGTAGCGTATAAGAGTACTCGGACATGTAAGTAGCTCCCATCACCCATCAAGTATTCCGGTATGTGGAAACGGTGCTCCCGCATGTCAGCCCACCTCCTTCCATGCTGCTGGAAATATTCTTTCTTCTAGACATGCGTTATACATTCTAAGAAGAAAGGAAGGCCGCCCTGATGCCAGCACCTTTATTTTTTCGGCTGGTATATTATCTGTTTCCGGAGCCTTTTTATTCTTCATGGAGAGAGCTGCAGTCTTAAGCTCCTCTCCAGAAAATATCGGAGCTGAGCAGTGATGAACTACAGGAGCCCGCTTATGCGTTTCGAGGAAGTTTGCTGAAAATAGTGTCCTCACTATATGATCCATCGTTTCGTCTTCCACGATTGGGGCTGCTCCGTAGTTCATCAGTTTATTCAATAAAATTTTGTAGCCCAGCCCCCAAGGATCCTGTTAACATCTTTGCAAAGCTCTTTTCACTTGTTGTGTTTACTTCGTATGAAAGCCACCGATAGCTCCTTCCTCGCATTCTTAGCTGCTAACGTTTTTGCCGTGTAATTTCCAGAGCATCGTGCTCTTGTTAGTCTTCATTGCAGCCTGCCATATTTTTTGTGCGTTTTTGGCATCGAAACACTACATGCCGTGTCAATAGCTTTTAAACTATATTAGACTACTACTTTTGTA
Source organism: Drosophila fulvimacula (assembly GCA_035045555.1). Lineage (NCBI taxonomy): Eukaryota > Metazoa > Arthropoda > Insecta > Diptera > Drosophilidae > Drosophila > Drosophila fulvimacula. Next base: position 4,205,730 of record JAWNOX010000010.1, on the reverse strand, counting down.
TTTAAGGTACCGTCGAATTGTTACTCCCGTCTGTCTATTTCTAAGAGTAATTTCTCCGAGTCAAGTCTGCTTATATCCCATCTATGGGAAGTCTTTAGAGGGAGGGTTTGTCTACTCTTATTTTGGAAACTGTATGATGTATGTAATCATGGTCACTGCCAGTAAATGTCGTCAAGTATTTCCCAGGCCTATTGAAGGTTGGTCTGGTTCCTTGATTTACCACCAGTAGTCTGGTTCGAGCGGCCAGGTCCATAATTTTGCGACCTCTGGTGTTGGTTGACAGCATCCCCCAGTCTACTGCTCTTGTGTTGAAGTCGCCTGCTTGTATGAAAAGGTAACCGACTGCAAAGTCGATCAACGAGCATGTCCTCGATCGCATCTAGCTTTCTTTGAAAAGTACTTATGTCGTCACTGGGTGTTAAGTAGCAGCTGACCACTGCTACGTCTTTGAGACGTGAATAGACGTAGCAGTTTCCCCGTTTATTTTATTATAAGGGCAGACCAGAGCCAACAAGTTCGTAGCTTTCGTTTCATCTTTTAGCCAAACTCCGTTGTCTTTTTGTTTATATTGCTCACTTATGACCACTACATCGATAACGTACTCCGTTACGATCTGGGTTAAGAGTGCGTCCGCAGTTTTGCTGCGGTAATTTTGTTGCAGGTTGTTGAGTACCTAGGCATTTCTGCGATCCCAGCATATGGTCGACTGGGCTACGTCCTGCATCTGAACATATCCAGCATTTCGGTGGCTTTTTGTACTTCTTCACTTTTTGGCCAGCCACATTTAATGCAGAGGCCTGCACCATTTCTGACTGGCCCTGTGCAGTTGGTCTGCCAATGACTTACCCCAAATTCTCATCCTAGCTCTAACGAACCCAATTTTTATATTGCCTGTGTTAAACAAAGTTTCTGTTAGCTGGCTTTCGAGAGTTACCGAAGCTCTAACTTGCTTTCGGCTGTTCGGAGCCGTAACTTTAATGCGTAACCCCAGTGCTGGGCTTGCAAGGGCTTTACGTACTGCCTCTGCGACCACCGTCTCTACCGTGAGTGAATCGAGATCTCGGATTGCGATTGTTGCTGTAGATTTTAGCTCCGCTACCATGGCTGTTTCCTTGACGGTAGCCCTTAGTTTTTCTACAAGCTCCGGTTGTAGTTTTTCTCCCTTGTTGAGTTCTACAAGGAGTTCTCCAGTTCGGGTTTTCCTTATTCCTCTTATATTCGTCTTATCGTCCTGCTGGATTGTGCTGCGGATGTTTCCTAAAACATCTACGTAGCTTTGTCCTGCCTCCGGTTTTATTAAGACCGTATCTGTTTGGGGCATCCTTTTTACCTCTTTTGGTTTTTTATTTGGAATTGCTTTGGGCTTTTCTATCTGGGCCGTAACAATCTTTTCCACGTTCCTTTGCAGGACACCTCTTCTAGTGACTTTTTGCCACAGATTTGGATGTCTCCCGCAAAGTTTCTTCCCTGACTCCGACTCCAGTGGGCTGGATGCTTGCCTCTTTTGCAGAGTAGATGTTTCCACTGTTCCCACACTCTTCCTCGCTGCCTTTTGTTTGCCAGCTTCAGCTTCAAGCTTCTTCCACGAGTTCCTGCAGTATCCTACCACGCCCAGGAGTTCGTCCAGGTCGGATACGCCGTTTCTTACATCGAAGCTGATATTCTTCTGCTTCGGCACAACCGCTTTTATGCGCCGCATTTTAGGATGGCATCTTCTTTGGTGCATCACTTTCCGCCATTGTTATTTTCGAAGTCGGGCATGGCAAGAATTTATAGCGAGGGATCTTATTCAAATACCATAGAATCCGTTACCAGACTAGTCAACTGCTATGCGAACCAAATAATTCTTGAGCAGGGAAAGGCACCGTGTAAGCGATCTATCATATTGTTTGGCAAGAAAATAAGGCATTATATAGTTTTTACCGGTTTTCAACTTAATTAACACGGTGCATGTGAATTGTCAGTTCTTAGTAAAATTCAGGATCGGCTAGTTGAGCTTTTCCCTAAAACTTTTACCCGACCCACCGAAAATATGGTTACCCAAACGAGCGATCGAAATTATTCATCAGGAATATAATAGAGTTCTTAGAGCTCCACAAGAAAATATAAAGCAAATTATTTAGGATTATTTTTTTCCCTAAAATTTAGAAAAAGGCAAAGGAATTTGCTTTAAACAATAGAATTTGTTTGCAGGCAAAGTACGCTTGACACCCAGCGAAGCACGAAACGATTTATTGTGACAACGAACAGTCTTTAAGCTCTAATACTGTTGTGTCCTGTCTTCGTGGTAATTTCGGTATAAAAAATGCATATTCTTAGCCTATGCACAGTACATCGAACGGTCGAGAGGTTTCACAGCACTCTAAGCGAAATTGGTAGATGCAAAAAGTTAGCAAAAAGAATCGAAAATACAAGAGATGTAATTTTACTAGCTACTATAGAGTATAATAGAAGTATTCATTCGATAACAGGGCAGAAATCAATCAAATTATATAATTCAAATGTCGCAAAGTTTGAAGCGACAATGAATTAAGTTAAGAAAGCTCAAGAAACTGAATTATTAAATCATAATAAGAAAACTATTGATTGTAAATATGTAAAATGGGATAAGATTACGGTGAAATCCAATAAACGACTTTTGTAATAAATTTATTCCCTTATATATAGAAGCTATAATCGAGGAAGACTTAAGATCTGTTAAAGTGAACGGTAGAGTTGTGCACAAAGATAATATGAAATAAATATATAATTGCGTATAAAAAAATAAATAAATAAATATTGAATACAAAAAGTTAAGAACAAAAAAAATAAAACATATACTTTTCATACAAATTGAGCATTTCATATTTGTTCACATACATTTTTTGTAGTTATAAAATAATGTAAACAAGAATTGTAATCTATTTCGCATTTCGGAAGGAAAAACAACTTCGATATTATGTCGCCTGGATCAAAAAAAAAGCACGCCTATTCATAGGTTTATGCAGAAATAAAATGATAATTTTATTTATTTATTTATATATAAAGAAACTTTACTAAAATCGTGAGTCAGATTATAAAATTAAAAATTATTAAAGAATAGGGAAAAGAAAAAGCCTAATACTAACAATATATATGATATCACCAACCCGATGGGGGTGTTTTATTTGCCGGACCGGCGAGCTATGCCCCAAATCAAAGCCAGGTATGGTTAGTAATATCATTGAAACTAAGCAAGATAGAAAAAGTTAAAACAAGTAAGGAAACTCTAGTCGGAGGTGCCCGACTAGGAAATACCCTGAACCCCGCCTATCGGCGGCTTTAAATGCACTTCAAAGTTTGTATATAATTTTAAATTAAATTAAAAAATTAAAAAAAAAAAAGATTAAGTACCTTGCATAAAAAAAGTTTTGACGTCAGCTTAGAGAATCGAACCCGAGACTTTATGTCGGCGATCATCGCTTCTACCAACACAGCCGTTGCAGTACATAAGATTGAGATAGCGAATTCCTAAGTAAAGTTATTGAGCTACTGAGCTACTGCTACTGAGCTGCTGAACTTCTGCTTAAAATTCATCCCCAATTTGTCTTTGTTGTTGTTGCTGCTGTTGCCACGCGCGTGTGTACGTAAACGGTTGGTAAAAGTTTCGTTTAATAACATAATGCAAGTCATCTATTCATATGTATATTATATTGACTTTATTTAAGTTATATCAATGTTACTCTTATTTTATATATATGTATGTACATACATACATATGTACATGTATATTGCAAGCAACGCACATACACACGCACACCCATACGCTCTGCTAACTGCGCAGTTTACTCAGCGACTGCGCTCCGCCAATATGTGCGTGTTATGGAAAATTAAATGTTTAATAACTTTTTTTGTAGATCGACTTTCTTAATCAAACTTGCGCAGCGTAATTATATCATTCACATGCGTGTATTTGCCAGAGCACAAGTCTCTAGTATTTGAAATAAGTGTTTTGCAAATTTGGGCGAAGGAGGCGTGGCATCCAATATTTAACAAAAATCAAAATTCTATAAAAGTCCCATTAAGCTAAATACAAGATTTGGAGTTTCTAACTATCAAGATGTAGAAGATATAATTTTAAAAGTGAAAATCGATTTTGTTTTTAATCGATAAAAATAACGAGAAGAGTTATCGAATCTCTAAATCAAACTCGACCTGCGCGTGATATACACGAATCTATAAAAAAAATCAAGTCTCTAGCTATTATAGGTTCTGAGATCCACGCGTTCAAACATACGGACAATCAATCGACTCGGCTTGTCGTCCTGATCAAGAATATATATACTTTATGGGGTCTGCCACGCCTCCTTCTGCCCGTTACATACATTTGGGCTGCAACAAAACCATTATACCCTGATTATCCATTTTTATTGGGTTCAGGGTATAAAAAAGGTAATAAGGTATTAAGAAAAATAAAATAATAGAAAAGTAAAATACGATAAGAGAAAACACTACAAAAGTAGGGAGAATTGCCAGGTGCATTCTCATACTGGGGTGTGTGTGTGATTTCCCTGAAATATGCTGTTCAGAACTAAATACTAAAACTAAAAGTTCAGAACTAAATACATGAAAATAAGTATTGTAATTATTACATAGAACACGAAACGCACTGTGCAAAGAATAGTTACAATTACTTATAGGTAAATAAAGAGCACAAAAGTGACGAGAAGCACGGGAAAGAACTAGGATATTAATTTCAAATAGAAGAGAAGGCGAATCAATACTACCATTAATCAACTTATGCAGAAAAGTAATACCCAAGACTATTCTACGATTGATTAACGATGGAAGATAAAAAAGAAGAAGCCTACTATGATACAGTAGACGAAGGTTACGATCCCAGTTTAGATTGCGCAAGGCCAAAGGAAGAAATTGCTCCTGAACCGATTCAATACGATCCTGATACAATTTCTGCTGTGGCGATCATATAATAGAACAATATTCTAAAATAGGGTGAACCAGCGATACAAAAAGAAGTTTAGTGACAAACGGATCATTAAACTCTTTAGACCATCGTTTAATAAAACCAAGTACACTTTTGGCTTCATTAATGATGGTTAGGATATGGGTATTGAATCTAAGTTTACAGTCAAAGAGCACCCCAAGATTTTTGATTGTAGAAATACGTTGCAAGGACACATTGTTGATTGTATAATCAGCAAAAAATGGAGTGGTACGACTGAAAGTCATTGTCATACACTTAGAACAATTTAAATGCAACTGATTGGCTTTATACCAATATTGAAAGGAAATTAGATCATCCTGTAGGCGTAGATGATTTATTAAATTATTGTATGAAAGACAGAGTTTTACGTCATCTGCATACATGAATATTCTAGACTAAGAAATACAACTGGGAAAGTCATTTATAAATAGGGAGAAAAGTAGAGGGCCCAAGTGACTACCCTGAGGAACACCCGAAGAGACAAATATGACCTTCGAAATAGATGTTCTCAACAGAACTCTTTGGGTTCTACCCTTTAAATAGGAAGCAATCCAAAACAGAAGTTTAGGAGAAAATCCCAATTGGTCAAGCTTTTGAAGCAAGATGTCATGCTAAACAGAGTCAAATGCCTTACCGAAATCAGTGTTTATAACATCTGTTTTCATTTTCTTTAAAAAGCTTTCATTGACTATGGATGAAAATTTTAATAAGTTCGTCGCGGTTGATCGATTCTGAACAAAACCATGCTGCGGTGGTGAAATAATGGATTTACAAAAGTGCTGTAAATTAGAAGTTATAATTTTTTCAAATAACTTCGGAATAGCGGAAAGCTTGGCAATGCCTCTATAATTTGAAATATCAGATCTTCCTCCTTTTTTATACAGATGAATAATAAATGATTCTTTCCAAATTGAAGGAAATACCGAGGTATCAAGAGACACATTAAACAGTTTTAATACAGGTGACCACAAAGAAGCACTGCATTCTTTAATCACACAACTAGGAATACCATTCGGCCCCGGAGAGAACGACGATTTTAACCTACGCATAGCGGATAAAAGAGAGATAGGAGAAATATTAGAAACGATAATAGCATTTCCATTAATTTCAGAATTTAAAATTGGAAAAGAATTGGTTTCTGAAATGGCAGTTGAATAAGTGGATTGGAAGAATTTTGCAAATAGTAAGGAAACTCTAGTCGGAGGTGCCCGACTAGGAAATACCCTGAACCCCGCCTATCGGCGGCTTTAAATGCACTTTAAATTAAATTAAAAAATTAAAAAAAAAAAAGATTAAGTAACTTTCATAAAAAAGTTTTGACGTCAACTTAGAGAATCGAACCCGAGACTTTATGTCGGCGATCATCGCTCCTACCAACACAGCCGTTGCAATACGTAAGACTGAGGTAGCGAATTCCTAAGTAAAGTTATTGAGCTACTGAGCTACTGCTACTGAGCTGCTGAACTTCTGCTTAAAATTCATCCCCAATTTGTCTTTGTTGTTGTTGTTATGAATTCTTCGAATTTTCTAGAGCTTCTGCTGCTGTTGCCACGCGCGTGTGTACGTAAACGTTTGGTAAACGTTTCGTTTAATTATGTTATTACTGCATTTCATCTATTCATACATACATATGTATATTATATTGACTTTATTTAAGTTATATCAATGTTACTCTTATTTTATATATATGTAAATATATACAGTATGTACATGTGTACATACATATGTATGTATATTGCAAGCAACGCATACATACACACGCACACGCATACACTCTGCTAACTGCGCAGTTTACTCAGCGACTGCGCTCCGCCAATATGTGCGTGTTATGGGAAACTAAATGTTTAATAACTTTTTTTGTAGATCGACTTTCTTAATCAAACTTGCGCAGCGTAATTATATCATTCATATGCGTGTATGTGCAAAAGCACAAGTCTGTAGTATTTCAAATAGGTGATTTGAAAATTTGGGCGAAGGGGGCGTGGCATCCAAAATTTAACAAAAATCAAAATTCTATAAAAGTCCCATTAAGCTAAATACAAGATTTGGAGTCTCTAACTATCAAGATATAGAAGATATTATTTTAAAACTGAAAATCGATTACGTTTTTAGTCGATAAAAAAAGAACGAGAAGAGTTATCGAATTTCTAAAACAAACTCGACTTGCGCGTGATATACACGAATCTATAAAAAAAAGTTCAAGTCTCTAGCTATTATAGGTTCTGAGATCCACGCGTTCAAACATACGGACAGACAGACAGACGGACAGGGCTCAATCGACTCGGCTTGTCGTCCTGATCAAGAATATATATACTTTATGGGGTCTGCCACGCCTCCTTCTGCCTGTTACATACATTTGGGCTGCAACAAAACCATTATACCCTGATTACCTATTTTTAATGGGTTCAGGGTATAATAATGATCAATTGTTGGAATAAGATAATTCGAATGGGAGATGAGGCCCAAGAAGTGTTAGGTATATTAAAATCACCCAACACAAGAAATAAGTCATTATCTTAAACATATTCATACATTTCTTTAATACATGATATATGATGACTATAAACTTGTAAATCGGAAGAGGTAGGGATATATGAACAAGGAACGTATAGGGAACAAGACTGAAAAGTTATTTTAACTCCAATAATCTCAACATTGTGAATTGATGGGAATGTAAAATATTCAGAGAGGAAATGGGATTTAACAGCTATTAAAACACCACCACCTCTACGAGACAAGCGATCAAGTCTATAAATAGTGAAATTATTCGAAAGAACCTCACTATTATAAGCATTTTGGCTTAACCATGTTTCAGTGAGGGCTATAAGTTCAGAATGGACACTACAGCTATGCAGAAATAGATTTTTCAATTTAGAATAAAGGCCGAACATTTTGATAAATAATAGATAGCTGCGGAAAAGATGGACAGCAACTTAGTTTATTGATACAGCCTCAGATGAAGGTTGTACCGAAACGGGATTTAAAGACACTGAAGAAATTCTATTCCGAATCTTAGGTTTGAATTCATGTACATGAGATGGCCGAAAGTTTGGATCGCATATAGTATCGAAAAATTCAATTGGTACATTGAAGCAATTTCACGAGGAGCCGCAAAATTAAACTTCGAGATAAAAACTTTAGACGAAATTTTACTTTCAATAAAAGCAGACACAGCCTCACATGTCGTATCTGATGAAATCCTAGCTAAGAAAACTTTCTTTTGAGGAGACACAACAGATAAATAGGGTGATATAGGAGTAGGAGACGGTGTCTGAATGTTGTTTTTAGTTTGAGCAACACTCGAAGAAACTGTAACTTTTTTAGTAGTGACCTTTTGAGTGTCTGTGCTGACACTAGACACAGATATTTCAACTGAATCATCTGATATTGGAATTGATAATTCTTGACAAGGTGAAGAAGGGGTTGATAAGGAGGAGACGATACTTGAATGGAGGGGGGAACTAGCAGTGATGGAGTAATCACTGTATTTAGCGGAGAATCAAAATTATACTGATTCAATATTTCTTCTCCAGCTTTTAGTTCCTCTTCAAGCTGTTTTGAAAATTTACGTAGATTTGAATACTAATCCCGCACTGAATTATACATCTTGGAAAAACTCAATTGTTTTTCCAAACAACCCGGCAAGACCAGCGTAATCCCCCACACCCATTTTTGGGAGCAGCCAGGACTCTATCACAGTCACGCCCCGAGATGCCAGCGCACTTAATGTGCATTAGATTCTCGCACAACCAGCAAACAACAAATTGCATTTGTGCAGAATCAGTGACATGCCGAAATGTACATGATTTCTTACAGCATATCATATTGGCAAGCAGGGAAGATAATCAAAAAAAATTCAAACAGATTAAGATAGAAAAAATAAAAGATAAAAGACAAAGAGAGGATTAACTTTGTTGGGAGAAACAAAAATCCCCCTCAGCTAATACAGAGATCAAACGAATAAACAGTTGATGAAAGAAACAGAAAATAGAGCGGGAGAGAGCTGCACTACAAACGAAATAAATTTTGCAAGAAACAAAAACAAACACTAAGCTAAGCGAGAGCGAGCGACAACGAACACACACACTAACCCGTGTAAAAAAAACAGAAAGCAAATAAGAAAAACGAAAGAATAGAAATACTAAAACGCAAATTTCAATTTAGATATACACCGACGCTGACAAAACTATTGTAAATAAAAACAAAAAACACAATTTAGAAGCTGAATTTTTCAATTTTTTTACGGAATCGAGGACGTCCTCGATTGAGTTGAGGAGTGATTATCATGTAACGCTTTGTAACTTAAAATTTTTATTAAAACATCTAATACAGAGGCTTAAAAGTTATCAATCGAAGCTTTGGCCCCAAAAAGCTATTCTCACCGGATAACACAAAGCTCAAAGCACCACGTGGTTGCTGACAGGTTGCCCGATTATTGTCGGAAATGCAAAATCTTTACGATGGGCAAGCTTTATCTCTTGGAGTAGATCGTGGCACGACAGTATCAAAAAGAACCACACGCACAAGTTGCTGTTATTACTTATTAAGCAACATAAAAACAATCTTATTGTAAATCTTTGGTTGATCGCATAAATAAAGAATCCACAACACAAAATTAAATAACCTATATAATACAAATTTGGTTTTTTCCAAATACCAATTTCCAATAATTCAGTTGAAAATATATATATATATATATATATATATATTCAGATAGCATTTGCCACGCCCCCAGTTAGCGTGGGTAAATAATTTTGGGTCGATAGGACCCAAATGGGAAGGGAACAGAATTTTTTACGAATTACAGAGGTTTTAGATTTACTGAGTTTTCCATATAACGGGGTTTACAAAATTTAAATATGAATTGAAGGGGTTTTTATATTTCACGTTGTTTCAACAATTTTAACTTATTAAAAATAAATAAAATACACATTCATATCAATATTATGTATTTAAAAACAAAATTAAGCATAAACCAAATCATATTAACGAAAAATTACAAAGCTATTCTCTTATTAAAAATAAATAAATACACATTCATTTCAATATTATGTATTTAAAAACAAAATTATACATAAACCAAACCATATTAACGAAAAATTACTTTGACGCTTTATTTTTCAGCGTGCGGGTGTTCCCATAATAAATTCGTTTCTGTTAAGAATTGAAGTTAACGTTGATGGAGCAATTCCGAATTGTTTTGTTTCCATTATATTGATATTATGTATTGTTTTTGTGAAATTGATAGTGTTTTATGAGAACGTTTATTTGACATTTTTACGAATCATCTTCACGCTTCAAATAAAATGAGCAAACTAATATAAATCAAATGAGAGAACAACGAAATTTCGCAAATGAAGCGCCATAAAGACGCCATGCATAATAATCTGAGGGACATAATGGTAGTTTAACTTAAAGCAAAATCAAGCATTACGAATTACAAGAGGTTTCGATACGAAATTACGAATTATAAGAGGCAAGAATATCGCCGAGTAGAACCACTTCGAATTAACTCTCTGCAATCATGCAATCATCGAAAAAAATTGCTAAATTTTTCTAAAATTAAATATATATATTTAAATTGTTTAATTATTACTATTATTTTTAAAATGATACTTAAAATGTTGTCGAATTGCTCTAATACATTTTCTTCGTCTTCATTAGCGTATTTTCAGCTGTTACCTCTTTTGGCCAAGCAATTGTAGCAGCATTTTTCATGCCTTTGTAATCCATATCTGTAAGATTTTTCTAAGTTTATGTAAAGAGTTTTTATTAAAAATTTGTATATAAATTAACCTTATGTTCAAAATAGCATTAAGTGTTTTTATTCCCGTGCTGTTGCGTAATTTGGGTAGGGAGTTTCCAGCATCTCTGTAGCTAAATACCTCAACCCAAAATTTAGTGATATCGATAAGGGATTCATACTTTACGACACGCAACTTCTCAATTCGAATTAAAACATCGTCGATGTTATTACATTCAAAATATTTCAAAACATTTTAAAATTCGTTGTCTCTACATGGATTCCAAATATTTTGAGGAGAAAATAAGTTGTTTTTCTCCATTACTTCAAAATTATCGGGTAATCTTAAATAAAATAAAAAATTAATATATGCATTCGAACTTATATCAGCTGTGTTACCTTTTGCGAAGTTGCTATATCAATTCTTTAATAAAACAAGTAAAAACGTTGAAGTCGGACGCTACCGACTGCGAAATACTCATTCACACCGTAAGCTCCCAGTTCCATAACATTCCAAGAAACCAATTTGCCACGCCCCTAATTGTTTCTAAATTTTGTATTTAGTGTCATGTGCATTTAGTACAATTTTGGTTTTTCCTATACACCAATTTTTTACAATTCAATTGAAAATATAATTAATATGCTACAAATTTCATTAAAATCCGTTAAGTAACAAAAGTTATTCAACAAAACGTTTAGGTAATGACATATGCACAATTGTCTGCACAACGAACATTTTCTTATGTTCTAAGAAATAACAAATGTGCTCATTAAGTTAATTGGTTACTATGAGGTTCAGTGGCGTTGCTAATAGAAGTGACGCGCGCCGATCATGGCACCCTTAGTTCGAACCTTGGGTGTAAAAGTCCAAAAAGTCATTAGATTGTGTGTTTATTGCTCATAAATAGTGGTTTAATTATATTTCCCACGCCAGTGGATGCAGACATATAATTTTTGGCTAGTCCATGACAGGGGTGTAGAACATAACTGTGCATTTTGGACGCTTACACTCAAAAAAAACGAAAATGACAGGGTATTTATGAATAGGTCACGCCCCAAAGGGGGCGTAAAAATTTTTGGACGATAGAAAGAGGTCACCAGCAACCTACAAATCCAATTTTGAAGCTTCTAGCACTAGAACTGTAGGAGCTATAAACTCGCGAGTTTTGCCACACCCCGTGTGGGCGTAAATATATCCGCTACAGCTTATTGAACTTGGGACGTTAATACAAGTATATATACTAAGTCTCAAGTTTCTAGGATCAATAGTGTTCAAAATATAACAGAAGATGCAAAATTGATATATATTTAGATCCGATTTGCCATGCCCCCAGTGGGCGTGGATATAAAATTTTTGGTCGATCTTTATAGGATCATAACAGTTAATCACTTCCCAGATTTGATCGTGCTAGCTCTAACACTGTAGAAGATACAGTTTCACCCGATTTTCCACGCCCCCAATGGGCGTCAACGCGAGTATACAATCCAAATCTCAACTCTCTACAAGCAGTATTTCTGCCATACAGAAAAATTAATTTTACAATTTGCCACGCCCCTAGTGGGCGAACCGGCAAAATCTTGACACTTTATCTGACGAGATTATACAGGAGTACATACATATTCCAAATTTCAAGTCTCTAACTTCAATAGCATAGAAATAAATGGTTTGCGCCACTGAAGTTCAACATCCTAGTAACTTAATTAGCAGATTTGCGCTGAATTCTATTGTATTTGTTATTTCTTAGAACATAGGAACATTTATCAATTGGCTAAAGCTTTTGTTGAATAACTTTCGTGTTACTTATTATTTTCAACTGAATTGTAAGAATTTGGTATATATAGCAAATATCAAAATTGGCAATTGGTAAAATCGTATCTTAGAACGTTATGCAACTGGGTATTGGGGTGTGAATGAGTATTTCGCATTCGGTAGCGCCCGATTTCAACGTTTTTAATTCAATTTTAAATTGTTTAAGTCTATACAAACTGTAAAGTGCATTTAAAAACGTCAATTAGGCGGGATTCAGGGTATTTCCTAGTTATTTTAATAAATACAGAAGAATACCCTTTAATGTCATATAATACAATGTTTTATTGTATATTTTAAACACCCACAATGGATGACGCTTTATTTAACCTTTTAAAATATCATATTACTAATTTATAGTGTTTTATGTATGTATGCAATACAAAATTACTAAAGAATTTAACAACAATTGTAGTTAGAATCATAATTTTCATCAAATGGATTTTTCGTCTGCTCCGGTGTATTTCGGTTAGAAATTCCAACAGTACGTTCTTCCGATATTAATAAATTGTTCACACCAGAAGCGAAAATATTCGCAATTTCTTTTATTACATCATACGACTTAGTGTTTAAATCAATTTTTTTATTATCTAATTCCAAGTATTTTAAATTTGCGTCGCACAATCCACATTCGACATCCGAGTCTTCTGTGCCATAATTAAAACGTAAACAATCTTTATGAAATGAATGCTGACAGAGATAATAAATTGAAGGCATATGCAACAATTGACGGCAGACATCACAATACCTGTTACGAAATTCTATTGGATTTGATTTATAGTGAGATTCTAGAGAACTATTGATTGTTATTTCGTAGTTAAGATCTCCAATGGTCTCAATTTCAGATTTCGCATCCACAAAATTTTTAATGAATTTTTCAGTTAAAAATGGTTTACAATCTTTAATTTTTATTTCGGAACCTCCACAAACTTTTTGCAATATCTTAAGCAATGAACGTGGGCCGACTGTTAACAATGATGCAAGATTTGGATTCTTCTTTATGTGTTGATCTAAATATTGAAGAAAGTTTTTGTCTTCCTCAGAGAATGATTCAGATTCTTCATTAGTTTCAAAATTATCAATTTCAAGTGTAAACAAGTATGTTTTTGATAGTGTTAATACCTTTTCAAATCTTATGGGCATTTTCTTAACTAAATCAGTTATATCCTCAGATAATATTTTATTTTCTCGCCATAGTCCCAAATAAAGGGTGAACAAATAATACAGGTCCTTTTCATTACAGGACAAACAGTTGTCTATGTAGTACGAAAGTAAACTTACGTTAAACTCTAAATAATTTGGACATATCATTAAAAAACGAAGTATGTTTTTAATTTTCTGGCTCTTTACTAAAGATTTCAAAGCACTTAAGGCAATGTTGGAATCACTCAATAAAACTTCCGGCCCATACTCAAGAAGAAAATTAAAAATGTCATCTTCGTTGACATTGTGATAATCAGTTTCTTGCAAATTATTCCTCGTGTCAATCAAGTCTAATAAATTGATACTTCCAGCTGATATATGCTTAAAATCAGTAAATTGCGCATTATTTTTCCTGGAAGCCCATAACTGTTCAATCCTCAAAGGTAAGCTTTTACGATTAATACAACTTTCAAGTAATTTCTCATGTTCAATTGTAGCGCTTCTACTTTTTAATAATTTATTTATATACAGTATTAAACTATCATTGTGTCTTGAACTTAAAAATTTTGAAATAATGCGGTACGGTTTCAAAACATCAATGGTTTGAGTATATTCAATAACTGCTCTAGTATAGAAACCTTTTAACAACAAAAAATTACCGTATTTCAATCGTACATACCCAATATTATCATATTGACAGGGACTTTCTTCCTTTTTTAATATCATGAGTGCGTTATCATGCATGCACTTTGCAATAAGAGTTTTAACTTTTATATTTGTTGGATACTCTTTTAACGCATAAATATTATATATGCATAAATTTTTTGAATTTTCTTTTTCGGTTATAAAATAGTACAGTTTATTGGAACTTATGAAGTCAACCACAGTTGATATTCGTTTGTGTAACACGATTAACTTGTTATCAATATCAACAACTGTAATGGCAGATCCAAAATTAGTTTTAACGACAACAAGAAGATAGTTCTCAATCCATGAAAGAAATTGTTTACGTCCTTCAATCGCATAACACGGTCCCCTGCAATCGCGTCTAAAACAGTAGATTGCATCGTCGCGACCAACCACTAGAAATGAGTCTGAAGCAATTGGTTGAGATAATGTGCAACACTGGTTTGACATGTTTTGACTTGTATCAACAACAATTTTGGAATCGATTGCATTTTTATCATTTAACGCAATGCAATATATTACATCAACACTTACAACAAACACACTGCAAATTTTTATTTCATTTTGCTGATCATAACTTGCAAATTGTATTGAATTTATCGGGCTTAGGGCTATAGTGTGACGGCGTATATTCAACAACATATCACGATTGATGTTACCAAAATGTAGCAGTGTGTCACCTTTTTTAAAGCCAACACCCAATGCAAATAACTTATCGGGCCCTATGACGGATAGCTGTAGAACTGTTGCAATACTTGTTGCTGATAAATTTAATGTTGAGATGCATGGTGGGTGTTCCTCCTTTTTGATCTGGTTTAAGTCATAAATCATAATGCGTAAATCATAATTATCTGCTTGAGAAAGTACGCCAAGTAAATTGGAGGTTGTTATAGAGCATAATTGAATCGATTGATAGCTGTTGTGGCATTGAAAGCTTATCCGTTTTGATTTAACACCATTTTCATTAAATATATATATATGCCCTCTATTGTCACAAAATACAAACGTACAATTTGTTCTTCCATTTGCAGTTTTAACTTTGTTGCAGCAGTGTGCAGTAATTTCGATATTTTTTTCATTTAATTGTATTGACGGCGAAGTAACTAAATCAAAAAGTTCAACATTTTTCCATTCAAATAAACTCATCATGTCACCCTTTTTTTAAATAATAATAAAGTGAAACATAGAGATGGAGAAGTATCGATAACACTACCACACCTTTGGCCGTGCTTTGCGGATAATTTGGTCATGTCAATTCAAATGTATACCCTGTACCACTAAGCATACAGTACATAGACAGGAAAAGAAGAACATATTTTTTCAACACATACATATTAACGCAGGAGAACTATCATAGACAACTTGTCCGCTTATTTTATGTCTCTTATGAATATTTTTATTCACTTGTCTATTCTCATGAAAATGTTCACATTTTCGTTATTATTTGGGAAAGAGTATGAAAGTGTTGCGGCGCATAAATTATATGATTCCACGACAGTACTTACCATTACACTTATTCACATGTATGATATTTTAGGGCAAGTCCACACATATGAATGACATTACGCTGTGAAAATTTTATTAAGAAAGTCCAAACAAGGTTATTAAACGTTTAGTTACCAGTAAAAATAGGCATGGCGCAGCCCAAGCGGAATCTCTCGCGTAGTTAAATATGCGTGCGTATACACAAAAAGCTAGTTTTGGAATATCTGAGTTTCGATGGGCTCGGGGGATCTCCTAGTAGAACAAGCTGGTCTTGAAACTTCGTACTTGTAACATTGAATGCATTAAAAATGGGAAATCGGAGGGCTCAGAGAATCTCCTAGTAGAACACGTTGGACTAGAAATTTCTTACTAGTTATACCCTGAATGCATTAAAAATGCCAAATCAAAGTATGATGGTTTTGTCAATTTAGTATATTCTTCATCAGACCGACAAGTCCAGTGGAGTCCAGTCGCCTCCATCGCACCAAATTTGAAAAAAACGTATTTCAAACAATTAAAAACGTTGCAGTCGGGCACTAACGACTGCGAAGTACAACTAACCATACAACACATAGATATGTCAACTAGAGCGCATTCCAGCCTGTAAAATCTGCGCTGTTCGCCAAATTCACTTCACTTTAAAGTTTGAAAATATATTTAATATGCTGAAAATTTCATTAAAATCCATTAAGTAACACATAAGTTAATAAACAACCTTTAGCCAACTGGTAAATGTGCTCGGCTGCACCGCGAACATTTTCCTATGTTCTAAGAAATAACAAATACAATAGAATTCAGCGAAAATCACCTTCTAATTAATTTACTAGGAAGCTTAAATTCAGTGGCGCTGGTAATAGAAGTCACGCTTGCCTATCACCCTTGGTTTGAGCCTCGGGTAATTATAGTCTTTATACACATTTTATTTATTTATTATTGCACCAAGCACTGTGCAACGTCACGGCGTTGTAGAGGTAATGAATTCTTAGTCGTACATAAACGTAAGCGGAGGTTCGAATCTCAGCTTTTTTATGCCGATTTTCTTTATTTTTATACCCTGAACCCATTAAAAATGGGTAACCAGGGTATAATGGTTTTGTTGCTGCCCAAATGTATGTAATGGGCAGAAGAAGGCGTGGCAGACCCCATAAAATATATATATTCTTGATAAGGACGACAAGCCGAGTCGATTAAGCCCTGTCTGTCTGTCTGCCTATCTGTCAGTCCGTCCGTATGTTTGAACGTGTCGATCTCAGAACATATAAAAGATAGAGACTTCAACTTGATTGATTTTTTTTTAATATATAGATGAAATCTATTATGTTATTAAACAAAACGTTTATTAACAAACGTACGTGGTAGCAGCAGCAGAAGTATCTAGAAAATTCTAAGAATTCATAACAACAACAAAGACAAATACGAGATGAATTTTCAGCAGAAGTTCAGCAGCTCAGTAGCTCAACAACTTTACTTAGGGATTCGCTATTTCACACTCATGTAGTGCAACGGCGGTGATGGTAGAAGCGGCGATCGCCGACATGAAGACCAGAGTTCGATTCTCTTATTACTTTTTTAAAATTATATCTATGTTATACTTATATTATATATACATACATACGCACACACATATTGCAAGCACCACATACATACACACGCACACGCATACGCTCTGCTAACTGTGCAGTTTAGTCAGCGACTGCGCTGGGCAAATATAACTTTTTTTGTAGACCGACTTTCTTAATCAAACTTGCGCAGCATAATTTTATCATTCATATGTGTGTATTTGCCAACGTAAAGTCTCTAGTATTTGATGTACGTGTTTTAAAAATTTCGGCGAAGGGGGCGTAGCATTCAAAATACAAGATTTGGAGTCTTTAACTTTAAAGATGTAAAAGATATAATTTTAAAACGAAAAATCAATTTTCGTTTTTAGTCGATGAAAAATAACGACAAGAGTTATCAATTTTTTAAAACAAACTTGACTTACGCGTGTTATACACGAACCTACAAAAAAAATCGAAGTCTCTATCTTTTAAATGTTCTGAGATCGACGCGTTCACACACACACGGACATACAGACAGGTCTGCGATGTCTCCTTCTGCTTGTTACATACATTTTCACAAAAACAGTCGGGGTATAAAAAGGAATCAAAAAGAAATTTCGTTAAAAAAAAAAAACAGCAAAACCCAAACTCAAGTTTTACACGAAGTAAAATGAGAACCTAAAAATAAATTTATTTTTTAAATATCATTTTGGCAAGAATTAAAAAATTTTAAAGTACCTTTAATTAAAAAAATACTTCATAATTTAGCTATTATTCAAGTTTTCAAAATAGTTGAATTTTGCACGAATTAAGCTGTGGGTCACTGTATAAGCATTCATACAAATATATCGATATTACTTTTTATTATTTCCATACCTAGCAGGCTGCTAGTAGCAGTATACTTAAATGTATACTTAGTTATTCACAAAAAATGTTTGGGAATTTAAATGTTTTAAGAAGTGTCTTAGCGACAGAGAAAGGACTACAATTTTTAAATGGTTGCACGAAAGTAGTCAATAGACAAAGTCATATGTAAGTTAAAATTTTGCGATATAACCCTATGTTAAATAACTATTAGTTGATAACTCCTAACCCTTACATAATTTGTGTTTACTGATTTATTTTACTTATGTGAATTCTTAGTGTATCATACCGAAGTGCACCACCGCCTCACTCAAAGGCAACTAGAATTGGATCAATAGCAGTTGGTGGAGCCATGTGGTGGTGGGTAATTTGGCACCTCTGGCATGAGCCAGATCATATTACGGTTAGTTATACATACATATGTAAGTGTTTTTCATTTAATATCAGTCCACTATATCTATCCATTTCTATTTAAAGGGAGAGTTCGATTACCCCAATGCTGCAAAATGGACAAATTTCCACTTGGGCATCCCTCGCGATGAAAAATAATTAAAATAAATTGAAATTTAATTCTATTTAAAAATGATTACTTGAATAAATTTCATTTTCAGGAAAAAAAAAATGGATTTGAATATACATATGTACATGTGTACATATTTTAACTGTCTGGCGCCAACGTTCTTCTTAAAAATAACGGGAATTTGTGCAATATCGTCAACATTTATTCTCCTCGCTATCCTTTACTTTTGTTGGGCGAACTTTTAAAATTTCTTAGTAAATAAGAGCCGAGCACCAAACAGTAATTTGAGGTTTTAAATACTCGGAGCGCATGATCTAGATCTGGCCAACCATAGCGACAAGCGGAAAATATTTGGTATGCAAGGACCCATTTTCTATCAAATGGAAAAACAGACTATATCACGGTTTTATTTAAATGTATGGAACAGTCAGTAGGCGTCGCAGGCCCCCTTAAGTACATACACACATACATATGTATATATATACAGTATGTCCATTAATTGTTTGCAAAATGAAAAAGCGCACACAAGTTCAACTTTAACATCATTTTTTTTACAGTATTGTTCTTTTATATATTCTTAAATGAAATAAGTAACAAAAATCATAGAGTTCTGAGTTTGTGAGAGTAAGACGTGTTTTTGTTTGCGCTCCGTACCTTTCATTATTTCTGTTCTTTAATTTGTTGTATATTTACACATTATTTGTATATTGGTGATTATTACAATTTTGGTTTGATACTGCCGTGATTAAACATCCTGTTTTTTGTTTTTATTTACAATAGTTTTGCAAGTGTCGGTGTATATCTAATTTGCAATTTTCGTTTTAGTATTTCTATTCTTTCGTTTTTAAACCCTGAACCCATTAAAAATGGGTAATCAGGGTATAATGGGTTTGTTGCAGTCCAAATGTATGTAACAGGCAGAAGGAGGCGTGGCAGACCCCATAAAGTATATATATTCTTGATCAGGACGACAAGCCGAGTCGATTGAGCCCTGTCCGTCTGTCTGTCTGTCCGTATGTTTGAACGCGTGGATCTCAGAACCTATAATAGCTAGAGACTTGAACTTTTTTTTATAGATTCGTGTATATCACACGCAGGTCGAGTTTGTTTTAGAAATTCGATAACTCTTCTCGTTCTTTTTTTATCGATCAAAAACGAAATCGATTTTCAGTTTTAAAATTATATCTTCTATATCTTGATAGTTAGAGACTCCAAATCTTGTATTTAGCTTAATAGGACTTTTATACAATTTTTATTTTTGTTAAATTTTGGATGCCACGCCCCCTTCGCCCAAATTTTCAAAACACTTATTTCAAATACTAGAGACTTGTGCTTTGGCAAATACACGCATATGAATGATATAATTATGCTGCGGAAGTTTGATTAAGAAAGTCGATCTACAAAAAAAGTGATTAAGCTTTACTTTCCCATAACACGCACATATTGGCGCAGCGAAGTCGCTGAGTAAACTGCGCAGTTAGCAGAGTGGATGCGTGTGCGTGTGTATGTGTGTTGCTTGCAATATACATGTACATATGTATGTATGTACATACTGTATATATTTCCATATATATGAAATAAGAGTAACATTGATATATGTACATTGATATAACTTAAATAAAGTCATTATAATATACATATATATATATATATACATATGTGTGTATGTATAGAAATCTATTATGTTATTAAGCAAAACGTTTACCAAACGTTTACGTACACACGCGCGTGGCCACAGCAGCAGAAGTATCTAGAAAATTCTAAGAATTCATAACAACAACAACAAAGACAAATTGGGGATGAATTTTCAGCAGAAGTTCAGCAGCTCAGTAGCAGCAGCTCAGTAGCTCAATAACTGTACTTAGGAATTCGCTATCTCACTCTTATGTATTGCAACGACTGTGTTGAAAGAAGCGATGATCGTCGACATAAAGTCTCGGGTTCGATTCTTTAAGCTGACGTCAAAACGTTTTTTTATGCAAGTTACTTAATCTTTTTTTATACCCTGAACCCATTAAAAATGGGTAATCAGGGTATAATGGTTTTGTTGCAGCCCAAATGTATGTAACAGGCAGAAGGAGGCGTGGCAGACCCCATAAAGTATATATATTCTTGATCAGGACGACAAGCCGAGTCGATTGAGCCCTGTCCGTCTGTCTGTCTGTCCGTCTGTCCGTATGTTTGAACGCGTGGATCTCAGAACCTATAATAGCTAGAGACTTGAAATTTTTTTTTATAGATTCGTGTATATCACGCGCAGGTCGAGTTTGTTTTAGAAATTCGATAACTCTTCTCGTTCTTTTTTTATCGATTAAAAACGAAATCGATTTTCAGTTTTAAAATTATATCTTCTACATCTTTATAGTTAGAGACTCCAAATCTTGTATTTAGCTTAATGGGACTTTTATACAATTTTGATTTTTGTTAAATTTTGGATGCCACGCCCCCTTCGCCCAAATTTTCAAACCACTTATTTCAAATACTACAGACTTGTGCTTTTGCACATACACGCATATGAATGATATAATTACGCTGCGCAAGTTTGATTAAGAAAGTCGATCTACAAAAAAAGTTATTAAACATTTAATTTTCCATAACACGCACATATTGGCGCAGCGCAGTCGCTGAGTAAACTGCGCAGTTAGCAGAGCGTACGCGTGTGCGTGTGTATGTATGCGTTGCTTGCAATATACATACATATGTATATACACATATACATACTGTATATATTTACATAAGTATATATAAAATAAGAGTAACATTGATATAACTTAAATAAAGTCAATATAATATATGTACATATGTATGTATGTACATACATACATATGAATAGATGAAATGCATTATGTTATTAAACGAAACGTTTACCAAACGTTTACGTACACACGCGCATGGCAACAGCAGCAGAAGCTCTAGAAAATTCGAAGAATTCATAACAACAACAACAAAGACAAATTGGGGATGAATTTTAAGCAGAAGTTCAGCAGCTCAGTAGCAGCAGCTCAGTAGCTCAATAACTGTACTTAGGAATTCGCTATCTCACTCTTATGTACTGCAACAGCTGTGTTGATAGAAACGATGATCGCCGACATAAAGTCTCGGGTTCGATTCTCTAAGCTGACGTCAAAACTTTTTTTATGCAAGTTACTTAATCTTTTTTGTTTTTTTTTAATTTTTTAATTTAATTTAAAATTATATATAAACTTTGAAGTGCATTTAAAGCCGCCGATAGGCGGGGTTCAGGGTATTTCCTAGTCGGGCACCTCCGACTAGAGTTTCCTTACTTGTTTTTTTTTTAATTTTTTAATTTAATTTAAAATTATATATAAGCTTTGAAGTGCATTTAAAGCCGCCGATAGGCGGGGTTCAGGGTATTTCCTAGTCGGGCACCTCCGACTAGAGTTTCCTTACTTGTTTAAATTTTTAATTTAATTCAAAATTATATGCAAACTTTGAAGTGCTTTTAAAACCGCCGATAGGCGGGGTTTAGGGTATTTCCTAGTAGGGCACCTCCGACTAAAGTTTCCTTACTTGTTTCTATCTCAATCTATTTGTTTTTATACCCTGAACCCATTAAAAATAGGTAATCAGGGTATAATGGTTTTGTTGCAGCCCAAATGTATGTAACAGGCAGAAGGAGGCGTGGCAGACCCCATAAAGTATATATATTCTTGATCAGGACGACAAGCCGAGTCGATTGAGCCCTGTCCGTCTGTCTGTCTGTCCGTCTGTCCGTATGTTTGAACGCGTGGATCTCAGAACCTATAATAGCTAGAGACTTGAACTTTTTTTTATAGATTCGTGTATATCACGCGCAGGTCGAGTTTGTTTTAGAAATTCGATAACTCTTCTCGTTCTTTTTTTATCGATTAAAAACGAAATCGATCTTCAGTTTTAAAATTATATCTTCTACATCTTTATAGTTAGAAACTCCAAATCTTGTATTTAGCTTAATGGGACTTTTATACAATTTTGATTTTTGTTAAATTTTGGATGCCACGCCCCCTTCGCCCAAATTTTCAAACCACTTATTTCAAATACTAGAGACTTGTGCTTTTGCACATACACGCATATGAATGATATAATTACGCTGCCCAAGTTTGATTAAGAAAGTCGATCTACAAAAAAAGTTATTAAGCATTTAGTTTCCCATAACACGCACATATTGGCGCAGCGAAGTCGCTGAGTAAACTGCGCAGTTAGCAGAGCGTATGCGTGTGCGTGTGTATGTATGCGTTGCTTGGAATATACATACATATGTATATACACATACATGTATATATACTGTATATATTTACATAAGTATATATAAAATAAGAGTAACATTGATATAACTTAAATAAAGTCAATATAATATACATATGAATAGATGAAATGCAATATGTTATTAAACGAAACGTTTACCAAACGTTTACGTACACACGCGCATGGCAACAGCAGCAGAAGCTCTAGAAAATTCGAAGAATTCATAACAACAACAACAAAGACAAATTGGGGATGAATTTTAAGCAGAAGTTCAGCACCTCAGTAGCTCAATAACTGTACTTAGGAATTCGCTATTTCACTTTTATGTATTGCAACGGCTGTGTTGATAGAAACGATGATCGCCGACATAAAGTCTCGGGTTCGATTCTCTAAGCTGACGTTCAAAACTTTTTTTATGCAAGTTACTTAATCTTTTTTGTTTTTTTTTTAATTTTTTAATTTAATTTAAAATTATATATAAACTTTGAAGTGCATTTAAAGCCGCCGATAGGCGGGGTTCAGGGTATTTCCTAGTCGGGCACCTCCGACTAGAGTTTGCTTACTTATTTTGTTTTGGTTGTGCGAGAATCTAATGCACATTAAGTGCGCTGGCATCTCGGGGCGTGACTGTGATAGAGTCCTGGCTGCTCCCAAAAATGGGTGTGGGGGATTACGCTGGTCTTTCCGGGTTGTTTGGAAAAACAATTGAGTTTTTCCAAGATGTATAATTCAGTGCGGGTTTAGTATTAAAATCTACGTAAATTTTCAAAACAGCTTGAAGAGGAACTAAAAGCTGGAGAAGAAATATTGAATCAGTATAATTTTGATTCTCCGCTAAATACAGTGATTGCTCCATCACTGCTGAAATATCTGTGTCTAGTGTCATAACAGACACTCATAAGGCCACTACTAAAAAAATTACAGTTTCTCCGAGTGTTGCTCAAACTAAAAACAACATTCAGACACCGTCTCCTACTCCTATATTACCCTATTTATTTGTTGTGTGTCCTCGAAAGCAAGTTTTCTTATCTAGGCTTTCATCAGATACGACATGTGAGGCTTTGTCTGCTTTTATTGAAAGTAAAATTTCGTCTAAAGTTTTTATTTCGAAGTTTAATACGATACTATATGCGATCCAAACTTTGGGCACCCCATGTACATGAATTCAAACTTAAGATTCGGAATAGAATTTCTCCAGTGTCTTTAAATCCCGTTTCGGTACAACCTTCATCTGAGGCTGTATCAAAAAACTAATTTTCTTTCCATCTTTTCCGCAGCTATCTATTATTTATCAAAATGTTCGAGGCCTTAATTCTAAATTTATAAATCTATTTCTGCATAGCTGTAGTGTCCAATCTGAACTTATAGCCCTCACTGAAACGTGGTTAAGCCAAAATGTTTATAATAGTGAGGTTTTTTCAAATAATTTCACTATTTATAGACTTGATCGCGGGTCTCGTAGAAGGGGTGGTGTTTTAATAGCTGTTAAATCCCATTTCCTCTCTGAATATTTTACATTCCCATCAATTCACAATGTTGAGATTATTGGACTTAAAATAACTTTTCAGTCTTGTTGCCTATACGTTATTTGTTCAAATATCCCTCCCTCTTCCGATTTAAAAGTTTATAGTCATCATATATCATGTATTAAAGAAATGTATGAATATGTTCAAGATAATGACTTATTTCTTGTGTTGGGTGATTTTAATATACCTAACACTTCTTGGGCCTTATTTCCTAATTCGAATTATCTTATTCCAACAATTGATCATTATTTTTTTGATGAATTGTTTAATCTTTCTATGTATCAGATGAACTCAATTTCTAATCATTTAAATCGTTCTCTTGATCTTGTTTTTACTAATGATGACGCCAGCATTAATGTTTTAAGATCATCCCCCTTTTGTATACCTGAGGATTTATATCATCCAACACTAGAGGTTTTAATACCTATTTACTGTCCACCAATTCTTACCCCTCGTCATCTAAAAAGCGGCGTTGTTTTAATAAATGTAATTTTGTTTTGCTTAATGATCTCATTAATGCAACAGATTGGGCTCCTTTATATGAGGCAGTTGATTTAAACTTAGCAGTTTCAACATTCTAAAGAACTTTAAATGCTATTCTAGACAAGTGTGTTCCTATGTGTCTTCCCAAATATCCTTCTAATAAACCTCCCTGATTCACTTCGACTCTTTCAACTCTAAAAAATTTTAAATCTAAATGTTTTAAAAAGTTCAAAAAGTCGGGCTAAGGCCAATTTCAATATTTTAAATTCTCGTTGTTATGAGAATTGCCTTATACGCTGTAAAAGGCAGTTTCGTGATCCCAAAATATTTTATTCATTTGTAAATTTGAAGCGTAAATCTTCTGGAAATGCCATTATCGTTTCTAATATTTCTCCTGTCTGTCTTTTATCCGCTATGCGTACGTTGAAATCGTCGTTCTCTCCGGGGGCGGATGGTATTCCTAGTTGTGTGATTAAAGAATGCAGTGCTTCTTTGTGGTCACATTTATTAAAACTGTTTAATTTGTCTCTTCATACCTCGGTATTCCCTTCAATTTGGAAAGAATCATTTATTATTCCTCTGTATAAAATGGAGGAAGATCTGATATTTCAAATTATAGAGGCATTGCCAAGCTTTCTGATATTCCGAAGTTATTTGAAAAAGTTATAAATTCTAATTTACAACACTTTTGTAAATCTATTATTTCACCATCGTAACATGTTCAGAATCGATCCCACCCTGAACCCATTAAAAATGGGTAATCAGGGTATAATGGGTTTGTTGCAGTCCAAATGTATGTAACAGGCAGAAGGAGGCGTGTCAGACCCCATAAAGTATATATATTCTTGATCAGGACGACAAGGGTATAATGGTTTTGGTGCAGTCCAAATGTATGTAACAGGCAGAAGGAGGCGTGGCAGACCCCATAAAGTATATATATTCTTGATCAGGACGACAAGCCGAGTCGATTAAGCCCTGTCCGTCTGTCCGTATATTTGAACGCGTGGATCTCAGAACCTATAATAGCTAGAGACTTGCATTTTTTTTATAGATTCGTGTTTTTTTTATCGATTAATAACGAAATCGATTTTTCAGTTTTAAAATTATATCTTCTATATCTTGATAGTTAGAGACTCCAAATCTTGAATTTAGCTTAATGGGACTTTTATACAATTTTGATTTTTGTTAAATTTTGGATGCCACGCCCCTTTCGCCCAAATTTTCAAACCACTTATTTCAAATACTAGAGACTTGTGCTTTTGCACATACACGCATATGAATGATATAATTATGCTGCGGAAGTTTGATTAAGAAAGTCGATCTACAAAAAAAGTTATTAAGCATTTAGTTTCCCATAACACGCACATATTGGCGCAGCGAAGTCGCTGAGTAAACTGCGCAGTTAGCAGAGCGTATGCGTGTGCGTGTGTATGTATGCGTTGCTTGGAATATACATACATATGTATATACACATATACATACTGTATATATTTACATAAGTATATATAAAATAAGAGTAACATTGATATAACTTAAATAAAGTCAATATAATATACATATGAATAGATGAAATGCAATATGTTATTAAACGAAACGTTTACCAAACGTTTACGTACACACGCGCATGGCAACAGCAGCAGAAGCTCTAGAAAATTCGAAGAATTCATAACAACAACAAAGACAAATTGGGGATGAATTTTAAGCAGAAGTTCAGCAGCTCAGTAGCTCAATAACTGTACTTAGGAATTCGCTATCTCACTTTTATGTATTGCAACGGCTGTGTTGATAGAAACGATGATCGCCGACATAAAGTCTCGGGTTCGATTCTCTAAGCTGACGTTCAAAACTTTTTTTATGCAAGTTACTTAATCTTTTTTGTTTTTTTTTAATTTTTTAATTTAATTTAAAATTATATATAAACTTTGAAGTGCATTTAAAGCCGCCGATAGGCGGGGTTCAGGGTATTTCCTAGTCGGGCACCTCCGACTAGAGTTTCCTTACTTATTTTGTTTTGGTTGTGCGAGAATCTAATGCACATTAAGTGCGCTGGCATCTCGGGGCGTGACTGTGATAGAGTCCTGGCTGCTCCCAAAAATGGGTGTGGGGGATTACGCTGGTCTTTCCGGGTTGTTTGGAAAAACAATTGAGTTTTTCCAAGATGTATAATTCAGTGCGGGTTTAGTATTAAAATCTACGTAAATTTTTAAAACAGCTTGAAGAGGAACTAAAAGCTGGAGAAGAAATATTGAATCAGTATAATTTTGATTCTCCGCTAAATACAGTGATTGCTCCATCACTGCTGAAATATCTGTGTCTAGTGTCATAACAGACACTCATAAGGCCACTACTAAAAAAATTACAGTTTCTCCGAGTGTTGCTCAAACTAAAAACAACATTCAGACACCGTCTCCTACTCCTATATTACCCTATTTATTTGTTGTGTGTCCTCGAAAGCAAGTTTTCTTATCTAGGCTTTCATCAGATACGACATGTGAGGCTTTGTCTGCTTTTATTGAAAGTAAAATTTCGTCTAAAGTTTTTATTTCGAAGTTTAATACGATACTATATGCGATCCAAACTTTGGGCACCCCATGTACATGAATTCAAACTTAAGATTCGGAATAGAATTTCTCCAGTGTCTTTAAATCCCGTTTCGGTACAACCTTCATCTGAGGCTGTATCAAAAAACTAATTTTCTTTCCATCTTTTCCGCAGCTATCTATTATTTATCAAAATGTTCGAGGCCTTAATTCTAAATTTATAAATCTATTTCTGCATAGCTGTAGTGTCCAATCTGAACTTATAGCCCTCACTGAAACGTGGTTAAGCCAAAATGTTTATAATAGTGAGGTTTTTTCAAATAATTTCACTATTTATAGACTTGATCGCGGGTCTCGTAGAAGGGGTGGTGTTTTAATAGCTGTTAAATCCCATTTCCTCTCTGAATATTTTACATTCCCATCAATTCACAATGTTGAGATTATTGGACTTAAAATAACTTTTCAGTCTTGTTGCCTATACGTTATTTGTTCAAATATCCCTCCCTCTTCCGATTTAAAAGTTTATAGTCATCATATATCATGTATTAAAGAAATGTATGAATATGTTCAAGATAATGACTTATTTCTTGTGTTGGGTGATTTTAATATACCTAACACTTCTTGGGCCTTATTTCCTAATTCGAATTATCTTATTCCAACAATTGATCATTATTTTTTTGATGAATTGTTTAATCTTTCTATGTATCAGATGAACTCAATTTCTAATCATTTAAATCGTTCTCTTGATCTTGTTTTTACTAATGATGACGCCAGCATTAATGTTTTAAGATCATCCCCCTTTTGTATACCTGAGGATTTATATCATCCAACACTAGAGGTTTTAATACCTATTTACTGTCCACCAATTCTTACCCCTCGTCATCTAAAAAGCGGCGTTGTTTTAATAAATGTAATTTTGTTTTGCTTAATGATCTCATTAATGCAACAGATTGGGCTCCTTTATATGAGGCAGTTGATTTAAACTTAGCAGTTTCAACATTCTAAAGAACTTTAAATGCTATTCTAGACAAGTGTGTTCCTATGTGTCTTCCCAAATATCCTTCTAATAAACCTCCCTGATTCACTTCGACTCTTTCAACTCTAAAAAATTTTAAATCTAAATGTTTTAAAAAGTTCAAAAAGTCGGGCTAAGGCCAATTTCAATATTTTAAATTCTCGTTGTTATGAGAATTGCCTTATACGCTGTAAAAGGCAGTTTCGTGATCCCAAAATATTTTATTCATTTGTAAATTTGAAGCGTAAATCTTCTGGAAATGCCATTATCGTTTCTAATATTTCTCCTGTCTGTCTTTTATCCGCTATGCGTACGTTGAAATCGTCGTTCTCTCCGGGGGCGGATGGTATTCCTAGTTGTGTGATTAAAGAATGCAGTGCTTCTTTGTGGTCACATTTATTAAAACTGTTTAATTTGTCTCTTCATACCTCGGTATTCCCTTCAATTTGGAAAGAATCATTTATTATTCCTCTGTATAAAATGGAGGAAGATCTGATATTTCAAATTATAGAGGCATTGCCAAGCTTTCTGATATTCCGAAGTTATTTGAAAAAGTTATAAATTCTAATTTACAACACTTTTGTAAATCTATTATTTCACCATCGTAACATGTTCAGAATCGATCCCACCCTGAACCCATTAAAAATGGGTAATCAGGGTATAATGGGTTTGTTGCAGTCCAAATGTATGTAACAGGCAGAAGGAGGCGTGTCAGACCCCATAAAGTATATATAGTCTTGATCAGGACGACAAGGGTATAATGGTTTTGGTGCAGTCCAAATGTATGTAACAGGCAGAAGGAGGCGTGGCAGACCCCATAAAGTATATATATTCTTGATCAGGACGACAAGCCGAGTCGATTAAGCCCTGTCCGTCTGTCCGTATATTTGAACGCGTGGATCTCAGAACCTATAATAGCTAGAGACTTGCATTTTTTTTATAGATTCGTGTTTTTTTTATCGATTAATAACGAAATCGATTTTTCAGTTTTAAAATTATATCTTCTATATCTTGATAGTTAGAGACTCCAAATCTTGAATTTAGCTTAATGGGACTTTTATACAATTTTGATTTTTGTTAAATTTTGGATGCCACGCCCCTTTCGCCCAATTTTTCAAAACACTTATTTCAAATACTAGAGACTTGTGCTTTGGCAAATACACGCATATCAATGATATAATTATGCTGCGGAAGTTTGATTAAGAAAGTCGATCTACAAAAAAAGTTATTAAGCTTTACTTTCCCATAACACGCACATATTGGCGCAGCGAAGTCGCTGAGTAAACTGCGCAGTTAGCAGAGCGTATGCGTGTGCGTGTGTATGTATGCGTTCCTTGTAATACACATACATATGTATGTATGTACATACTGTATAAATTTACACATACATATATGAAATAAGAGTAACATTGATATAACTTAAATAAAGTCAATGTAATATACATATGTGTGTATGTATAGAAATCTATTATGTTATTAAACAAAACGTTTACCAAACGTTTACGTACACACGCGCGTGGCAACAGTAGCAGAAGCATCTAGAAAATTCGAAGAATTCATAACAACAACAACAAAGACAAAT
This sequence comes from Drosophila fulvimacula, assembly GCA_035045555.1. Classification (NCBI taxonomy): domain Eukaryota; kingdom Metazoa; phylum Arthropoda; class Insecta; order Diptera; family Drosophilidae; genus Drosophila; species Drosophila fulvimacula. The sequence goes on along the minus strand of JAWNOX010000010.1, from coordinate 4,175,586 downwards.
TGGGGATGAATTTTAAGCAGAAGTTCAGCAGCTCAGTAGCAGTAGATCAGTAGCTCAATAACTTTACTTAGGAATTCGCTATCTCACTCTTATGTAATGCATGCAGACCCGGGATCGATTCTCTAAGCTGCCGTTAAAAATTTTTGTATGCAAGTTACACTTATTTTTTTATTTTTTTTTAATTTTTTAATTTAATTTAAAATTATATACAAACTTTGAAGTGCATTTAAAACTTCCGATAGGCGGGGTTCAGGGTATTTCCGAGTCGGGCACCTCCGACTAGAGTTTCCTTACTTGTTTTAACTTCTTCTATCTTGCTTAGTTTCAATGATATCACTAACCATACATGGCTGTGATTTGGGACATAGATCGCCTGTTCGGCAAATAAAACACCCCCATCGGGTTGGTGATGTCACTAACCATACAACATATAGACACGCCATCTAGTGCACCACTTTTCAGTCCATAAAAAGTGAGCTCTGACGCCCCATCGCCGAATTCGCTTCACTTTTAAGTACGAGAAACGAACATATGTGACAGCGAAATCATTGAGCTGCGAGAGCTTGTGGCAATTGTCCATTTATGCAAGAAGCTCTTTCTGTATAACTATGTATGCTTATTCTCTGATCTCTTCCCTCTTATATATTTTTATTCTCCGCTCTCTTCTCCCTGAAATATATCCCTCACCAGCAGCCGAGCAGAAAAATTTATATTTGCTGGCGAAGCTTCTTTTTGTTCTCTTGCGAGAGTAGAGTATACCAAACTGTTCAAACGGTTAGTCATGCTCATGCAAATGTTCACACTGTCATTATTAATATACGCGAAAAGGGTATGCAAACCCTATATACTAATTTCATTTTGTGAATGAGTATAAAAAGTAAAGCCGTTGCAGTCGGGCGCTATCATTGCAAGATACAAATTTACCCATTTGAATTAATTATACCCAAATTTTTTACTTTGTAATTAACAAAATTTTGATTCTTTTTATACACAAATTTTTATTAAATTAAGTTGAAAATATAATCAATATTCTGAAAATTTCATTAAAATCCATTAAGTAACACAGAAGTTATTCTACAAAACATTAGTCAATTGTTAAAAGAACTTGGCCGGAAATATTTTCCGATGTTCTAAGAAAGAATAAAATAATAATAGAATTCAGCTTGAATCATAAGTAAGTTTCTCGATCGCTTCAGTGGCGGTGTTTGCAAAAGTGAGGCGTGTCGATCATAGACAACACCCATAGTTTGAATCTTGGCCTCCGTTTATCCATCTATCCATTTTTCCACGTTACATAACATATAAGAGCTAGAGACGTTAAATTATAGTTCTAGATGCCTGTATACATATTAATAAATCTATATTAATATATAATATTAATAATAAATATTAATATATAATATTAATAATAAATATTAATAATAAATCTAATAAAATCTATTATGTTATTAAACAAACAGCAGAAGTATCTAGAAAATTCTAAGAATTCATAACAACAAAAATATATATATATATGTGAATATGAATTTTAAGCAGAAGCTGAGTAGCTCAGTAGCAGAAGCACTCAGTAGCTCAGTAGCTTTACTTAGGAATTCGCTATCTTACATTCAAGTAGTGCAACGGCGGTGTTGGTAGAAGAGGCGCACGGCGCCACGAAAAACCGAATTCTATTCTCTTTGCCGCCGTGAAAAGTTTGTTTATGCAAGTTACTTTTTCATTTTTTTTTTGTGAAAATGTATGTAACAGCCAGAAGGAGACATCCCAGACCTGATAAAGCATATATATTCTTGATCAGCTTGACGAACTGTGTCGATATAGCCCTGTCCGTCTGTCCGCCCATCTGTATGAGCGCGTTGATCTCGTAAACCACAAAATCTAGAGATCTGAAATGACATGTATAGTCGTGAATACCATACGCAGTACAAGTTTGTTTTTTTGTTCGATAACTCATACCGTTTCCGAATTATCGATCAATTTTCTTTCATTTATGTGACCCATTAAAGCTAGAGTTCAAATTTTTTGTGCAGATAGGTGTGGTGAATGCGGACATTTTGTAGTTTTTGGATTTTTGATGCCACGCCCCCTTCGCCTATAATTTACAAAATCCGTATTTCAAATAATAGAATTGTGTTTTGAATGCCATAATAACACTGTGAAAATTTTATTAAGTCCATCTAGAGAGTTGTTAAACATTTAATTTCCCATATCATAGGCATATTGCAGCGCAGTCTCTGACCAGTTAACCGAGAGCGTGCGTATGTCTTCCTTGGAATATACATACATATATTTAAAATAATCGTAGCACGCCCCAATATCGGCTATTCTCTTAGTCGAACATTCTCGGCTAGAGCTTCCTTACTTGATTTACTTCTCGCTCGAATCGTACTTTTGATACCATAATGAAATGCGCAAATATTACGAATTTATGGTTGGTATTTATGTGAAATATACTACTTCTACTGTGGCACTCCTAAAACAAAATGAACGTTTCGTTTATCATCAATCATGCAACATTTTCTTTGTAATGATAAAAAAAAAATTACGTTCAACACACATGATTAGCTGTATGCTGTATGGACATAGATCCATTAATTTATTAATCAAATGCAGTTAATTTCAGGCATAAAGATCACGCTGAGCCTTTTCCCAAGCTGCGATTGGACCATGCTCTGGCCGGTATTTAACATTGCATCCATCTTGTTCGAAGCGATTGTCGTCACGTAGCTCTTCATATCGTTCCCGATCATACTTAGTGAAACCCCACTTCTTAGATACATAGATCTATGAGGAATAAATCCATTTATTATCAGTAACTTATAGAACCATTATATTTTACCTTTTGGCGACCGGGGAACTTAAACTTAGCACGACGCAGAGCTTCTACAACTTGTGCTTTGTACCTGTCACTGGAACGCACAGACATAATTGGTTGACCAATTCTAACACGAGCAACAGTTCCTTGCGGCTTGCCAAATGCACCTCTCATACCAGTTTGCAGCCTAAAATATACATATTTACAAATTATATAAATACAAACCACTTCTCTAGTTTTTATATTCTGATTTGTCACTCATAATTATTAGTAAAGAAAAACACAAACAATCTTACCTATCAGCCCCAGCACAAGACAACATTTTGTTGATACGGATAACGTGGAACGGATGCAGGCGCATTCGGATATGAAATTGATCCTTTCCACAAAATTTTACCAAGTACTTGTTACAACAAATACGTCCAGCTTCTAGAGCTTCGCTGCTCAATTGCTCATACTCATCGGATACCAAATGTACACATAGAGGAAAGTCTTCAACAGTTGCCTTTTTCCTGCCCAAATCAAAGATACGAATTTTGGGGTCGGGTACACCACGACAAAATCGCGACTTTGGGTAGGGCTTGTTTTTGCAGTATCGATAACTAAGAAAAAAGTATTGACTTAAATGTGTATGGGAAAGCTTAATGTAACATACCATCTAGCTGGCCGACGACCCATGTTGAATCTAGAAATATCAGAATAGATTTTAGATATATCAAGAAAAATTAATATTTATTAATAATAAGTTGCACAGTTCCTCTACATAATTATTTGCATATTAACTACAACGAATCATTTGATGTATTGAGATATCTTAGACGGTTAAAACTACGTACCTCCTACAGCACAGCTCAAAGAGAAAGGAAGTGTTCAACACAAGCGGAAGTTAATAGCATAAATTCGTTAGTGTAATGTTATCGTTGATCGTTTAAATCTGACTTGTCAAGATAGGAACCCTTTTTAAACAGCTCGTACTAAGATCACACTTTGTATATTGATACCAACATCTGGTAAAACATATTTTTTAACGCATAAGAAAGAAAACATGCCGTTATATATGTATATCTATAGAGAATATATAAAAAAATAAATAAAATACACATTCTTTTCAATATTATATATTTAAAAACAATAACAAAATATATATATGAATATTGACACCAACATCTGGTAATACATATTTTTTAACACATAAGAGAGAAGACATGCCATTATATATGTATATATATAGAGAATATATATAAAAATAAATAAAATACATGTTCTTTTTAATATTATGTATTTAAAAACAATTTTAAACATGAACAAAATCAAATTAACAGAAAATTATAGTTTAAATAATAAAAAGGCAACTGTCGAAGACTTTCCTCTATGTGTACATTTGGTATCCGATGAGTATGAGCAATTGAGCAGCGAAGCTCTAGAAGCTGGACGTATTTGTTGTAACAAGTACTTGGTAAAATTTTGTGGAAAGGATCAATTTCATATCCGAATGCGCCTGCATCCGTTCCACGTTATCCGTATCAACAAAATGTAATTTTTTATTGTTTCAAATTTATCATCCTTATTATTTCTATCACGAGCTTAATAAATGATCAAATACATTATTCGGAACATTATGATTTGAAATAGCTGCTATTATGTCTTGTTTTTGTGAAATTGATAGTCTTTTAAAAAAGCGTTTACTTAACATTTTACGAATCGTCTTCACGCTCCAAATAAAATGATCAAACTGATTTCGCACATGAAGCGACTTAAAGGCGCTAACGGTAGTTTAGCTTCTGGCAAAATCAGGCATTACGAATTACAAGAGGTTTTGAAACGAAATCACGAATTATAAGAGGCAAGATCATCGCCGAATAGACAGAACAACTTCAAATTAACGAGGCGACCAAAATTATGAGATTTTTACGAATTAACGAAGTTTTTTTCAAGCGATCAGCAGTTTCGGGGTACGAATTATCAAGGCTCGACTATATACATATATATATATATATATATATATATATATATACATATATATATATATATATATATATATATATATATATATATATATATATATCGGGCGAATCCGACTTCACTTCATTTGGGAGCTCAGCGGTAAATTTACCAATTTGCTTCCTGTCTTATCCGATGTATTATATGATTATTGATTTACTTCCATTTCGTTCAATTATTTATGTATGTAAAAATATCAATTCTTTTTGGAAAGTTACTTTTAAATGGTTAAATTTTAAGGCTCAAAAAATATCGATGAACTAGCATCTCTAATTCAGTTATAATTTCACGTGGGAACGCTGCAAAGAAACGAAATGCTAAGAAAACAGGCGAGGCAGAGAAGAGAATTCTTATATTCAAAAGCTATAAATGAACGGATTTCGAAAAAAAAAATAAATTCAAATGTTATAGCTGACAATTTAAAACAAAACACATCGGTCAGATCGTCGAATATTTTGGATGGAGTGTCGTTGTATAATTCTCTTAAATATAATGGAGGTACTGTTTGTGTTACTGAATCAAATGATTTGACTTTTGAGCTCTGTATATACACGTTAATATTAGGTTTTTTCTTTTTTATACCCTGAACCCATTAAAAATGGGTAATCAGGGTATAATGGTTTTGTTGCAGCCCAAATGTATGTAACAGGCAGAAGGAGGCGTGGCAGACCCCATAAAGTATATATATTCTTGATCAAGACGACAAGCCAAATCGATTGAGCCCTGTCCGTCTGTCTGTCTGTCCGTATGTTTGAACGCGTGGATTTCAGAACCTATAATAGCTAGAGACTTGAACTTTTTATACCCTGAACCTATTAAAAATGGGTAATCAGAGTATAATGGTTTTGTATTTTTATAGATTCGTGTATATCACGCGCAGGTCGAGTTTGTTTTAGAAATTCGATAACTCTTCTCGTTCTTTTTTTATCGATTAAAAACGAAATCGATTTTCAGTTTTAAAATTATATCTTCTACATCTGTATAGTTAGAGACTCCAAATCTTGTATTTAGCTTAATAGGACTTTTATACAATTTTTATTTTTGTTAAATTTTGGATGCCACGCCCCCTTCGCCCAAATTTTCAAAACACTTATTTCAAATACTAGAGACTTGTGCTTTTGCACATACACGCATATGAATGATATAATTGCGTACACACGCGCGTGGCGACAGCAGCAGAAGCATCTAGAAAATTCTAAGAATTCATAGGATTTGAATTTTCAGCAGAAGTTCAGCAGCTCAGTAGCTCAATAACTTTACTTAGGAATTCGCTATCTCACTCTTATGTACTGCAACGGCTGTGTTGGTAAAGCGATGATCCCGACATAAAGTCTCGGGTTCGATACTCTCAGCTGACGTCAACTTTTTTTATGCAAGTTACTTAACCTTTTTTTTTTTTTTTAATTTTTTAATTATATTCAAACTTTGAAGTGCATTTAAAACCGCCGATAGGCGGGGTTCAGGGTATTTCCTAGTCGGGCACCTCCGACTAGAGTTTCCTTACTTGTTCAACTTTCAACCAATGTCACTATTAATATTAGGCTAAATAAAAAAACTGAAATGGTAAATTATAGCTGGATTTATTACCTCTTCAAAAAGCAAAAGCAAAAAAAAAAAGGCGAAAATTCGTGCCATATTAATATTCGGTTTTTTTCCGAAGTAAAGGATTTTACCAATATTATCTAAAAGTTAAACCTCTTTAATATTTTGTGTGGTACCCATTGTTTTTAATTGTGAAATCTTTGCCAATTTTGTCCAACTCTTCCTGAAGCCGTTGTTTTAATTCAGATCTTGAAGAAATTGGCGTTTTACGTAACCCACGATCCAGCTCACTCCACAAATTCTCGATTAGGTTGAGATCTGGCGATTTGGGCGGCGTTTCCAATACTTTTGGGCAGTTGTATAGCAACCGCGACTTAATTTATGAGCTCTATGCTTCGGGTCATTATCTTGATAAAGCTTAAAAGTCTAGGAAATGGCCATATTCTCCGCCGATTGCTGCAAATTTTCTTGTGAAATTCCATCCTGGTTCATTATTCCATCTATAAAAACAAGATTTGCTTTCGAAGAGATGCAGCACCAAACCATCACGTGGCTCCCGCCGTGTTTTACGGCTGGCCGTAAATGTTTTTTTTTTCAACTCTGTGTTGGGTTTCCACCATACCATATGTTTGCTGTCACTCCCAAAAAGAAAAAAACTTGCTTTCGTCCAAGAAAATGACGTCGTCCCACCACCTTTGGGGCTTCTTAGCTTATTCCTGGGCAAAGATTTTCCTCTTTTTTCTATTCCACTCAGAAAGCAAAGGATTTCTGCGAGCAACTCGGGCGTTGTACCCTTCTTTTCTAATGGTACGCCGAATGGTTTCAACAGAAACCGTCTTTTTGTGCTCTTCAAATGGTTGGGCCTTCAATTCGGGTGCACTTAGTCGAGGATTTTTCTTTATTTTTCGCACTATATCAGATTCCTCTCGTGCATTCAATTTCTTCGGCTGTCTTTTTTGTTTAATTGGGGTAATTCTTCCTTCATTCCGGAATCTGCAGACGATGTCACCGACTGTGTTTGGCCTAATTTTTGTAATGTGACCATTTCTTTATCCGCTGCTCCAACGTTGAATTTTTCTGTTTACGGCCCATTGTCACTTGCAGATTAAAAAAGGAATTTTCCGGTGTGCTTTTTGTTTATAATTGTCAGTAATGGCGTTTTTTTTCGGGGATGCGCAATTTTGGTACCATCTGATGGCATTCGGAGTTGCCACATGTGGCACGAATTTTCGCCTTTTTTTTGTTTTTGCTATTATTTTTAGTTTTAAATAAATATTGTGATGGTATACCTCACAATAAGGTAATAAATCCATCTATAATTTCAGTTTTCAGTTTTTTTTATTTAGCCTAATATTAATAGAGTTCCATGGGTTGAAATTTAAAAAAAAAAAACCGCATATTAATATGGCCCACTGTACATGCAGTGCGTCATTACACTCTAAGAAAGAAAATTGGCTAGTTTATTATGGATGCAAAAATAATAGCCTTTTATTTAAGATAATGAATGAATTTTGAATGATACGCTGAGTAATAAAAAAAGGTGCAAAATAAAAGATGTGTAATATAGTAAAAATAAGAACTCACGTGAGCGATGCAGTCGGGTGCAACCTATCCAGCTGTCAGCTCCAAAATATTGTAATATGCAGACTTCCCTATTTTTCCACTGTGCTAGTAGTCACCGTAACCCTGATCCGTTTTCACGAAACAGCTGTAACTTTGCCAAATTTGTTATAAAATTATTATACGAGTTTACTAATTTATTAACTACACATTTACATAATAGTAACATTTTATTTTAGTCGTTTATTACTAAAATACTAAACATAAACCAAGTGCAAATACACACATGAATGTCATAATCATGCTTTGAAAATTTGAGAAATTATTAGAATGTTTACTAAAAAAGTTATTAAACATTTAATTTTAAATAATATATTCACATTGTAGGCCACGCGCAGTCGCTCTGTAAAGTACGCAATTAGCAAAGTGGATGCTCATGCGTGGGGTGTTTCTCGTGTTTCCTCTTTATTTATTATTTTTTTAAACAATCACATAGTAAAATTTGAATTTAAATTGTTGCGAGGTTTTGAAAAATTATGCGCATATGAACAAGCAGTGGAACTTACGGCTGTTTAGTTCTAGTACAAATTCAATGTTGTACCAAAGTATGGTATACAAAAGGTTTCGACCAATTCGCTTTTAAACTAATTAAAGTATTGATATAATTTTTATCGCCTGAACACATCACAAAATGGGATATCGGGGATATACATACATATATGTACAGTGGTTCATAGCTTATTTCAACCAGCACCTGAGATAAGTTTAGGCATCTATAAAATCTAAACTAAAAGTTATAACAAAATAATAATAATGTTAGTCTGATAATTCAACTTATAAAATATGAGTTCATTTATTTTAAAAATATTTTTCCAGTTTTTTTTTTTTATAATATAAAACAACTTTTTTCAACCACAGAAGAAATCAAATTATTAAAACTAACTACATATGTACGTATGTACATATATAAAAAAAATTAATATTTGGTATGACGATAATTTTGGTCAACTACCATTTTGAGCCTTTTTGTCATTGATTCCATCAACTTTTGGTTTATTAATGGTGTTATTTTGGCCCATTCGTCTATCAAAGCAGCTTTGAAATTTTGTGTTTTCGAACATTGTTTCGAAAATGAACCACACATTTTCGATAACATTAATCACATGCGGATAGTTCCATATCACCCAGATATGCATAACGCCTGCCGTACGCTTCGGATTATTATCTTGGTAAAATCTGAAGACGTCCCTAATGACAAGTTTTTCAGCACTTTCGAACAAATTGAACTTTAAAAGTCCAGTCTTGTTCATTGTTGTCTCAATGAACTCCAAGTTCCCGACATACAGGCCATACCATAACACTGCCACCGCCATGCTTAATTGTAGTCCATAAGTTTTTCTCTTGATATTCTGTGTTAGGCTTACGACACACTTATGGAGGGTCCATCCGATCAAAACAAATATTTAAAAAATATATGAACTCATATTTTATAAGTTGAAACATCAGACCACCAATCAGCATTTTTATTATTTTGATATCACTTTTATACATTATATTATATATATGTATATGCATATATATATTTTGAATGTGCATATATGTGAAAATGTGTGTAATAGGCAAGAGGCGTGGCAGACCTCATAAATGATATACATATGTATGTATGTATGTATATTCTTGGCATGTCAGTATGTTTCTCCGTAAAAACGTGATCTCATAAATCCCGTAAACAAAACCTAGGCAACGTATATACCATACGCAGAACGAGTTGATCTTTTATTTTACGATAACTCATCCCGATTTCTTACCATCAATAAAAATTTTGTGGAGTCCAAACATAATTAATTTATAAACTGCGCCAGTTAGCGTGAGGATGTGCGTGTGTTGCTTGCTTGCAATATATATGAATGAGAGCAGAATGCTTGTAATCTTGGTACTCCGTAGGGTTCAGATAGGTTCGGATTCTATCTTACTTGAAAAGTGTCAACTTGCTTTTTATACCCTTGCTTTAATATACCTGTCCGTCTGTCTGTCCGTCCGTCTGTATGAACTTAAGGATCTCGTAAACCACATAAGCTAGAGATATGAAATTTGACATGTATACTCGTGTATATTATTGCCGTACGGGATGTTTTTTTTTTAACTCATCCCGAATTATCGATCAATTTCGATAATTTGACTTTAATTTATGTGTATTAATAAAGCTAGAGACTTAAAATTTTTTGTGCAGATAGGTGTAGTGAATGCGGACATTTTGTAGTTTTTGAATTTTTGATGCCACGCCCCCTTCGCCCCCAATGTGCAAAACACGTTTTTCAACTACTCGTGTGCTTTTTCAAGTACACACATATGAATGCCATAATCACACTGTGAAAATTTGTTTAAGAAAGTCCATTTACAAAAAAGTTATTAAACATTTAAATTCTCATATCATAGGCGCAGTCGCTACTCAGTTTGCAGAGCGCGTGCTCATATTATGTCCGTGTGCGTATGTGTTGCTTGCAATATATATGGAAAATAATCGTAGCATGGTTCCAATATCGGCTATCCCAAGGGGTATCTCCTAGTCGAGCGGTCTCGACTAGAGCTTCCTTACTTATTGTAAATATAATTAATTAATTTTTAAAAATATGTAATTTTAAAAAAATATGTATGCCTATCTATTATTTTGTTATTCAAAAATATCACTAATGTACGAAGATATTATTGGCACACTAATTCACCAATCATTGGGTATTACTGAGAGTATTAAACTGTAACTAGTTCTTTTTTTTAGATGTGGAAAATAAAAATGTATCTACTATTGACGAATACAAGTATGCTGGTTGCCAAGATCCTAAAATTATGTTAACTACATCCCATGAGCCGTCTTCACGCCTAAAAATGTTTATGAAAGAACTTAGACTTGTGTTTCCTAATGCTCAACAAATGAACAGAGGAAAATATCAACTAAACACATTGATGCAAGCCTGTCGAGCAAATAATGTTACAGATTTTATAATAGTACATGAGCATCGGGGTATTCCTGATAGTCTTGTGATATGCCATTTGCCCTTTGGGCCAACGGCTTTTTTTAATATAACAGACGTTACAATGCGTCATGATATACCTAATATTGAACCTATGAGTGAACAGAAGCCGCATTTAGTTTTCAGTAATTTTCAGAGCAATATTGGCTTAAGAACTGTCCAAATTTTAAAACATTTGTTCCCGGTACCAAAAGCGAACTCTGAAAGAATTATTTCGTTTATTAACAATGAAGACAAAATTTCATTTCGACATCATCAGTATAAATATATAAATAAAGAAATCGAATTAATGGAAGTTGGACCCAGATTTCAATTAAAGTTATATCAGATTAAATTGGGAACATTAGAAAATATTAGGGCTGTTGATACTGAATGGGTTAGTCGTCCATACTTAAATACTAATATAAAAAATTTAGTTTTTTCAAATGTAAATATATTTAATAATAAAAAACAATAATTAATATATACTTGATTTCTTCTACTATATTGGAATCATTTTGTTTATATGTAAGTTATTTAAATTCACTTTTAGATACTCGAGTAGAGTAACACGTACGAAGACGCTGGCATTGCATATAATGCGAGGGATCATATTTCGCTGGGCAGCAACACTGTTGCGCGTGGACGCTTCTTTCGCTGTTGTGCAATATCGGCTCGAGACGGCTAGTGTAGTAAACATTAATGCTGACAATGCATGATCAACTTGAATATTTACGTTCTGCTTGTCAGTTGTGTTAACTTCTCCCCCACTTGGCGTTTGTTCCTCTGATGTCTTTGGTAAAGTTTCATTAAGCCGTAGCAGGAAAGTAGAAGGATGACCACGGTTAGACAGGATATTATTGGTCTTCTTACCAGTCGTTCTTCTAATTGAGCAATATCCCGGAGGTTCCTGATGATCCGTTATATTTATATTAGATGCCGCCGGTCTCGGGGGTTTCCTCACGTAATTTTTAAGATTTCTATATACGGTGTCGCTTACCTTTATCTCGTCATCAAAGGTAAGGAGGAACGTCCCTTTTACCATTTGTTCGTCGACTATAGGTGCTCCGTCGTTGATAATGATAATGCCATCGTCGATGAATGTTAGAGGTTCGAGATGGCTGGGTCGAGTTGAATAATGTGCGGTGCCACCCGAGTGCAGTTGTTGTGCGCTCGTTGTGTAGGGTAATTTCTTGAAGAACGTTGTAAGGGCTGTACTACAATTTCCTATTGATTTTACTTGGTTGCCGCAATTAGCTATATTGTAGTCTTTGGCGAAATTTATTATAATGCCATTATGTTGGACAGGATATACGGTTAATGTTTTAAATACTATGTTAGGCTTAGGATATCTTATAACAAAATGATTGTTTAACATGAATTTAACTTGAGATACTTCCATTAAATCAGTAATGTAGTGTGTTATATGCAAAATAAGCATATGCCCACCATATTGTAGTGTATACAATATGTCAAGTGGTCATATGCCCTAACTAAACGTTAGCATATCAAGCGCATAAACATAGAGACACTTTGTCGCTTTGTTTACATAATATAACCACCGCCAAGTGCTGTAATATGATCAGCCGCTTATATGTGGACTGGCCTGCAGCGTGAGATCTGCAACGTAAGCACTATGACGTTCTGACCATTCGGTCCCAAGCGCATGTCAATGTATATGCCTTCTGCATGTGTATATAATAATATATACAAATACATATGACACGCTATATAATCCCGTTCTGCCGCTGCTTTAAGCGACAGAACTATATACTCTCTTATGTACTTTAGGCTAAGTCAATATCGAATAAAGAAAGACCGATTCATTATGTATGAAGACGTCAAAGACACAAGTCTTGTTGTTTCATTATTACAGTAATAGTGATATTTATAGGGTGTACATTAATAATGTTTTTAAATCAGATGAATCCAATATACAGGGGTTTACAATTCCAACTTTTGCGTTACTGATAGCAATAGGTTTCTAATTCTCAAATAATTATTCTGTTTCTTGAGAGCAATGTTTCGTACAAATGTTCCGTGTCTATTTGCTTTGTTTTTTTTTTTATCTTTTATTAAAAGGTTTACTGTGTAGGTTAGCTTATTTATTTGTTCTTGAATTTTTGTGTTTCTAATTACTTGCCTATTTTCTGATTTTATAAGTTCTTTCTGTGTTCTGCTTGTCAGTTGTGTTAACTTCTCCCCCACTTGGCGTTTGTTCCTCTGATGTCTTTGGTAAAGTTTCATTAAGCCGTAGCAGGAAAGTAGAAAGATGACCACGGTTAGACAGGATATTATTGGTCTTCTTACCAGTCGTTCTTCTAATTGAGCAATATCCCGGAGGTTCCTGATGATCCGTTATATTTATATTAGATGCCGGGGGTTTCCTCACGTAATTTTTAAGATTTCTATATACGGTGTCGCTTACCTTTATCTCGTCATCAAAGGTAAGGAGGAACGTCCCTTTTACCATTTGTTCGTCGACTATAGGTGCTCCGTCGTTGATAATGATAACGCCATCGTCGATGAATGTTAGAGGTTCGAGATGGCTGGGTCGAGTTGAATAATGTGCGGTGCCACCTGAGTGCAGTTGTTGTGCGCTCGTTGTGTAGGGTAATTTCTTGAAGAACGTTGTAAGGGCTGTACTACAATTTCCTATTGATATTACTTGGTTGCCGCAATTAGCTATATTGTAGTCTTTGGCGAAATTTATTATAATGCCATTATGTTGGACAGGATATACGGTTAATTTTTTAAATACTATGTTAGGCTTAGGGTATCTTATAACAAAATGATTGTTTAACATGAATTTAACTTGAGATACTTCCATTAAATCAGTAATGTAGTGTGTTATAAGCAAAATAAGCATATGCCCACCATATTGTAGTGTATACAATATGTCAAGTGGTCATATGCCCTAACTAAACGTTAGAGTATCAAGCGCATAAACATAGAGACACTTTGTCGCTTTGTTTACATAACATAACCACCGCCAAGTGCTGTAATATGATCAGCCGCTTATATGTGGACTGGCCTGCAGCGTGAGATCTGCAACGTAAGCACTATGACGTTCTGACCATTCGGTCCCAAGCGCATGTCAATGTATATGCCTTCTGCATGTGCATATAATAATATATACAAATACATATGACACGCTATATACTCCCGTTCTGCCGCTGCTTTGAGCGACAGAACTATATACTCTCTTATGTACTTTAGGCTAAGTCAATATCGAATAAAGAAAGACCGATTCATTATGTATGAAGACGTCAAAGACACAAGTCTTGTTGTTTCATTATTACAGTAATAGTGATATTTATAGGGTGTACATTAATAATGTTTTTAAATCAGATGAATCCAATATACAGGGGTTTACAATTCCAACTTTTGCGTTACTGATAGCAATAGGTTTCTAATTCTCAAATAATTATTCTGTTTCTTGAGAGCAATGTTTCGTACAAATGTTCCGTGTCTATTTGCTTTGTTTTTTTTTTTTTATCTTTTATTAAAAGGTTTACTGTGTAGGTTAGCTTATTTATTTGTTCTTGAATTTTTGTGTTTATAATTACTTGCCTATTTTCTGATTTTATAAGTTCTTTCTGTGTAAATTTCAGTTTCTCGAAGTCGTCAGAGTCTGGTGTACCAGCTACGACTTTAAGAACGGTGCTTAGCATATTAATACTCCTAGCATGTCTATGATGGATATTTACTGTGGCTATTAGTGTTTCTACATGTTGTATATCTGCGTCTAATAACTGTCTCATGTGTGAACGTGGAAAATTTTTTCTTAGTTCTTTCGTGTCTTTTACTATTTCTGAGTATAGAGTAAGATTAGTTGAATGTTTTAAATATTCAAAATCCGCCCAAATGGCTACATAACAGTCTGAGATCGGTATGTAGGCTATGTTAGTATAATCGGTAAGTTTCGCCGTTATCGTTGTGGCAAAAAGAATTATAGCCCATATCCTAAAATATAAAAAAGGAGTTTAATGTTTTTGTTTATTATACTCATTCACTTTGTGAATGACTATATTGCGTTTGTGTAATGTCCGTCTTGCTGTCCGTCCGTCTGTCCGTATGAACGCAAACCATTTCTGTGCTATTGAAGCTAGAAAAATTTGGCGGATATATCTACGCCCATTGGGGGCGTGGCAAACCGGGTGAAACTGTATCTTCTACAGTTTTAGAGCTAGAACAAATTTGACACGTGAATAACTGTTATGATCCTATAAAGAATTATATATCCACGCCCACTGGGGGCGTGGCAAATCTGAATATATATCAATTTTTGCATCTTCTGTTATATTTTGAACACTATTGATGCTAGAAACTTGAGACTTGACATATACTTCTATTAACGTCCCAAGTTTAAAAAGCTATGGCGGATATATCAACGCCCACAAGGGGCGTGGCAAACCACACGAGTTTATAGCTCCTACTGGACTGGTAGGTTGCTGTTGACCTCCTCTATCGTTCGGTCAAAAATTATTCATTTGTTTTAACGCCCCTTTTGAGGCGTGACCTATTCAAAAATACCCTATAATTTTCGCATTTTTTGAGTGTAAGCGTCCAACATTCACAGTTACGCTGCTTTAGACCCCTGTCATGGACTGGCCAAAAATTATATGTCTACGCTCACTAGGGGCGTGGTAAATAGAATTAAACCACACAATTTATTGACTTTTTGGCCTTTTACCATCTTAATTGAGTTTCTAAATATTATAAATGTAAAAAAATATATTTTAGAACAAAAAATAAAGAAATAAAAGAAAAGGCGACATGGAAAATTCGAGATTTCGAACCTCCGCCTAACTTGCATGAGTCGAAATTCGTCATCTATACCAATAATGATTATAAATAAAATGTGTATAAAATACCGGCTCTCCCAAGGTTCGATCCAAGAGTGCCATGATCGGCGCGAGTCACTTCAATGAGCAACGCTACTGAAGCTCATAGTAAGCAAATAACTTAATGAGCATAATAGGATTCACGCTGAATTCTATTGTATTTGTTATTTCTTAGAACATAAGAAAATGTTTGCTGTGCAGTTTGAAGAAATATGTGTATAGCAAAAACCAAAATTGTATTAAATACACATGACACTAAATACAAAATTTAGGGATAATTAGGGGTGTGGCAAATTGGTAAATTGGTATCTTGGAATGTTATGGAACTGGAAATTTGCAGTGTGAATGAGTATTTCGCAGTCGGTTGCGCCCGACTGCAACGTTTTCACTTGTCTTAGATTGTCCTTGTGGACCACCCTCCCTTTTATTAAGACCGTTGTCCCCAACTCTGCGACAATTTTGTTTTCATTGTACAGGGGTATCAATTTATTTCCTAAACGTCTGTTTGCCTTTACAAGAACTGTATCTCCGACTAGGAATTGTCTATCATGTCTTGTTTCATTTACCCTGTTCATTTGAAGTTGTTGTGCTTTTTGAACTTTATTTCTTATTTCTATTTCTGGAGAGGATGAGTGGATTATTTCGATTGGACGTTTGTCTGTTACCGAGTGAACTGTGTTGTTGTATTCGCTAGTTGCTTAAAGTATCGTTTCAATAGTATCGGTAAATTTCCTTTGAGCTGTTAGGCTTCTTGCGATGTCGCTGAGGGTGCTTTGGAATCTCTCGACCTGTCCGTTTGAAATACTATGAAGTGGTGGGGCGTTTGCGATTTGAATGTTATACTGGTTGTTTAATAGTGATTTTATTGTTTCAGACTTTATAGAGGGCTCATTTGAAAATTTGTCTATGCATGTAAGGAAGTATTTTTTATCGGTTGAATATACGTCAATATGTAGTATTTTACCCAAATAGGAAGGTATGGGAGTTTCTCCAAGTATTTGTTTTTGTGGGTGACGGTTGTATTTATATGTTTTAAAAATTTTGCAATTTGAAACAATTTCGTTTGTTAGTTTTGTCATTTTTGGAAAGAAATATTGAATATTTTAAGAGTAGTGCTACTCAAGCCGGTGACCGTAAAGGAAATAAAAAAGTTCAAGAAGCGATCCAACTCAATGAGGTCATAATGGCATTAGAAGAACGCAAGCTAAAATAAAACGACATTAATATTGGAAAAATATGATTCGTCATATCAAAGAGTACGTACGTAAATGTCAAAAAATGCCATAAATCCAAAATAACAACTCATATAAAGACTCCAATGATTTTGACAGAGTGATAGTAGATACTATAGGTTCACCCACGAATGAATATGCAGTTGCGCTAATGTGCGATTTAACTAAGTATTTAGTAACCATTCCAATTCCAAATAAAACTGTTTCCAAAGCTATATTTGAAAACTTCATTCTAAAGTACGGTCCAATGTAGACGTTCATTACGGACATGGGAACAGAATATAAGAATTCAGTAATAACTGACTTGTGCAAATATTTGAAGATAGACAATATAACGTCTACTGCACATCATCATCAAACCTTAGGTACAATAGAACGAAGTCATAGGACATTCAATGAATATGTTCGTTCATATATATCTGCAGACAAAACCGATTGGGATGTTTGGATACAATATTTCACATACTGTTTCAACACAACACCCTCGGTAACACACGACTATTGTCCATACGAACTAGTATTTGGAAGATTACCAAGACAGTTCGTAATTTTAATAAAACCACTAGAATAGACCCATTATATAATGTAGATGATTACGCTAAAGAAGTTAAGTTTAGATTAGAAATAGCTTATAAAAGAGCAAGAATAGCTCTAGACAATAGTAAAGCTAGAAATGAATGTAAGCATAGAAATAGGAAATAAAGTTCTATTAAAAATGACGCAGGACACAAGTTAGATCCTACATATATAGGACCATTTGAGGTAATAGCTATAGATAATAAAGATAATATTACAATTAGGGATGGCAAGAATAAGAAACAAAAAGTTTATAAGGATAGGCTAAAAGTTAAAAAATAAACTTCGAAATGAATTATTAACAAACAAAATTTCTGTTACATGTACATATTTCAATACTTTCATCCACAAAATAAAATATATATATACAAATCAAACCAAACTTCTAATATTTAAAAAAAAAAAATTTTATATATACAATAATAATAATACAAACATAAAAATATATATTTCATTATATAAATTAATTATAACTCCAATAGTTATACAATATAATATTAAATAACTTCATATTAATATTACGTTATTTCTGTAAAAAGGGAGGTGTAGTGTGTTATAAGCAAAATAAGCATATGCCCACCATATTGTAGTGTATACAATATGTCAAGTGGTCATATGCCCTAACTAAACGTTAGAGTATCAAGCGCATAAACATAGAGACACTTTGTCGCTTTGTTTACATAACATAACCACCGCCAAGTGCTGTAATATGATCAGCCGCTTATATGTGGACTGGCCTGCAGCGTGAGATCTGCAGCGTAAGCACTATGACGTTCTGACCATTCGGTCCCAAGCGCATGTCAATGTATATGCCTTCTGCATGTGCATATAATAATATATACAAATACATATGACACGCTATATACTCCCGTTCTGCCGCTGCTTTGAGCGACAGAACTATATACTCTCTTATGTACTTTAGGCTAAGTCAATATCGAATAAAGAAAGACCGATTCATTATGTATGAAGACGTCAAAGACACAAGTCTTGTTGTTTCATTATTACATGGCGACCGTGACAGTGTGCCTAGTGTCAACTAACTAACTGATCGCCTGCTCTGCCGCCGCAACCATTATGCGATGATAATAACCGACTAACTCCTCCTAAGCCACTACCACTTCCAAGCGAGGAAAAGAAGTGCCCAAAGGATTGCCCAGGACCACTGGAGAGTGTATACTGCGAGTATACATGCTGGAGAAAAATTGGTGAGACGACCGGCACCAGTACCGCCTAAGCCCATAGGTCCGGGGCCCATCTGCAACAGAGAGTACAAGTGTGAAAGGCAGGCCGCCTTTTACACTATCGATGGAGCATCATCAAAAATTAATTTTAAATTTAAAATAAATTTAAAGAAAAATGTTAAAATTAATAACATATATATAAGAAACAAAATTATTGTAAGAAATATTGTGAAATTGAGCGGAACCTTATCTGCCCGATAGAAGTATAGCCTGTAAAGCTATACGAACCATTAGGTAGGGACATGTAAAAGGAATTTTATTTTCCCCCCAGAGAAAAATTAACTATATCTAAACTTAAGAAAAATATTATAAGCGGAAGCGATAACTGCATTGCTTGCTATGGCCCGTGAAGTCATACGACAAAATAGGTAGGAGATCATTGTTAAGCATTTAAAAGAAAAAAAAAATGTATCCTTAACTTTTGTGTAAAGTGGAACATTTATATATGTATATGTATTAAATTATTAAATCACGTTCCAATTACTAAGTTTCGAGTTTGCCTTTAGTTCAGGATTTGTTTTCATTCTACGAACTATTTGTTTCATTCTTCGAATTGTCCCACACGACCCTAGGACGACTCTTATTAACTTTTAATTCTTAATTTTTTTAAGTGAGCTTCTTGATTTCAAAATGGGAGGCCATGAGTCCAAGGTCAAAGATAGCATAGCAGACGTGATTAACGTCATAGAACTTGTGGATCCTACACCACTCCTAGGCACCCAAACTCAGCTATTAATTGTACTAGTAGTACTCACGGCCTTAAGCCTCATACTAAAAGCGTATCTGATATACAAAAGAACGCTCAGAAAGAGATATCTTAGTCAAGCCAATGAGCTAGATAAGGTTAAAATAAAAAATATATATATATATATATAGACATCTCATCGACTAATGGAATGGATCGAAATATCGTCCATTATTAAACTTGAACGTCTTGAGTTTGACAAATCGTTTAAGTGCATAAATAGATGTGCACCGATTTCAAACACAACGAAAGTAAAACACGTTCAATGTATGATACTAATTTAAATAGATTATCGCAATTGCACGTAACGCAAGTAAATGATGTGTTAAGAAGATTAAGAGAAAATCTTAGATATATATCGGAAAGACATAGCCTACAACTATTTATTCTGAATATAATTAACACACCAGCCAGATTTGATGAGTCGGTATTAATGGATATCGAACCACAATCAAATCTTGAACAAAAACATTCAGTTGATATAGGAAACGAAGTAATCATGACGTCACCAGTAGAAAAAGACCGTTAATATGTGAGACAAGTCTCAACTTCAATCCCCGAATTTGATGATAATAAACTATCACTCCAGCGCTTTCTAACACCGTTAAGAATCACTGATAGGACTAAAGGAGATCAAGAAGATCTAGCCGTTGAAGTTATCAAATTAAAGAAAACCGGCACAATCCTTCATAAAGTACAAAACGAAACAACAATGCTGGATATTATTAGGAAACTCAATAATAACGTTAAAGGAGAGTCCTCTGATGTTATCAAAGCAAAATTACTAAGTATAAAGCAAAAGGGTAAAACATCATCGCAAAATACGACTGATATTGACAGCCTGCGCAAGCAGCTAAAAGCAGCGTACATTGACGAAGGTTTAGACCCAGGAAATGCTGATAAATTTTCGACCAAAGAGTCGATATCAGCCATGATTCACAATTGTGAACATGAAAAGTTGCGTATAATACTAGAAGCTGGCAATTTCAGTACTTTTAATGATGCAATGGGTAAATATATCCATTGCAGCACAGAGATCACGAGATGCGCCAACACTGTCTTTTATTACAGAGGAAACGGTAGTCGCGGTAACAAAAGAGGTTACAATAATCGCGGTTACAATAACTCAAACAGAGGTAATTACCAAAATAGAGGTAATTACCATTACAATCGCAATAATAATAATAGAGGGAACAATAGAGGCCAAAATAGAGGAAACTTTAGAGGCCGTGGTAACTCGAACAGAGGCCATAGTCCCCAAAATAATGCAAACATACGAACTGCAGTAGTTCGGGAAACGAATAAACCCCTTAAGATATTCAGAGTGTGCGATAGTATACAACATCAATCTTAGCTCAGGAATATTTATAAAACTAAAAAACGTAAACACAAACAATTCACTTACTTTATTAGCAGACACTGGTGCAGACATTTCAATATTTAAAGAAAATGTCGATATTTTTGACAATGTTAACACTAACATATCAACTAAAATATCAGGAATCGGTAAAGGTTCAGTTTTTTCAATTCAATTGCCTATTAGATTGTTCACATACTAGTGACACTCTAATATTAAGGCCAGATAATTTAAACCTTCCAATAAAAACACCTATCACACATAGTTGAGATAACAATGCCATTATACTTCCAGCTCGCACTGAAGTAGTCCGACAGATTAAAATAGAATCGACAGAACAAACTGTTCTAATTCCGAATCAAAAAATTGAGAAAGAGTATTTATTGGAAATACTATCTCCAGTAAAGAAAATATTGTTGTCCGAGTCCTAAATACAACAAGTGTAACCAAAATAATACACATTAATAATATAAAAACCGAAAGGCTAAGTGACTATGACATAGTCAAAGAAATTAGCAAAAACAGACACGAAAATGTCATAAAAAAACTTACAAAAAACTTTCCACCACAATTCAAAGCAAAACTTGAAGATTTATGCACCCAGTATACAGACATATTCGGACTTGAAACCGAATCAATAACAACAAATAATTTTTATAAGCAAGAACTAAGATTGAATGATAATAATCCAGTATACCCCAAAAACTATAGAATTCCACACGCACACAAAGAAGAAATCAATAAACAAGTTGAAAAGCTCATTCTAGATAAAATAGTTGAATTGCTGGTACCTAAGAAAGGTCTACCATTCTAGATTAGGTCTAGATAACCGCCAGATCAATAAAAAACTCCTATCGGATAAATTTCCACTTCCCAGAATCGATGACATTCTCGACCAGTTAGGTAGAGCCAAATACTTTTCATATCTTATTGTCCGGATTCCATCAAATAGAATTAAAGGAAAGATCTAGAGAACTAACGTCCTTTTCAACGAGCAGTGGCTCGTACCAGTTCAGAAGACTACCATATGGTCTTAAAATAGCGCCAAATTTTTTTCAAAGAATGATGATAATAGCTTTTTCTGGACTCGACCCTTCGCAAGCATTCTTGTATATGGATGACTTAATAGTCATCGGTTGTTCGGAAAACCACATGATTAAAAACTTAATAAACGTTTTTGAACTATGTAGAAAAAACAATCTCAAGCTACATCCAGAAAAATTTAAATTCTTCATGCACCAAGTGACTTTTCTAGGTCACAAGTGTACTGATCAAGGCATACTGCCCGATGATAAAAAATATGACGTCCTCGAAAAATATCCAGTCCCTACAGACGTGTATAGCGCTAGAAGATTCGTTGCGTTTTGCAATTACTATAGACGTTTCATCAAAAATTTCGCCGATTATTCACGGCACATAACACGATTATCTAAAAAGAATATCAAATTTCAATGGTCCGATGAATGCCAAAATGCATTCGAGTATTTAAAAAAGGCTTTAAGTAAACCCACATTATTGAAATATCCAGATTTCGATAAAGAGTTTTGCATAATTACTGATGCAAGTAAAAACGCTTGTGGAGCCTAAAACAGAACTATGGAGATAAACAACTCCCAGTTGCATATGCTTCACGCTCATTCACTAAAGGTGCAAGCAACAAATCAACTACAGAACAAGAGTTAGCAGCTATTCACTGGGCAATTACATATTTCAGACCATACATATATGGAAAACATTTCACAGTAAAAACAGATCACAGACCATTAACCTATTTGTTTTCAATGACAAATCCAAGTTCAAAACTAACTAGAATGAGACTAGAACTAGAAGAATACGATTTCACAGTGGAGTATCTCAAGGGAAAAGACAACTTCGTAGCAGATGCATTATCAAGGATTACAATATCTGATTTAAAAGACATGCATAGAAAAGTCCTGAAAGTCACTACCAGGCAACAATATAGACACAAAAAATTCTGCGCAGGAAAAGATCAAGAAGATTTGCCAATGCAAACTCTTGACAACGCTTCTAAGCCCAACGTATATGAAGTCATTAGTAATGACGAAGTACGGAAAGTAGTGGCCTTGCTAATAAAAAATCAGATATGTTTTTTGAAACATGTAAGAAAAATAATAGCAAGAATTGATGTTAGCGATTGTACACCAATGGAAATCTTGACTTAGCTCAGTTCTTCCAAAGACTTGAGATGCAAGCCGGTATACTTAATACCAGCCAACTCAAAGTGGCACCGAGCGATAAGATCTTTGAATTAATTTCAATTGAATCTTTCAAAAACATGGGCAATAAAATATTGAATATTTTAAGAGTAGTGCTACTCAAGCCGGTGACCCTAAAGGAAATAAAAAAGTTCAAGAAGCTATACTGTCTAAATTTCATGACGATCCAACTCAATGAGGTCATAATGGTATTAGAAGAACGCAAGCTAAAATAAAACGACATTACTATTGGAAAAATATGATTCGTCATATCAAAGAGTACGTACGTAAATGTCAAAAAATGCCATAAATCCAAAATAACAACTCATATAAAGACTCCAATGATTATAACTGAAACACCAACTATTGCTTTTGACAGAGTGATAGTAGATACTATAGGTTCACCCACGAATGAATATGCAGTTGCGCTAATGTGCGATTTAACTAAGTATTTAGTAACCATTCCAATTCCAAATAAAACTGTTTCCAAAGCTATATTTGAAAACTTCATTCTAAAGTACGGTCCAATGTAGACGTTCATTACGGACATGGGAACAGAATATAAGAATTCAGTAATAACTGACTTGTGCAAATATTTGAAGATAGACAATATAACGTCTACTGCACATCATCATCAAACCTTAGGTACAATAGAACGAAGTCATAGGACATTCAATGAATATGTTCGTTCATATATATCTGCAGACAAAACCGATTGGGATGTTTGGATACAATATTTCACATACTGTTTCAACACAACACCCTCGGTAACACACGACTATTGTCCATACGAACTAGTATTTGGAAGATTACCAAGACAGTTCGTAATTTTAATAAAACCACTAGAATAGACCCATTATATAATGTAGATGATTACGCTAAAGAAGTTAAGTTTAGATTAGAAAAGAGCAAGAATAGCTCTAGACAATAGTAAAGCTAGAAATGAAAATCTTTACGACAATAAAATATCAGACGTAAGCATAGAAATAGGAAATAAAGTTCTATTAAAAATGACGCAGGACACAAGTTAGATCCTACATATATAGGACCATTTGAGGTAATAGCTATAGATAATAAAGATAATATTACAATTAGGGATGGCAAGAATAAGAAACAAAAAGTTTATAAGGATAGGCTAAAAGTTCAAAAATAAACTTCGAAATGAATTATTAACAAACAAAATTTCTGTTACATGTACATATTTCAATACTTTCATCCACAAAATAAAATATATATATACAACTCAAATCAAACTTCTAATATTTAAAAAAAAAAAATTTTATATATACAATAATAATAATACAAACATAAAAATATATATTTCATTATATAAATTAATTATAACTGCAATAGTTATACAATATAATATTAAATAACTTCATATTAATATTACGTTATTTCTGTAAAAAGGGAGGTGTAGTGTGTTATAAGCAAAATAAGCATATGCCCACCATATTGTAGTGTATACAATATGTCAAGTGGTCATATGCCCTAACTAAACGTTAGAGTATCAAGCGCATAAACATAGAGACACTTTGTCGCTTTGTTTACATAACATAACCACCGCCTAGTGCTGTAATATGATCAGCCGCTTATATGTGGACTGGCCTGCAGCGTGAGATCTGCAGCGTAAGCACTATGACGTTCTGACCATTCGGTCCCAAGCGCATGTCAATGTATATGCCTTCTGCATGTGCATATAATAATATATACAAATACATATGACACGCTATATACTCCCGTTCTGCCGCTGCTTTGAGCGACAGAACTATATACTCTCTTATGTACTTTAGGCTAAGTCAATATCGAATAAAGAAAGACCGATTCATTATGTATGAAGACGTCAAAGACACAAGTCTTGTTGTTTCATTATTACAGTAATAGTGATATTTATAGGGTGTACATTAATAATGTTTTTAAATCAGATGAATCCAATATACAGGGGTTTACAATTCCAACTTTTGCGTTACTGATAGCAATAGGTTTCTAATTCTCAAATAATTATTCTGTTTCTTGAGAGCAATGTTTTCTTAGTTCTTTCGGGTCTTTTACTATTTCTGAGTATAGAGTAAGATTTGTTGAATGTTTTAAATATTCAAAATCCGCCCAAATGGCTACATAACAGTCTGAGATCGGTATGTAGGCTATGTTAGTATAATCGGTAAGTTTCGCCGTTATCGTTGTGGCAAAAAGAATTATAGCCCATATCCTAAAATATAAAAAAGGAGTTTAATGTTTTTGTTTATTATACTCATTCACTTTGTGAATGACTATATTGCGTTTGTGTAATGTCCGTCTTGCTGTCCGTCCGTCTGTCCGTATGAACGCAAACCATTTCTGTGCTATTGAAGCTAGAAAAATTTGGCGGATATATCTACGCCCATTGGGGGCGTGGCAAACCGGGTGAAACTGTATCTTCTACAGTTTTAGAGCTAGAACAAATTTGACACGTGAATAACTGTTATGATCCTATAAAGAATTATATATCCACGCCCACTGGGGGCGTGGCAAATTGGATCTGAATATATATCAATTTTTGCATCTTCTGTTATATTTTGAACACTATTGATGCTAGAAACTTGAGACTTGGTACATATACTTCTATTAACGTCCCAAGTTTAAAAAGCTATGGCGGATATATCTACGCCCACAAGGGGCGTGGCAAACCGCATGAGTTTATAGCTCCTACTGGACTGGTAGGTTGCTGTTGACCTCCTCTATCATTCGGTCAAAAATTATTCATTTGTTTTTACGCCCCTTTTGAGGCGTGACCTATTCAAAAATACCCTATAATTTTCGCATTTTTTGAGTGTAAGCGTCCAACATTCACAGTTACGCTGCTTTAGACCCCTGTCATGGACTGGCCAAAAATTATATGTCTACGCTCACTAGGGGCGTGGTAAATAGAATTAAACCACACAATTTATTGACTTTTTGGCCTTTTACCATCTTAATTGAGTTTCTAAATATTATAAATGTAAAAAAATATATTTTAGAACAAAAAATAAAGAAATAAAAGAAAAGGCGACATGGAAAATTCGAGATTTCGAACCTCCGCCTAACTTGCATGAGTCGAAATTCGTCATCTATACCAATAATGATTATAAATAAAATGTGTATAAAATACCGGCTCTCCCAAGGTTCGATCCAAGAGTGCCATGATCGGCGCGAGTCACTTCAATGAGCAACGCTACTGAAGCTCATAGTAAGCAAATAACTTAATGAGCATAATAGGATTCACGCTGAATTCTATTGTATTTGTTATTTCTTAGAACATAAGAAAATGTTTGCTGTGCAGTTTGAAGAAATATGTGTATAGCAAAAACCAAAATTGTATTAAATACACATGACACTAAATACAAAATTTAGGGATAATTAGGGGTGTGGCAAATTGGTAAATTGGTATCTTGGAATGTTATGGAACTGGAAATTTGCAGTGTGAATGAGTATTTCGCAGTCGGTTGCGCCCGACTGCAACGTTTTCACTTGTCTTAGATTGTCCTTGTGGACCACCCTCCCTTTTATTAAGACCGTTGTCCCCAAGTCTGCGACAATTTTGTTTTCATTGTACAGGGGTATCAATTTATTTCCTAAACGTCTGTTTGCCTTTACAAGAACTGTATCTCCGACTAGGAATTGTCTATCATGTCTTGTTTCATTTACCCTGTTCATTTGAAGTTGTTGTGCTTTTTGAACTTTATTTCTTATTTCTATTTCTGGGGAGGATGAGTGGATTATTTCTATTGGACGTTTGTCTGTTAGCGAGTGAACTGTGTTGTTGTATTCGATAGTTGCTTGAAGTATCGTTTCAACAGTATCGGTAAGTTTTCTTTGAGCTGTTAGGCTTCTTGCGATGTCGCTGAGGGTGCTTTGGAATCTCTCGACCTGTCCGTTTGAAATACTATGAAGTGGTGGGGCGTTTGCGATTTGAATGTTATACTGGTTGTTTAATAGTGATTTTATTGTTTCAGACTTTATAGAGGGCTCATTTGAAAATTTGTCTATGCATGTAAGGAAGTATTTTTTATCGGTTGAATATACGTCAATATGTAGTATTTTACCCAAATAGGAAGGTATGGGAGTTTCTCCAAGTATTTGTTTTTGTGGGTGACGGTTGTATTTATATGTTTTAAAAATTTTGCAATTTGAAACAATTTCGTTTGCTAGTTTTGTCATTTTTGGAAAGAAATAGTGCTGTAAAATCTGTTTTACATTTTCTTGAGCTGCTCTATGGACTCGTTTGTGTTCTGTTACAATATTTCCTTTTGTTCATTTTTGCCGATAATATCATTTACCATATGTTTTGTATATCGAAATATTGTTGTTGGGAAAGTTTCTATTTGTTTATGTTGTATCACTAACCATACAACACATAGACACGCCATCTAGTGCACCGTTTTTCAGCCCATCAAAAGTGAGCTCTGACGACCCATCGCCGTCACCTTTTTTCCACCTTGTGATAGGACTGCCCCTAGACCAAAGGACGAAGCATCTGTTGTTAAATCTAACACTTTCTTGTAATCGGCGTAGAGTAAGATTACATTTTCGGATGCAAGAACCTCTTTTAGCTTTCCAAATGCCATGAGTTGACTCTCGTCGAATTTGACTGGTATTTTCTTTGATTGTCCGGCACTAACTTTGCCGTTTTCACCTTTTAAGATGTCGCTCAAATTCAAATTATACCCATACCCAATGGGCGTATCAGAATTCGTAAACGCAGAAACTCAAGATATGTTAAAAAATGATATAATACGTCCGTCTCGTTCACCATACAATAACCAGTTTGGGTTGTAGATAAAAAGGTACAGGGAAGAAAAAAGAAACGTTTAGTCATAGACTTCAGAAAACTAAACAAAAAAAACAATAGAATTGATTTTATTCGAAAGGGTTTTTCTACTTTTCTACTTTCTGAATATATTTTAGTTGTTTTAATGGTTTTACATAAGGAAGGACAATACCTGCCACTGCTCTTTCTATGAACGGTAGCATGGAGCCATGTCTAAAAAATTGACCTGGTCATATTCGTTGGATTCGTCTTCAATGTCTACTGCCTCAGTTTCTGTCCGATACTCTTTACTGTCCTAATCATATTCTGTATCTACTGTTCCTAAATGGTTAACTCTTTGCTGTTTCAGTCCTGAGAGTCGAGCATTACTATTGTTTGGTCTCTTGTTTACCTGTTCCTGGTTATTGTAACTTTCATATGTTGTGTTTTGTTGTTGAGTCGGCCACTGATTTTGTTTTGAGGGAGCCGCATTTTGTTGATATTGGGTAGTCTGTCTAAAGCGAGAGCATGCGTCAACGTCCATTGGTTCAATTTGGTCTTGGCGTGGTGAGAATTCTTGTTTCCGATAATATGGCTGGTTGTATTTTTGGTCTTGAATTAGATTCCTATCCCCTGCCTTGCTGTTTTTGCTCGTTCTCTGAACCTTTTCTTCTAAACTAAGGTCAAAATTTGTGGCAAAAATGTAACACTCATAATTGCTTCTTGCGTCAATGCTAGTGCAGAGGGAAGAAAAGTTGGTCTGGCTGAGAATAGGACATCACTTAAAGCTTTCTTGGTACCTGAGATGAATACTCGTAGAGCGTCTGCCCTGCATTTCTCATTTAACGAGGAGGGAACGTTGGTGTCATAGGTCATGATTGTCTTATTTATGAGTAAAAACAGTTTCTTCTCCACTTCGTAATAGTACTACAGTAGTGTCAGATTTCCTTGACGGAGTGTTAATGTACGTGAAATCTAACCGATTTATAATGGCCTTAAAATTGAGAGGAGTGTCAAAGGATGAGAGTACAATATCGGAGGCGTTCTTAATTTTGTTTCTTAATATTCCTAAAGCCTGACAATTTTTCGAGCTACCATCGTATTTTTCATATACTTTGTATGCGGTATGCGCACCTTTCCTTCATAATTTTAATTTTTTCCCTCAAAGTCCGGAAGGGATTTCATGATATTTTATTTTATTTTTTTATATAAAGAAAATTGACTACATTCGTGAGTCTAATTATAAAATTACAAAATTAAAAATTATAAACAGAACAGGAAAAAGAAAAAGTCTAATACTAACAATATATAGCAATGATATCACCAACCTGATGGGGGTGTTTTATTTGCCGGACCGGCGAGCTATGCCCCAAATCACAGGCAGATATGGTTAGTGATATCTTTGAAACTAAGCAAGATAGAAGAAGTTAAAAAAAGGTAATAAAAATATAAGAAAAAATAAATATCTTAAAAAGTAAAGTACAATAATAGAAATCACTACACAAGTAGGGAGAATTGCACAGGTGCATTCTCACTACTGGGGTGTGTGTGATTTCTCTGAAATATGTCAAAAGAGAAGATTTTATAAAAGAAAGAGACAGTTCTGTACTAAATACATGAAAATAAGTATTATACTTAGTACATAGAACACGAAACGCACTGTGCAAAGAAATAGTTACAGTTACATATAGCTAAATAAAGAGGACAAAAATGACGAGAAGCACGGGAAGGAACTAGGAAGTTGACTTAAAATAGAAGAGAAGGCGAATCAATACTACCGTTAATCAACTTATGTAGAAAAGCAATACCCAAGACTATTCTAAGATTGATTAACGATGGAAGATCCAAAAAAAGAAGCATACTATGATAAGACAGTAGACGAAGGTTACCATCCCAGTTTAGATTGCGCAAGGCAAAAAGAAGAAATTGCTTCTGAACCGATTCAATACGGTCCTGATACAATTTCTGCTGTGGCGACCATATAATAGAACAATATTCTAAAATAAGATGTCATGCTAAACAGAGTCAAATGCCTTACTGAAATCAGTGTATATAACATCTGTTTGCATTTTCTTTAAAAAGCTTTCATTGACTAGGGATGAAAATTCTAATAAGTTCGCAGAGGTTGATCGATACTGAACAAAACCATGCTGTGATGGTGGAATAATAGATTTACAAAAGTGCTGTAAATTAGAAGTTATAATATATTCAAATAACTTCGGAATAGCAGAAAGCTTGGCAATGCCTCTGTAATTTGAAATATCAGATCTTCCTCCTTTTTTATACAGAGGAATAATAAATGATTCTTTCCAAATTGAAGGAAATACCGAGGTATCAAGGGACAAATTAAACAGTTTTAATAAATGTAACCACAAAGAAGCACTGCATTCTTTAATCACACAACTAGGAATACCATCCGCCCCGGAGAGAACGACGATTTTAACCTACGCATAGCGGATAAAATAGAGACAGTATAAATATTAGAAACGATAATGGCATTTCAATTAATTTCAGAATTTAAAATTGGAA
Source organism: Drosophila fulvimacula (assembly GCA_035045555.1). Classification (NCBI taxonomy): domain Eukaryota; kingdom Metazoa; phylum Arthropoda; class Insecta; order Diptera; family Drosophilidae; genus Drosophila; species Drosophila fulvimacula. The sequence continues at coordinate 4,145,155 of JAWNOX010000010.1, read as the reverse complement.
AAGAATTGGTTACTGAAATGGCAGTTGAATAAGTGGATTGGAAGAACTTTGCAAATAGATCTAAGGTATCATGATCAGTGCAAGTACTGTCACAACCTAGGAAAAACGAGGATGGAAACCCAGAAGATTTACGCTTCAAATTTACAAATGAATAAAATCTTTTGGGATCACGACATTGTTGCGGGTGAACGCTTCTGTCACTGTTGTACAATATCCGCTCGAGACGGCTGGTGTCGTAAACATTAATGCTGACAATGCATGATCAGCTTGAATATTTACGTTCTGCTTGTCAGTTGTGTTAACTTGTACATATTTACAGTTTCAGAACCCAGTGAGAGAAATCAGGGTATAATATTTTTCTAAAAATGTCCGTCTTATTATCCGTCCGTCTGTACGTGTACGCAACCCATTTATTTGCTAGGACTAGGAAATACCCTAAACCCCGTCTATCGCCGGTTTTAAATGCACTTCAAACTTTGGATATAATTTTAAATTAAATTAAAATATTAAAACAAGTAAGGCTGCAATATGCCTATGATATGGGTAATTAAATGTTTAATAACTTTTATCTAGATGGACTTTCTTAATCGAATTATTATTATCACAGTATGATTATAGCATTCATATGTGTATATTTGCCAAAGCACAAGTCTCTAGTATTTTATATACGGGGTTTGCAAATTGGGGGCGAAGGGGGCGTGGAATCCAAAATCTTCAAAATGTCACTAGCACATAAATGAAAGCATATTTATCGAAATTTATCGATTATTCAGAAAAGGGATGAGTTATCGAAAAAAAAACAAACTCGTACTGCGTATGGTATTCACCAGTATACATGTCAAATTTCAGATCTCTAGCTTTTGTAGTTTATGAGATCAGCGCGTCCATACAGACAGACGGACGGAGGGACGGACGGACGGACGAACAGACGGACAGGCTTAGTTTCACTTAGCTCGTCGAGCTGATCAAGAATATATATACTTTATGGGGTCTGCGACATCTCCTTCTGCCCGTTAAATACATTTTCACAAAAGCATTATACCCTGATTTCCCATTTTCAATGGGTTTAGGGTATGAAAAAATAAAAATAAGTAACTTGCATAAAAAAAGTTTTGACGGCAGCTTAAAGAAACCAACCCGGGTCTTCATGGCGTCGATCGCCGTTTCTACCAACACCGCCGTTGCACTACTTGAGTGTGGAATAGCGAATTCCTAAGTAAAGTTATTTAGCTACTGAGCTACTGCAATCCCCAATTTGTCTTTGTTGTTGTTATGAATTCTTAGAATTTTCTGGATGCTTCTGCTGCTGTTACCACGTGCGTGTGTACGTACACACGCACGTGGTAACAGCAGCAGAAGCATCCAGAAAATTCTAAGAATTCATAACATGTAAATGTTTGGTAAATGTTTTGTTTAATAACATAATAGATTTCATGTATACATATGTATATTATATTGAATTTATTTAAATTATATCAGTGTTATTCTTATTTGATATATATGTAAATATATAGGGTATGTACATACATATGTATATTCCGAGCAACGCATACACACGCACACACATACGCTCTGCTAACTGCGCAGGGCCAATATGTGTATGTTATGGGAAATTAAATGCTTAATAATTTTTTTTTGTAGACCGACTTTCTTAATCAAACTTGTGCAGCGTAATTATATCATTCATATGCGTGTGTGTGCAAAAGCAGCAAAAGAAGTCTCTAGTACTAGGTGTTTTGAAAATTTGGGCAAAGGGGGCGAGGCATCCAAAATTTAACAAAAACCAAAATTGTATAAAGGTCTTATTAAGGTCTCTCTCTTTTTTGGAGTCTTTAACTAAAAAGATTTAGAAGATATAATTGTAAAACTGAAAATCGATTTCGTTGTTAATTGATAAAAAAAAGGAGAAGAGTTATCGGATTTCTAAAACAAACTCGACCTGTGCGTTATTTACACGAATTTAAAAAAAAAATTTCTAGTCTCTAGCTTTTATAGGTTCTGAGATCCACGCGTTCAAACATATGATCAGACGGGCAGACAGACAGTCGGACAGGGCTTAATCGACCATCGACTTGTCGTTCCGATCAGGAATATACATATATACTTTATGGGGTCTGCTACGCCTCCTTCTGCCTGTTACATACGTTTGGGCTGAAACAAAACCATTATACCCTGATTACCCATTTTTAATGGGTTCAGGGTATAAAAATAAAGACATAAGAGAAAAGCCCAGATAGAAAAACCGAGATTCGAACCACAAACCCACTTGCACGAGTAAAAATTCGTCATCTCTACCACGACGCCACCAAGTGGTCAAACCAATAATAATTATAGATAAAATAAATATAAAAAACCGACTTCACCCGAAGCTCGAACCAAGGGTGCTATGATCGGCGCGAGTTAACAGCGGATAATAGTACGCTGTTCCCCATCTAAGCTCCTTCACACCTAAAGTTAACGACGGCCATGCGTACATGTGTACATATGTATACACCATATGGCACCATAAGACTTGACGATGCTGGCGCCATGACGGCGCATGTTGGAAATATATGTGCGAAGCTGCATTGAGAGTGTGTTGGTGCGCCTTCGGGTATTTCATCACAATAGCATTTCTCAATAGGACACTAATATTGCATCAGCCAGTCTAGCACTGTAGCTTGGAAATGTTCCGTTTTAGCGTCTGGCGCCGAATGAGGTTCGGCGCGAGGAAAGCGAAAAGCTACGACTACCACAGAACGACATTCATTCTCATTTTGAGTTTAGAAGTGAACGCATCAAATTCACACAAAAAATATATATAAAACTGTTTTCCTGTAAGAACAAAAAGTGAACAAAGCATTTCCATTCCATCAAGGAAATAACAATCATAATAGCAACCTGAGTGGATCCTGAACAACATATCCTCGGTCAGGGCAACATCCTCCCATACTCCCGGGAAGAGCCGGAGCCGGAAAAGATCAGGAAATAGCGGAATACCAATGTTACCAACAACATTACTACTAATACTGTAAGGGTATGTAGCGGCAAACGTGTAAATGTGAAAAAATTTTAACATAACATAATTTAATATACATACATGCATACATACGATTGAAATGAAATAATTATACACACACATGAAACATATTAATCTTGTGGTTTCCAAACGGTTAAAAATAAGGGTTCCATGGTGAATCCCATCAATTGAAGTCGGTGCCGAAATACAAAAGGCCATATACCACGCCACAGTTGTCTTACCTAAACTTAGAGTGTCGTTATACAAGTACATATGTCGAGGCTGTGCGTTATGCCTGTGCGGATTCTATCGCTGAAACTGCCATCGTATGCGATCAGGCATCACACCACGTAAAATATATACATTTACATATATACGACGATGTAAGTTACAGTTGCTCAGAAACACATAAACGACAAATATACATACAAGTGCAATACAACAATATAAATCAACAATATAAATCGTGTGATCTCCATTTGGTTGAAACCAATATTGACGTGACGGACTCTAACGCTGAAGTCGCTGCCGAAACATATTAAGGCCAAGCGCCTCCTCAAATCCAAGTACATACATACAACCCAAGATGTCGTTGGGGAAGTGCAAGTAAAGCGGCAGTGTAAAGGATTCTATCGTTGAAACCGCCTCACACCGCGTAAACTGTGCACAGCTACGAATATGTAATGGCCAAAACTACTGTATTTCACTAATGCTCACGAAGAAATTTACAGTTGCTTGAAATCATTTGATTATCAATATACAGACAAGTGTATTTACATTTATTACGACAAAGAAAGACATCATAACAAAAAAAAAAAAAAAAAAAAATCACTATTTTTATAGTCTGTCCCTACAAACAATCCTATACATATATCCCGAAATATAGCTACTTGTTCATTGACACACAGATAACGGACAACACACCGAGTTCGAGGCTAAAACCCCATCACCACACAACAACGCAGATCATACTTAAGATAATCTAATTATATCATAAGAATTAATTAAGCTAACGTAAGCAAGCACACAATCAAACAAAATTCAACACTCAATGTCTAAAAAATTAGTCCCAAAGATTTTGCCCCATACTAGGGGAAGAACAAGGTCAGGACTTAGTAGCCAAAATCTTCCGCTAGTAGCCGAACAAGAACAAGTAAGGAAGCTCAAGTCGAGACTGCTCGACTAAGAGATACCCTGAACCCTTCGAATATCCGATATTGGAAGCTATAATCATTTTACATACGCATACGCACGCACACGAACGTAATAAAAGCACGCGCTCTGCTAACTGAGCAAACAAACTCGTATTGCGTATGGTATTCACGATTATACATGTCAAATTTCAGATCTGTAGCTTTTGTGGTTTGCGAGATCCTTGCGTTCATACAGACGGACGGACGGACGGACAGGCGAACGGACGGCCGGACAGATGGACAGGTCTATATCGACTCAGTTCGTCGAGCTGATCAAGAATATATATGCCGTATGGCTGTTACATACATTTGCACAAAAACATTATACCCTGATTTCTCTGATACTCTGATTACCCAATGGGTTCAAAATTCAAAAAGAAAGAGCTAAGATAACCCACCGAGAAGACTCGCGCAGATTTTCGGTGCCACTGACCCCAACAGTTTGCGCTATCACAAACTTCTCCACAATACTCACTTCGACCGACATTTTAGCCTTTGTAAAAGAATGACCACCATTTGACGGAACACTAACAACATTGGACAAATTTATTACGAACGTCGAGGAAATTATTATGTTAATCAGGGGCACGGACAAAACGCCTTATGGACAATTTGTGTTTCAAGCTATTCATTCTCAAATAAAAGGAAGAGCTGACGAGGGATTGACACTCGCTAACACCAGCCTAGTTTGGGATAAAATCAATGAAAATTTGTATACTCCCTATGCCAACAAAATACCTGAAGCCACTTTACTTATGGAAATGCAAGGTGGCCTATCTTTGGGGCATATCCAAGATCAGGGAGCAACTTTACTCTTTGCTCAGAAACAGTGCTGAAAGCCCATAGGGGCAAGCTATAAAAAAACGCCAGTACAACGACGTTGCCCTTAATGCATTCGTTATGGGACTACGCGATCCTCTCAGATCGGTTCTCAGGGCTAGAGACCCAAGTGCTTTAGAACGGTCATACGAAATATGTCAAATCGAACTTAACTACTTAAAACCAAGGTACACCGACGGACGAAGAAACTATAATTATAACAACCAGAGGTCTAACAATTACAACCGTTACAATCAAAGATCAGGTTACAATAGACAACACAATAACAACCATATCTCTTATAGCACAGACAACCGACGATCAAATAATAACCATAATAATAACCAGGCTCAAAACCCTTTTAGGAACAATAAACAGAGACATTTAAACAATATAGAAACGCAAGAGCCAAATTCATACAACATCACTGATTCCGCAAATTTTCTTACAACTGCCTCTCCGCCCCCGAAAATCATTTGACCCAACCTAAATACGAAGCATGTCTACCATACATAATAATAATACACCATTGAATAATAATACACCATTGAAATTCCTGATAGATACTTGATCAACAAACTCTTTTATTGAACCAAATCTAATAACGCTAGACAAGACGACAACACTGGACTTACCTCTTAGAATAAATACCTTAGCAGTCACGAAATTACACATTCTACAAATATCCTTCTATTCAAAGAATTCAATGAGTCAACGAACATTTAATTTATAAATTCCACAACTTCTCTAACGGCCTTCTGGTATGGACATACTACCTAAACTAAGTTCAAAAATGGACTTACAAACACGACAGCTAGTAACCCCTCTTGTGACCCTAGCCATCCTCACGAAAGTGGACACTACCATCAACGTCCACGAAAGTTGTAGCTTCAGGTAAATATTATTACCTTTGCCAGTCCAAATGTCATGCTATTTACCAAGAACAACACTTGGAAAACACCTTACCATTTCTGGTGGATTATACACTGCTACCAAAGGTGTTGCAAACCTCGAAATCGTCAACGAATCATTCGATGATCAAGTTGTTTGCATCAAATACCCCTTACCCACACAACCTTTCAATAACCAGCTAATCCAACTCCACAAACTCGTGAACGCACCAACCCTCGAAAGTCTTACATAGTCTAAACCCAACATTCTGAGTACAAAAAACCTAAATAAAGAGGAGAAAGCGAGGCTCATCCAAATTTTCTCAGACTTTTCAGACATATTTTATAAAGAAGACACCCAACTAACCTTCAGTAGCGAAATAACACATTCGCTCCAAAATACAGATAATATTCCAATCCATGTTAAGGTCTTTTCGTCAGCCATTCATTCATAAACAAGAAATAAAGAAACAAATTTCCGAACTTCTTGATAATCAAATAATAAGAAATAGTTTTTCGCCTTCGTACGCACCCGTATGGATTGTTCTCAAGAAAACAGAGAAAGGGATACAACAGAAATCGTTGTTATTGATTTCAGAAAATTTAACGAAAAATCAATTTCTGATTAGTGAAGTTTAAGATAATGTTGGCAAGGCACCACCAAATCCAACTGAGTCCCGCAGACATCCCTAAAACGGCGTTTTCTGTATCAGTGGCCATTTCGAATTCATCCGTATGCTTTTCGGATTAAAAAATGCTCCAGCCACATTTCAAAGGGATGGATAACGTTTCGAGTGACTTCATAGGAAACATATGTCTAGTGTATTTAGACGATATTATCATCTTTTCAAAATCACTGCAACAACACATAAATGATATTTCACCAATTTTCGCCAAACGTAGGAAGGCAAACGTAAAAATTAAATCTTCAAAATGCCACGTCGTAAAAAAAGAAGTCGAGTTCCTAGGACACATTGTCACACAGGATAGGATCAAACCAAACCGTACAAAAATTGAAGCTGTAAAAAGTTTCCCATTACTAAAAAAATCACAAAGACATTAAGTCTTTTCTAGGTTTGCTAGGTTACTATCGCGAATTTATTAAGGAATTCGCGAAAATAACCAAACCACTAACAGCCCAATTAAAAGGGAAAAAGCCGATTGTTACAGACCAAGATTTCTCTGAGGCATTCGAGCTCTCTAAAACTCTTCTTTTTAATGACCCCATACTTAAATACCCCGACTACGAAAAGCCCTTCACCTTAACGACAGAGGCAAGTAACTTTGCTCTAGGTGCCGTTTTGATACAATATGCTTTGCCAGCACAACACTGAAAGAGGTTGAAGTAAATTACTCAACGGTCGAAAAAGAAATGCTAGCGATTGTATGGGCAACTAAGCATTTCTGGCCATACCATTTCGGAAAAAAGTCCACGATCGTAACAGATCATAGACCACTAACGTGGCTCATGAACTTTAAAGACCCTAGCTCAAAGTTGGTTCGTTGGAAGCTTCGCCTTAACGAATTTGACTTTGACGTTATATACAAAAAAGGGTCACAAAATGTCTTTGTTGACGCCCTCAGCAGAATTGAAATATACCTAATTCAGAAAGACAATAACGAAGACTAGCTCGACAGTAGTAGACGTACAAAAAACATCATCAACGATTTCAGTACTCAATGCATTATAAAGACTGGACAATATCCTAACGTCACTTTTATGACAACTTTCAAAAACAAGTTAAGGCAGACAATAACTCGACGAACATACAATTTGACGGAAGTAACCAAGATACTGACTCACAACGGATGACATTTTTCAACTCATTAAAGAATCCTTCAATAAATATTTCTCCGACAATAAGCTATACAAAATTGTACGTTGTGAACCCCTTCTCAAAGACATCATAGACACAGGAGACCAAACCAAAACTATTGAAAAATATCACATCGACAACAATCATAGGGACATCGACGAGACGTATGTATGCCTCAAACGAAAGTACTATTTCCCGCAAATGAAAGCAAAAATAACAAACCTTATGTAAAAACCTTAACGTAAGACGTGTTTTTTGTTTGCGCTCCGTACTTTTAATTATTTCTGTTCTTTAATTTGTTGTAAATTTATACATTATTTGTGTATTGGTGATTATTGCATTTTTAGTTTTGATACTGCCGTGATTTTTGCTTCTAACATTGTGTTTTTTATTTTATTTACAATAGTTTTGTGAGCGTCGGTGTATATCTAAATTGAAATTTTCTTTTTAGTATTTCTATTCTTTCGTTGTTTTTATTTGCTTTTCTGTTCTTTTATTAAACGCGTTAGATTGTGTGTTCGCTGTCGCTCGTTCACGCTCAGCTTTTTACACGGGTTAGTGTGCGTGTTCGCTGTCGCATCGCTCACGCTTAGCTTAGCGTTTTGTTTTTGTTTCTTGCGAAATTTATTTCGTTTGTAGTGCAGCTCTCTCCCTATTTTCTGTTTCTTCATCTACTATTTATTCTTTTGATCTTTGTAGTAGCTGAGTGTTGTTGTTTGTGATTTTTGTTTCTCCCAATCACAGTTAATCCACTCTTTGTCTTTTATCTTTTATTTTTTTTACTATCTAAATCTGTTTGTGTTTTTGTTTTGATTATCTCCCCTACTTGCCAATATGATTTGCTGTAAGAAATCATGTACACTTCGGCATATCACTGATTCTGCACAAATGCAATTTGTTGGGTGCTAGTTGTGCGAGTATCTAGTGCACATTAAATGTGCTGGCATCTCGGGGCGTGACTGTGATAGTGTCATGGCTGCTCCCAAAAGTGGGTGTGGTGGATTACGCTGGTCTTGCCCGGATTGTTTGGAAAAACAATTGAGTTTTTCCAAGATGTATAATTCAGTGCGGGTTCAGTATTCAAATCTGAGCAAATTTTCAAAACAGCTTGAAGAGGAACTGAAAGCTGGAGAAGAAATATTGTATCAGTCTAAGTTTGATTCTCCGCTGAATACAGTGATTACTCCATCACTGCTAGTTCCCCCCTCCATTCAATTATCGTCTCCTACCTTATCAACCCTTTGTCAAGAATTATCAATTCCAATATCTGATGATTCTGTTGAAATATCTGGGTCTATTGTCAGCACAGACACTCAAAAGGCCACTACTAAAAAAGGTAAAGTTTCTCCGAGTGTTGCTCAATCTAAGAACAACATTCAGACACCGTCTCCTCGAAAGCAAGTTTTCTTATCTACGCTTTCATCAGATACGACATGTGAGGCTGTGACTGCTTTTACTGCAAGTATAATTTCGTCTAAAGCACAAGTCTCTAGTATTTGAAATAAGTGTTTTGAAAATTTGGGCGAAGGGGGCGTGGCATCCAAAATTTAACAAAAATCAAAATTGTATAAAAATCACATTAAGCTAAATACAAGATTTGGAGTCTCTATCTATCTATATATGTAGAAGATATAATTTTAAAACTGAAAATCGATTTTCGTTTTTAATCGATAAAAAAAAACGAGAAGAGTTATCGAATATCTAAAACTTACTCGACCTGCGCGTGATGTACACGAATCTCTAAAAAAATATTTTAAAAAATTCAAGTCTCTAGCTATTACAGGTTCTGAAATCCACGCGTTCAAACATACGGACAGACGGACAGACGGACAGTGCTCAATCGACTCGGCTTGTCGTCCTGATCAAGAATATATATACTTTATGGGGTCTGCCACGCCTCCTACTACCTGTTACATACATTTGGGCTACAACAAAACCATTAAACCCTGATTACCCATTTTTAATGGGTTCAGGGTATATAAATATATAACTAAACTAATTAATTTTAAAATAAAACAAACACTTTAAAAAATCTGAAACGATTAAAAGCATTTCTACAAAACCATTAACCCTGCAAGAAAACCTATGTACACATCTTCCAACCAAAATGGTTAGGAAACACGTATTGAAATACACAAGATTCAGACAAGGACACACAATATTAACTCACGAACACATCTTCAACAAAACACCGGCACCTATTTAACCATTCTGCAATAATGATAGCTTGACAATAAAACACCTAACATTCCAATGCCAACACGTAATTAATATCTGCATATCCCTAAATTCTCCCAAACTCAACATCCTCAACTCAAATCCCAATACACCAAATATAGATATATAGAATTAATTATTAATAAATAATAATAATAATTACCTTTCATTCAGAATCACATTCGCTTATACTAACAAACTATTAAGTAACTATGGCAAATCTGAATAATCTATTACGACCCGCAGTACTTAATACAGTTTAAACAGTCCAATTAACAACTTCAGCGCCAACGAACGCCAATAACGGCGAATTTAACCGTAGCAAAGAACAGCGAGGAGACAGGCATAGACCGAATAATCAATTGTAGATTGACAACAATACTAAACACCATGAGTCTTAGCATTAATACTAGCGACTTTGCTGAAGCACTCGCCTATAGTATAGACCCGGACTATAGAGGCAACATTACTGACTTAGACCGGGTCTCGGACATAGTAAAAGGAATGACAATTTTCGCAAGATCCAGTTGAGGTTAGCTCTTCGAAAAAGGGTGTAGTTAGGATCTTAGTATTAAGAGATCACCTAAATACTTTGGAATATTACAAAGCATCTGAAATAAAATATGCAGATAAAGTAGTAGAATCCTATAACATGCCTCTGAACTGAGAGTCAATTGCTTGATGGCTTACTCTGCACTTCGCGGACAAACAGGACCTAAGCACGGTTGAGTACCGACTGACCATTATGACACAAAATGGACAACAAACAGTAGAGGAATTTTACCAGAATATGTACACACACTTATGCTTGATCCTCAATAAGGTTAGCTGTATGCATCGAGACAGACAAATTGAGCTAATTATGTCAAAATCCTACAGGATAATAATAAGGAGACTATGTGGTGATTTACCACGCCTCCTCGGGATACAGGAAAAGGCCGAATAGCCGGAAGCCTTATATATGAGTCTAAAATTAGAAAACCAAAGGTATAGGACATCCCATGTAAATATAGACCAAACCCCAATTCTGGCACCCTATCAAACAAACCAACATATAGACTTCCAACATATTTTCCACCTCAAAATCCACCTTCAATATGTCCACGGGGTCCAGTACCGACTCAGACCATTCTGTAATTTTAACCCGGTACAGCCCGGCCAATTCCTAAGACCACCAAACCAATTTGGCTACAATTCACAATAAAAAGGCCACCATACACCGCAGGAAATTACAGCAGCTAACAACCAGGACAAATACGACATGAGCTTTGCAGAGTATATAGAGCAACCGAATGCAAACAACGAACCAGAAACCGTACAATACCCCGAGATTTGAATTTTTGAGAATGTGCAAAATTTTTGCTACCCTATTTTGAATGTCATAAAAATTTCAATATTCTCATTGATACCGATAAAACACATTTTAAAGCAGTAACGGTAGGAGGTAGCATCGAAATTGCATACCACACATTTTAAAATTTATTCAACCATCCAAAATTAAACGGAATTTTTTTTCTATTACCAACCATCCAGGATGTAACGTAAAAATTTTTCCTAAAATCAATTGATTCCATTCTTAGCAACGATAGCCTTAAAGATTTAGAAGCAGTACTTGACGTGCCTAACAAAGTAATAATAGTAAAAAGCGGAAGGAAAAAAGATAGAGATAAAAGAAAACAAGTAAAAACGTTGCAGTCGGGCGCAAACGACTGCGAAATACTCATTCACACCGCAAGCTCCCAGTCCCTTAACATTCCACGTAACCAATTTGCCACACTCCTAATTATCACCAAATTCTGTATTTAGTGTCATGTGTATTTAACATTTTCTTATGTTCTAAGAAATAACAAATACAATAGAATTCACCGTGAATCATATGCTCATTAAGTTACTTGTTTGCTATGCGGTTCAGTGGCGTTGCTAATAGAATTGACGTGGGTCGATCATGGCACCCTTGGTTCGAGCCTCGGGTGAGTCGGTATTTTATACACATTTTATTTATACTTATTATTGGTTTGACAAGCACAGTGGTGGCGTCGTGGTGTGTTAGAGATGAAGAATTTTGACTCGTGCAAGTAGGCGGAGGCTCGAATCTCGAATTTTCTTTGTCGGCTTTTCTTTTATTTGTTTATTTTTTTATTCTAAAATATATATATATATATATATATTTTACATATATAATATTAAGAAACTCAATTAAGATGGTAAAGGCCCAAAAAGTCAATAAATTGTGTGCTTATTGCTCACGAAAAGTGGTTTAATTCTAATTGACACGTCCCTAGAGGGTGTATCGGGAAAATCTTGACACTTTTTCAGACCAGAGTATACACGAGTATATATTCCAAATTTCAAGTCTCTAGCTTCAATAGCATAGAAATGCGTTCATACGGACAGGTGGACGGACGGCCAGACGGACGGACGGACAGACGGACGGGCAGCAAGACGGACATTGCACAAACCCAATATACTTATTTCACTTTGTGAATGAGTATAAAAAGTACGAAGCGCTAAAATCAATTATAACCAGGAGGGATCATTCAGACTATAACTCGCCAGTGTGGATAATTCCTAAGAAATTTAATGCATTTGGAAATTATGGTCATAGACTAACGTAAACTCAATAAAGCCACCATAGCAGACAAATTTCCCATTCCCGAGGGTAATGAGGTATTATCTCAAATCGTCAACAATAAACTCTATTCTATCCTCAATCAAATGTCATTAAAAACGTCAGATATTCCGAAAAAAGCCGTCTCCGTGAATGACGGAAAATACGAGCTTACACGATTTCCATTCGCATTAAAATTCGCATTCATTTCGGGGCGTGACTGTGATAGAGTCATGGCTGCTCCCAAAAGTGGATGTGGTGTATTGCGCTGGTCTTGCCCGGATTGTTTTGAAAAACAATTAGGTTTTTCCAAGATATATAATTCAGTGCGGGTTCAGTACTCAAATCTAAGCAAATTTTCAAAACAGCTTGAAGAGGAACTAAAAGCTGGAGAAGAAATATTGAATCAGTACAATTTTGATTCTCCGCTTAATTATTATTTCATAACTGATTATTCCATAACTGTTAGTTCTCCCTCCATTTAAATATCATCTCTTTATTTATCAACCCCTTCTTCGCCATGTCAAGAATTATCAATTCCAATATCAGATGATTCAGTTGCAATATCTGTGTCTAGTGTCAGCACAGACACTCAAAAGGCCACTACTAAAAAAGTTACAGTTTCTCCGAGTGTTGCTCAATCTAAAAACAACATTCAGACACCGTCTCCTACTCCTATATTACCCTATTTATCTGTTGTGTCTCCTCAAAAGAAAGTTTTCTTATCTAGGCTTTCATCAGATACGACAAGTGAGGCTGTGTCTGCTTTCATTGAAAGTAAAATTTCATCTAAAGTTTTTATCTCGAAGTTGAATTTCGCGACTCCTCGTGAAATTGCTTCGTTTAAAATCAATGTCCCAATTGAATTTTTCGATACAATATGTGATCCAAACTTTTGGCCACCTCATGTTGTTGTACATGAATTCAAACCTAAGACTCGGAATAGAATTTCTCCAGTGTCTTTAAATCCCGTTTCCGTACAACCTTCATCTGAGGCTGTATCAAAAAACTAAGTTCCTTTCCATCTTTTCCGTAGCTATCTATTATTTATCAAAATGTTCGAGGCCTTAATTCTAAATTTATAAATCTATTTCTGCATAGCTGTAGTGTCCAATGTGAACTTATAGCCCTCACTGAAACGTGGTTAAGCCAAAATGTTTATAATAGTGAGGTTTTTTCAAATAATTTCACTATTTATAGACTTGATCGCCCCTCTACGATTGGGTGGTATTTTAATAGCTGTTAAATCCCATTACGTTACTTGTTCATATATCCCTCCCTCTTCCGATTTACAAGTTTATAGTCATCATTTCTTTATACATTTCTTTAATACAAGATATATGATTTATAAGTTTTTAGTCATCATATATCTTGTATTAAAGAAATGTATAAAGAAATGATGACTATAAACTTGTAAATCGGAAGAGGGAGGGATATATGAACAAGTAACGTAATGGGATTTAACAGCTATTAAAATACCACCCAATCGTAGAGGGGCGATCAAGTCTATAAATAGTGAAATTATTTGAAAGAAATTCTGGAGAAATTCTATTCCGAATCTTAGGTTTGAACTCATGTACAACAACATGAAGTGGCCAACATAAGGTAGCCAATTCAATTGGTACATTGATTTTAAATGAAGCAATTTCACGAGGAGCCATAAAATTAAACTTCGAGATAAAAACTTTAGACGAAATATTACTTGCAGTAAAAACAGTCACAGCCTCACATGTCGTATCTGATGAAAGCGTAGATAAGAAAACATGCTTTCGAGGAGACGGTATCTGAATGTTGTTTTTAGATTGAGCAACACTCGGAGAAACTTTACCTTTTTTATTAGTGGCCTTTTGAATGTTTGCTGACACTAGACACAGATATTGCAACTGAATTATCTGATATTGGAATTGATAATTCTTGACATGGCGAAGAAGGGGTTGATAAATTAGGAGACGATATTTAAATGGAGGGAGAACTAACAGTTATGGAATAATCACTGTATTAAGCGGAGAATCAAAATTGTACTGATTCAATATTTCATCTCCAGCTTTTAGTTCCTCTTCAAGCTGTTTTGAAAATTTGCTTAGATTTGAGTACTGAACCCGCACTGAATTATATATCTTGGAAAAACTTAATTGTTTTTCCAAACAATCCGGGCAAGACCAGCGTAATACACCACATCCACTTTTGGGAGCAGCCATGACTCTATCACAGTCACGCCCCGAAATGAATGCGAATTTTAATGCGAATGGAAATCGTGTAAGCTCGTATTTTCCGTCATTCACGGAGACGGCTTTTTTCGGAATATCTGACGTTTTTAATGACATTTGATTGAGGATAGAATTGAGTTTATTGTTGACGATTTGAGATAATACCTCATTACCCTCGGGAATGGGATATTTGTCTGCTATGGTGGCTTTATTGAGTTTACGTTAGTCTATGACCATAATTTCCAAATGCATTAAATTTCTTAGGAATTATCCACACTGGCGAGTTATAGTCTGAATGATCCCTCCTGGTTATAATTGATTTTAGCGCTTCGTACTTTTTATACTCATTCACAAAGTGAAATAAGTATATTGGGTTTGTGCAATGTCCGTCTTGCTGCCCGTCCGTCTGTCCGTCCGTTCGTCTGTCCGTCCGTCCACCTGTCCGTATGAACGCATTTCTATGCTATTGAAGCTAGAGACTTGAAATTTGGAATATATACTCGTGTATACTCTGGTCTGAAAAAGTGTCAAGATTTTCCCGATACACCCTCTAGGGGCGTGTCAATTAGAATTAAACCACTTTTCGTGAGCAATAAGCACACAATTTATTGACTTTTTGAGCCTTTACCATCTTAATTGAGTTTCTTAATATTATATATGTAAAATATATATATATATATATATATATATTTTATAATAAAAAAATAAACAAATATAAGAAAAGCCGACAAAGAAAATTCGAGATTCGAGCCTCCGCCTACTTGCACGAGTCAAAATTCTTCATCTCTAACACACCACGACGCCACCACTGTGCTTGTCAAACCAATAATAAGTATAAATAAAATGTGTATAAAATACCGACTCACCCGAGGCTCGAACCAAGGGTGCCATGATCGACCCACGTCAATTCTATTAGCAACGCCACTGAACCGCATAGCAAACAAGTAACTTAATGAGCATATGATTCACGGTGAATTCTATTGTATTTGTTATTTCTTAGAACATAAAAAAATGTTAAATGCACATGACACTAAATACAGAATTTGGTGATAATTAGGAGTGTGGCAAATTGGTTACGTGGAATGTTAAGGGACTGGGAGCTTGCGGTGTGAATGAGTATTTCGCAGTCGTTTGCGCCCGACTGCAACGTTTTTACTTGTTTTCTTTTATCTCTATCTTTTTTTCCTTCCGCTTTTTACTATTATTACTTTGTGAGGCACGTCAAGTACTGCTTCTAAATCTTTAAGGCTATCGTTGCTAAGAATGGAATCAATTGATTTTAGGAAAAATTTTTACGTTACATCCTGGATGGTTGGTAATAGAAAAAAAATTCCGTTTAATTTTGGATGGTTGAATAAATTTTAAAATGTGTGGTATGCAATTTCGATGCTACCTCCTACCGTTACTGCTTTAAAATGTGTTTTATCGGTATCAATGAGAATATTGAAATTTTTATGACATTCAAAATAGGGTAGCAAAAATTTTGTACATTCTCAAAAATTCAAATCTCGGGGTATTGTACGGTTTCTGGTTCGTTGTTTGCATTCGGTTGCTCTATATACTCTGCAAAGCTCATGTCGTATTTGTCCTGGTTGTTAGCTGCTGTAATTTCCTGCGGTGTATGGTGGCCTTTTTATTGTGAATGGTAGCCAAATTGGTTTGGTGGTCTTAGGAATTGGCCGGGCTGTACCGGGTTAAAATTACAGAATGGTCTGAGTCGGTACTGGACCCCGTGGACATATTGAAGGTGGATTTTGAGGTGGAAAATATGTTGGAAGTCTATATGTTGGTTTGTTTGATAGGGTGCCAGAATTGGGGTTTGGTCTATATTTACATGGGATGTCCTATACCTTTGGTTTTCTAATTTTAGACTCATATATAAGGCTTCCGGCTATTCGGCCTTTTCCTGTATCCCGAGGAGGCGTGGTAAATCACCACATAGTCTCCTTATTATTATCCTGTAGGATTTTGACATAATTAGCTCAATTTGTCTGTCTCGATGCATACAGCTAACCTTATTGAGGATCAAGCATAAGTGTGTGTACATATTCTGGTAAAATTCCTCTACTGTTTGTTGTCCATTTTGTGTCATAATGGTCAGTCGGTACTCAACCGTGCTTAGGTCCTGTTTGTCCGCGAAGTGCAGAGTAAGCCATCAAGCAATTGACTCTCAGTTCAGAGGCATGTTATAGGATTCTACTACTTTATCTGCATATTTTATTTCAGATGCTTTGTAATATTCCAAAGTATTTAGGTGATCTCTTAATACTAAGATCCTAACTACACCCTTTTTCGAAGAGCTAACCTCAACTGGATCTTGCGAAAATTGTCATTCCTTTTACTATGTCCGAGACCCGGTCTAAGTCAGTAATGTTGCCTCTATAGTCCGGGTCTATACTATAGGCGAGTGCTTCAGCAAAGTCGCTAGTATTAATGCTAAGACTCATGGTGTTTAGTATTGTTGTCAATCTACAATTGATTATTCGGTCTATGCCTGTCTCCTCGCTGTTCTTTGCTACGGTTAAATTCGCCGTTATTGGCGTTCGTTGGCGCTGAAGTTGTTAATTGGACTGTTTAAACTGTATTAAGTACTGCGGGTCGTAATAGATTATTCAGATTTGCCATAGTTACTTAATAGTTTGTTAGTATAAGCGAATGTGATTCTGAATGAAAGGTAATTATTATTATTATTTATTAATAATTAATTCTATATATCTATATTTGGTGTATTGGGATTTGAGTTGAGGATGTTGAGTTTGGGAGAATTTAGTGATATGCAGATATTAATTACGTGTTGGCATTGGAATGTTAGGTGTTTTATTGTCAAGCTATCATTATTGCAGAATGGTTAAATAGGTGCCGGTGTTTTGTTGAAGATGTGTTCGTGAGTTAATATTGTGTGTCCTTGTCTGAATCTTGTGTATTTCAATACGTGTTTCCTAACCATTTTGGTTGGAAGATGTGTACATAGGTTTTCTTGCAGGGTTAATGGTTTTGTAGAAATGCTTTTAATCGTTTCAGATTTTTTAAAGTGTTTGTTTTATTTTAAAATTAATTAGTTTAGTTATATATTTATATACCCTGAACCCATTAAAAATGGGTAATCAGGGTATAATGGTTTTGTTGCAGCCCAAATGTATGTAACAGGCAGAAGGAGGCGTGGCAGACCCCATAAAGTATATATATTCTTGATCAGGACGACAAGCCGAGTCGATTGAGCCCTGTCCGTCTGTCTGTCTGTCCGTCTGTCCGTCTGTCCGTATGTTTGAACGCGTGGATCTCAGAACCTATAATAGCTAGAGACTGAACTTTTTTTTTATAGATTCGTGTATATCACGCGCAGGTCGAGTTTGTTTTAGAAATTCGATAACTCTTCTCGTTCTTTTTTTATCGATTAAAAACGAAATCGATTTTCAGTTTTAAAATTATATCTTCTACATCTTTATAGTTAGAGACTCCAAATCTTGTATTTAGCTTAATGGGACTTTTATACAATTTGGTTTTTGTTAAATTTTGGATGCCACGCCCCCTTCGCCCAAATTTTCAAAACACTTATTTCAAATACTAGAGACTTGTGCTTTTGCACATACACGCATATGAATGATATAATTACGCTGCGAAAGTTTGATTAAGAAATTCGATCTACAAAACAAGTAAGGAAACTCTAGTCGGAGGTGCCCGACTAGGAAATACCCTGAACCCCGCCTATCGGCGGCTTTAAATGCACTTCAAAGTTTATAAATAATTTTAAATTAAATTAAAAAATTAAAAAAAACAAAAAAGATTAAGTAACTTGCATAAAAAAAGTTTTGACGTCAGCTTAGAGAATCGAACCCGAGACTTTATGTCGGTGATCATTGTTTCTATCAACACAGCCGCTGCAATACATAAGAGTGAGATAGCGAATTCCTAAGTACAGTTATTGAGCTACTGAGCTGCTGCTACGAGCTGCTGAACTTCTGCTTAAAATTCATCCCCAATTTGTCTTTGTTGTTGTTGTTATGAATTCTTCGAATTTTGTAGAGCTTCTGCTGATGTTGCCATGCGCGTGTGTACGTAAACGTTTGGTAAACGTTTCGTTTAATAACATAATGCATTTCATCTATTCATATGTATATTATATTGACTTTATTTAAGTTATATCAATGTTACTCTTATTTTATATATATGTAAATATATACAGTATGTACATGTGTACATACATATGTATGTATATTGCAAGCAACGCATACATACACACGCACACGCATACGCTCTGCTAACTGCGCAGTTTACTCAGCGACTTCGCTGCGCCAATATGTTCGTGTTATGGTAAACTAAGTGCTTAATAACTTTTTTTGTAGATCGAATTTCTTAATCAAACTTGCGCAGCGTAATTATATTATTCATATGCGTGTATGTGCAAAAGCACAAGTCTCTAGTATTTGAAATAAGTGTTTTGAAAATTTGGGCGAAGGGGGCGTGGCATCCAAAATTTAACAAAAATCAAAATTGTATAAAAGTCCCATTAAGCTAAATACAAGATTTGGAGTCTCTAACTAAAGATGTAGAAGATATAATTTTAAAACTGAAAATCGATTTCGTTTTTAATCGATAAAAAAAGAACGAGAAGAGTTATCGAATTTCTAAAACAAACTCGACATGCGCGTGATATACACGAATCTATAAAAAAAAAGTTCAAGTCTCTAGCTATTATAGGTTCTGAGATCCACGCGTTCAAACATACGGACAGACGGACGGACGGACAGACGGACAGACGGACAGACAGACAGACGGACAGGGCTCAATCGACTCGGCTTGTCGTCCTGATCAAGAATATATATACTTTATAGGGTCTGCCACGCCTCCTTCTGCCTGTTACATACATTTGGGCTTCAACAAAACCATTATACCCTGATTACCCATTTTTAATGGGTTCAGGGTATAAAAAGTTATTAAGCATTTAGTTTCTCATAACACGCACATATTGGCGCAGCGAAGTCGCTGAGTAAACTGCGCAGTTAGCAGAGCGTATGCGTGTGCGTGTGTATGTATGCGTTGCTTGCAATATACATACATATGTACATACACATGTACATACTGTATATATTTACATATATATAAAATAAGAGTAACATTGATATAACTTAAATAAAGTCAATATAATATACATATGTATGTACATACATACATATGAATAGACGAAATGCATTATGTTATTAAACGAAACGTTTACCAAACGTTTACATACACACGCGCGTGGCAACAGCAGCAGAAGCATCTAGAAAATTCGAAGAATTCATAACAACAACAACAAAGATAAATTTGGGATGAATTTTAAGCAGAAGTTCAGCAGCTCAGTAGCAGCAGCTCAGTAGCTCAATAACTGTACTTAGGAATTCGCTATCTCACTCTTATGTATTGCAACGGCTGTGTTGATAGAAGCGATGATCGCCGACATAAAGTCTCGGGTTCGATTCTTTAAGCTGACGTCAAAACTTTTTTTATGCAAGTTACTTAATCTTTTTTGTTTTTTTTTAATTTTTTAATTTAATTTAAAATAATTATATACAAACTTTGAAGTGCATTTAAAGCCGCAGATAGGCGGGGTTCAGGGTATTTCCTAGTCGGGCACCTCCGACTAGAGTTTCCTTACTTGTTTTATTCTAAAATATATATATATATATATATATATATTACATATATAATATTAAGAAACTCAATTAAGATGGTTGTTGATGATGATTATTGCTCAAGAAAAGTGGTTTAATTCTAATTGACACGCCCCTAGAGGGCGTATCGGGAAAATCTTGACTCTTTTTCAGACCAGAGTATACACGAGTATATATTCCAAATTTCAGTCTCTAGCTTCAATAGCATAGAAATGCGTTCATACGGACAGGTGGACGGACGGCCAGACGGACGGACGGACAGACGGACGGGCAGCAAGACGGACATTGCACAAACCCAATATACTTATTTCACTTTGTGAATGAGTATAAAAAGTACGAAGCGCTAAAATCAATTATAACCAGGAGGGATCATTCAGACTATAACTCGCCAGTGTGGATAATTCCTAAGAAATTTAATGCATTTGGAAATTATGGTCATAGACTAACGTAAACTCAATAAAGCCACCATAGCAGACAAATATCCCATTCCCGAGGGTAATGAGGTATTATCTCAAATCGTCAACAATAAACTCTATTCTATCCTCAATCAAATGTCATTAAAAACGTCAGATATTCCGAAAAAAGCCGTCTCCGTGAATGACGGAAAATACGAGCTTACACGATTTCCATTCGCATTAAAATTCGCATTCATTTCGGGGCGTGACTGTGATAGAGTCATGGCTGCTCCCAAAAGTGGATGTGGTGTATTGCGCTGGTCTTGCCCGGATTGTTTGGAAAAACAATTAGGTTTTTCCAAGATATATAATTCAGTGCGGGTTCAGTACTCAAATCTAAGCAAATTTTCAAAACAGCTTGAAGAGGAACTAAAAGCTGGAGAAGAAATATTGAATCAGTACAATTTTGATTCTCCGCTTAATTATTATTTCATAACTGATTATTCCATAACTGTTAGTTCTCCCTCCATTTAAATATCATCTCTTTATTTATCAACCCCTTCTTCGCCATGTCAAGAATTATCAATTCCAATATCAGATGATTCAGTTGCAATATCTGTGTCTAGTGTCAGCACAGACACTCAAAAGGCCACTACTAAAAAAGTTACAGTTTCTCCGAGTGTTGCTCAATCTAAAAACAACATTCAGACACCGTCTCCTACTCCTATATTACCCTATTTATCTGTTGTGTCTCCTCAAAAGAAAGTTTTCTTATCTAGGCTTTCATCAGATACGACAAGTGAGGCTGTGTCTGCTTTCATTGAAAGTAAAATTTCATCTAAAGTTTTTATCTCGAAGTTGAATTTCGCGACTCCTCGTGAAATTGCTTCGTTTAAAATCAATGTCCCAATTGAATTTTTCGATACAATATGTGATCCAAACTTTTGGCCACCTCATGTTGTTGTACATGAATTCAAACCTAAGACTCGGAATAGAATTTCTCCAGTGTCTTTAAATCCCGTTTCCGTACAACCTTCATCTGAGGCTGTATCAAAAAACTAAGTTCCTTTCCATCTTTTCCGTAGCTATCTATTATTTATCAAAATGTTCGAGGCCTTAATTCCAAATTAAAAAATCTATTTCTGCATAGCTGTAGTGTCCAATCTGAACTTATAGCCCTCACTGAAACGTGGTTAAGCCAAAATGTTTATAATAGTGAGGTTTTTTCAAATAATTTCACTATTTATAGACTTGATCGCTTGTCTTGTAGAGGGGGTGGTGTTTTAATAGCTGTTAAATCCCATTTTCTCTCGGAACCTTTTACATTCTCGTCAATTCACAATGTTGAGATTATTGGAGTTAAAATAACTTTTCAGTCTTGTTCCCTAGACGTTACTTGTTCATATATCCCTCCCTCTTCCGATTTACAAGTTTATAGTCATCATATATCTCGTATTAAAGAATCATACATTTCTAGATAAGATATGTTCAAGATAATGACTTATTTCTTGTGTTGGGTGATTTTAATATACCTAACACTTCGTGGGCCTCATTTCCTAATTCGAATTATCTTATTCCAACAATTGATCATTATTTTTTTTGATGAATTGTTTAATCTTTCTATGTATCAGATGAACTCAATTTCTAATCATTTAAATCGTTCTCTTGATCTTGTGTTTACTAATGATGACGCCAGCATTAATGTTTTAAGATCATCCCCCTTTTGTATACCTGAGGATTTATATCATCCAACATTAGAGGTTTTAATACCTATTTACTGTCCACCAATTCTTACGCCCTCGTCATCTAAAAAGCGGCGTTGTTTTAATAAATGTAATTTTGTTTTGCTTAATGATCTCATTAATGCAACAGATTGGGCTCCTTTATATGAGGCAGTTGATGTAAACTTAGCAGTTTCAACATTCTACAATACTTTAAATGCTATTCTAGTCAAGTGTGTTCCTATGTGTCGTCCCAAATCTCTTTCTAATAAACCTCCCTGGTTCACTTCGACTCTTTCAACTCTAAAAAATTTTAAATCTAAATGTTTTAAAAAGTTCAAAAAGTCGGGTTCGATCGTTGATTGGTCTAAATACTCCTTAGCTAAGGCCAATTTCAATATTTTAAACTCTCGTTGTTATGAGAATTACCGTTTTATAGTTTGCTCGTGATCCCAAAAGATTTTATTCATGTGTAAATTTGAAGCATAAATCTTCTGGGTTTCTATCCTCGTTTTTCCTAGGTTGTGACAGTACTTGCAATGATCAAGATACCTCAGATCTATTTGCAAAGTTCTTCCAACCCACTTATTCAACTGCCATTTCAGAAACCAATTCTTTTCCAATTTTACATTCTGAAATTAATGGAAATGCTATTATGGTTTCTAATATTTCTCCTGTCTCTCTTTTATCCGCTATGCGTACGTTGAAATCGTCGTTCTCTCCTGGGGCGGATGGTATTCCTAGTTGTGTGATTAAAGAATGCAGTGCTTCTTTGTGGTCCCCTTTATTAAAATTGTTTAATTAGTCTCTTGATACCTCGGTATTTCCTTCAATTTGGAAAGAATCATTTATTATTCCTCTGTATAAAAAAGGAGGAAGATCTGATATTTCAAATTACAGAGGCATTGCCAAGCTTTCTGCTATTCCGAAGTTATTTGAAAAAATTATAACTTCTAATTTACAGCACTTTTGTAAATCCATTATTTCACCATCGCAGCATGGTTTTGTTCAGAATCGATCAACCTCGACGAACTTATTAGAATTTTCACCCCTAGTCAGTGAAAGCTTTTTAAAGAAAATGCTAACAGATGTTATGTACACTGATTTCAGTAAGGCATTTGACTCTGTTTAGCATGACATCTTGCTTCAAAAGCTTGACCAATTGGGATTTTCTCCTAAACTTCTGTTTTGGATTGCTTCATATTTAAAGGGTAGAACCCAAAGAGTTCTGTTGAGAACATCAACTTCGAAGGTCATATTTGTCTCTTCGGGTGTTCCTCAGGGTAGTCACTTGGGCCCTCTACTTTTCTCCCTATTTATAAATGACATTCCCAGCTGTATTTCTTACTCTAGGATATTCATGTATGCAGATGATGTAAAACTCAGTCTCTCATACAAGAACTCAATAGATCATCTACGCCTACAGGATGATCTAATTTCGTTTCAAAATTGGTGTAAAGCCAATCAGTTGCATCTAAATTGTTCTAAGTGTATGACAATGACTTTCTGTCGTACCACTCCATTTTTTGCTGATTACACAATCAACAATGTGTCCTTGCAACGTATTTCTACAATCAAAGATCTCGTTGTGCTCTTTGACTGTAAACTTAGATTCAATACCCATATTCTAACCATCGTTAATGAAGCCAAAAGTGTACTTGGTTTTATTAAACGATGGTCTAAAGAGTTTAATAATCCGTTTGTCACTAAACTTCTTGTTGTCTCGATGGCCACAGCAGAAATTGTATCAGGACAGTATTGAATCGGTTCAGAAGCAATTTCTTCTTTTTTCCTTGCGCAATCTAAACTGGGATGGTAACCTTCGTCTACCGTCTTATCATAGTAGGCTTCTTCTTTTGAATCTTCCATCGTTAATCAATCGTAGAATAGTCTTGGGTATTACTTTTCTACATAAGTTAATTAACGGTAGTATTGATTCGCCATCTCTTCTATTTCAAGTCAACGTCCTAGTTCCTTCCCGTGCTTCTCGTCACTTCTGTCCTCTTTATTTACCTATATGTAACTGTAACTATTTCTTGTACAGTGCGTTTCGTGTTCTATGTACTAAGTATAATACTTATTTTCATGTATTTAGTTCTGAACTCTCTCTTTCCTTAATAAAATCTTCTCTTTTAGCATATTTCAGAGAAATCACACACACCACAGTTGTGAGAATGCACCTATGCAATTCTCCTTAATTGTGTAGTGATTTCTCTTATCGTATTTTACTTTTTAAGATTTTTATATTTTCTTATATTTTTATAATCTTTTTTTAACTTCTTCTATCTTGCTTAGTTTCAACTCACGAATGTAGTCAATTTTCTTTATATAAATAAAATAAATAATGTGTATTATTTTGGTTACACTTGTTGTATTTAGGACTCGGACAACAATATTTTCTTTACTGGAGATAGTATTTCCAATAAATACTCTTTCTCAATTTTTTGATTCGGAATTAGAACAGGTTGTTCTGTCGATTCTATTTTAATCTGTCGGACTACTTCAGTGCGAGCCGGAAGTATAATGGCATTGTTATCTCAACTATGTGTGATAGGTATTTTTATTGGAAGGTTTAAATTATCTGGCCTTAATGTTAGAGTGCCACTAGTATGTGAACAATCTAATAGGCAATTGCATTTTTTTATGAAGTCTATACCTATGTATAATGCCATCGCTAGGGATTGGAAAGTTTTGTTCAACTAAGTGATACTTGTGGGGGATTATGTACTTTCCTGTAGATAATTCTACGAATGCTAAACCTTTTGAAAAAACTGAACCTTCACCGATTCCTGATATTTTAGTTGATATGTTAGTGTTAACATTGTCAAAAATATCGACATTTTCTTTAAGTATTGAAATGTCTGCACCAGTGTCTGCTAATAAAGTAAGTGAATTGTTTGTGTTTACGTTTTTTAGTTTTATAAATATTCCTGAGCTAAGATTGATGTTGTATACTATCGCACACTCTGAATATCTTAAGGGGTTTATTCGTATGTTTGCATTATTTTGGGGACTATGGCCTCTGTTCGAGTTACCACGGCCTCTAAAGTTTCCTCTATTTTGGCCTCTATTGTTCCCTCTATTATTATTATTGCGATTGTAATGGTAATTACCTCTATTTTGGTAATTACCTCTGTTTGAGTTATTGTAACCGCGATTATTGTAACCTCTTTGGTTACCGCGACTACCGTTGCCTCTGTAATAAAAGACAGTGTTCCTGTGCTACAATGGATATATTTACATATTGCATCATTAAAAGTACTGAAATTGCGAACTTCTAGTATTATACGCAACTTTTTATGTTCACCATTGTGAATCATGGCTGATATCGACTCTTTGGTCGAAAATTTATCAGCATTTCCTGGGTCTAAACCTTCGTCAATGTACGC
Source organism: Drosophila fulvimacula (assembly GCA_035045555.1). Classification (NCBI taxonomy): domain Eukaryota; kingdom Metazoa; phylum Arthropoda; class Insecta; order Diptera; family Drosophilidae; genus Drosophila; species Drosophila fulvimacula. The sequence continues at coordinate 4,119,250 of JAWNOX010000010.1, read as the reverse complement.
TGCTTTTAGCTGCTTGCGCAGGCTGTCAATATCAGTTGTATTTTGCGATGATGTTTTGCCCTTTTGCTTTATACTTAGTTTAACGTTATCATTGACTTTCTTAATAATATCCTGGATTGTTGTCTCGTTTTGCATTTTATAAAGGATTGTGCCGGTTATCTTTGATTTGATAACTTCAACGGCTAGATCTTCTTTATCTCCTTTAGTCCTATCAGTGATTCTTAACGGTGTTAGAAAGCGTTGCAGTGATAGTTTATTACCGTCAAATTCAGGGATTGAAGTTGAGACTTGTCTCACATATTGACGGTCATTTTCTACTGTTGACGTCATGATTACTTCGTTTCCTATATCGACTGAATGTTTTTGTTCAAGATTTAATTGTGGTTCGATATCTATTAAAACCGACTCATCAAATCTGGCTGGTGTGTTAATTATATTCGGAATAAATAGTTGTAGGCTATGTCTTTCCGATATATATCTAAGATTTTCCCTTAATCTTCTTAACACATCATTTACTTGCGTTACGTGCAATTGCGATAATCTATTTAAATTAGTATATACTATCTCACGAATGTTATTATATGATTTTATCATACATTGAATGTGTTTTACTTTCGTTGTATTTGAAATCGGTGCACATCTATTTATGCACTTAAACGATTTGTCAAACTCAAAGCGTTCAACTTTAATAATGGACGCTATTTCGTTCCATTCCATTAGTCGATGAGATAATGTACGCAGTTGCATGTATTTTGCGAAAAGAATGCATGCTAAATATAAGAGGGAAAACAATTTTTTTTTTGTTTAAACCTTATCTAGCTCATTGGCTCAACTAAGGTATCTCTTTCTGAGCGCTCTTTTGTATATCAGATACGCTTTTAGTATGAGATTTAAGGGTGTGAGTACTACTAGTACAATTAATAGCTGAGTTTGGGTGCCTAGGTGTGGTGTAGGATCCACAAGTTCTATGATGTTAATCACGTCTGCTGTGCTATCTTTGACATTGGACTCATGGCCTTCCATTTTTAAATCAAGAAAATCACTTAAAATAATCAATAAGTGTAACAAACAAATTAATAAGAGTCGTTCTAGGGTCGTGTGGGACAATTCGAAAAAGGAAACAAACAGAGAGTTCATAGAATGAAAACAAATCCTGAACTAAAGGGAAACTCGAAATTTAGTAATTGGAACGTGATTTAAGAATTTAATACATATACATATATAAATGTTCCACTTTACACAAAAATTAAGGATAAATTATTATTATTATTTTTTGTAACTTTTAAATGCTTAACAATGGTCTCCTACCTATTTTGTCGTATGGCTTCACGGGCCATACTCTAGCGGGCAATGCAGTTATCGCTTCCGCTTACAATATTTTTCTTAAATTTAGATATAGTTAATGTTTTTTTTTTATATGCAGCCCTGTCGGCAACTTGTCCCTTTGGTAGGCTGGTGCTGGTCGCATTGGCTGGCGTGCCTGCACGTGTAGTGGCAGAAGGGGCTGTTTAACGGTCCCTCGCAGTCATCTGGGCACTCCTTTGCTGGCTTCGTCAGGGTAGTACTTCTGATTTTTTTTTCTGTCGTTTATAGTGTTATTAATTTTTTAAATTTCATTAAATTGAGTGGTAAAGGTTGAGTTTGTTGTGCGTTTTTCTCTCTTTGCTTGATCAATTTGATCAAGCTCGGCTTGTATAGCTATTGTTGCCTCCCAATGTAATAGTAGATTGGTGGAAAACAATAGTTTTACTATTTCCGCTTTTCTTTTTTTTAAGCGTATTCTAAAACCGCTTCTACCGGTTTTTTTCTTTACGCAACTCATTAACCTCTACTCAATCAGATTTTTTGTTTGTTGCTGCTGTTGTGTGGCTTGTGCTGCTTGTCACTATTCTGCGGCGCATCCTTCGACTTGCCAGAGGAGGCGTTTGAATAGCCACTGCTCTGTTTGCTGTTCTCCTGTGCATTCAGCGGCACTTTGTTGTTGTTGTTGTTTGGTTGCTGGTGTCTGCTGCTCTTGCTGTACTGACGTCGACGACGGGGCTGGCGGCAGGCAGGAGTCCCGGTCGCCATGTAGAAAGAAAGAGAAACGACTTATGTGTTTCTTGACGTCTTCATTCATAATGAATCGGTCTGTCTCTATTCGATATTGACTTAGCCTAATGTACATCAGAGAGAGTATATAGTTCTGTCGCTCAAAGCAGCGGCAGAACGGGAGTATATAGCGTGCCATACGTATTTGTATATATTACTATAAGTACATGCAGAAGGCATATACATTGAAATGCGCTTGGGATCGAATGGTCAGAACGCTGATCGGCTGATCATATTACAGCACTTGGCGGTGGTTATATTATGTAAACAAAGCGACAAAATGTCTCTATGTTTATGCGCTTGATACTCTAACGTTTGGTTAGGGCATATGACCACTTTACATATGTATACACTACAATATGGTGGGCATATGCTTATTTTGCATATAACATACAACAGTAGCTCAATATCGCTATCTTACACACAAGTAGTAAAAGGAGTGTTGGGAGAACCGGCGATCGGCGACATGGAAACGCTTGTTTCCCTCTGAAGCAAACCTTCATATATTTCGGCGAGAAAACTCGCCATATTATTCACTTCACAAGTAAGAACGAAGCATTAAATGAAGTAAAATCGTTTGCAATCAATTGCGACTTGCCAATGTTGGCATTCATCCAACACGATTTAGTAAAAAGCTTCCCTTCCATCAAGTTTCGTTACTGCAAAAATGTAGTAACCGATATAACAGACAAGAATGAACAAAAAGAGATAGTCATGACAGACCACAACCGCGCTCATAGGGCTTCCCAAGAAAACGTTAAACAAATCTTGGAAGAATATGACTTCCCTAAAATGACCAAGCTTGCAACAGAAATAGTGGTAAACTGCAGGACCTGCTCTAAGGCCAAATATAACAGACATCCAAAGAAAGAAACACATGTTGTAGAAACACCAATTCCATCGTACCCTGGGGAGATCTTGCACATCGACATTTTTGACTGACAAGAAAAAATTTTTAACACGTATCGACAAATTTTCAAAGTTTGCAATTGACAACCAATAATATCACGCACTATAACCGATAATAGAAAAATAATATACTGCGATAATAAGCCGTCCTTTAATTCAGAGACAATAACCTCGTTATTATGGGTATAAAACATTGTGAATGGACCACTACTGCACAGTACATCCAACGGCCAAGTAGAGCGTTTCCACAGTACTCTGTTGGAAATTGCGAGATACCTCAAAATTGATAAAAAAAAAAAAAAATAGATGATACAGTCGAACTGATCATACATGCCACAATAGAGTATAATCGATCGCTACACCCTGTAATAGGGAAAAAACAATTGAGGTAATACATATATCTACCAATGAGTTCAAAGAAGCAATCTAGCAAGGTTGAAAAACGCAACAGGTGCAGCTAGACAGAAACAATCCAAACAGGCAAAATAAGGTACTCGAGGTAGGAGAAAAGGTATTTGTCAAAACTAACAGAAGGATAGGTAACAAGCTAAGCCCCTAATGTGCCGAAGAAACTGTTCAGGCAGAGCTAGGAACGTCTGTTCTTATCAAGGGGAGGGTGGTTCACAAGGACAACTTAAAGTAAATATTAAATATATTAGTGATAATTTTGTCACTATTATTATAAGGGATTCATAGGTCTAATTTCCCTTATTCTCACAGGTTCGTTTTTCCAGACTTAATCTTAGTGGCGACGGTAAATGCTCGGATCACCGATTATTTTCATTCCAAGTACATACATGTTATAAAAGTACACCACGTGAACCACGAACTTCGATTTTTTAGGGGCAGCGCTTAAAGTCGTGGCTGGCACACCAGACGCATTAGATTTGGAAAAAATTAAAATAACAGAATAAAAATTACTAGAGTCAAATAACAGGCAGGTATTTATCCCAGAGACTCAAAAGCATATAAACCAGTTAACCGATACAGTAAATCAAATAGTCAAAACAGAGATGAAAGAGCTAATAGACACTTCACACTTGTACGAGGCATTTTTGGCCAGGAATAGAATGTTGATAATTGAAATTCAAAATTTAATGGTATACCACAACAACACACTTCGTTCTGCAAGATATCACCACGCGACTCCTGCGCCCAGGCCAGTGCCGGTGGCAAAGCGCACTGCCATACGCAACCCAGCCATCTGGCGCTCATCACCTATGTGAATGACGGCATCATGGTAATAAACGAAAGTCCAGCACAAATTAGCATCGACGATGGTCCAGAGGTACAAGTCAATGGGACTTATCTCGTCACCTGTGAACACGTAACCATCGTAAACGGCACAAAATATATTAATCGGCGCGAAGCTCTTTACTGAATCCCCTGGGATAACGGCTTCCCCACTAATCAATATCATTAGCCATGATCCGGCACTCAGTATGACATTGCTCCATAGGATGAACAATAACAATCTCCACGTCATTCAAGAGCTGGAAGAAAAAGTGTTGTTCGGTATTGGAGTGGTTCTCAGCCTCCTTTTCTGCAGTTCCATTCTACTCTACCAAGGATTAAGAAGAAGACGAACATCTATGTTCCATCTAGCTGTAATAGCGTATTTAAGTTCTGTTAAAGAAGCCGAAGCAAACGCCGGTTTAATAAATACTTTACTCTAAACAACTATTCGTATTATTTACTGTGCACTTAAATACTTGAGTGCCGCGTTTAGTCTAGTGTAACTAAAGCCGCGTCGAGCCTGGAAGCACCGCTAAACGGATCTACGCAGTCACCCGCCAATGTCAAGCATCGTTGGACAAACGCATTTTATTAATTTATATCACGCGCAGATCGAATTTATTTTTTTATTTCGATAACTCTCTCGTATTTTTTTATCCATTAAAAACGATAATCGATTTTCAGTTTTAAAATTATATCTTCTACATCTTTATAGTTAGACTCTAATGGGACCTTGATTATTGTTAAATTTTGGAGGGGTGTGGGTCCCTTCGCCCAAAAATCCAAATCACGTATTTCAAATACTAGAGACTTGTGCTTTTGCACATACAGACATATGAATGATATAATTACGCTGCGCAAATTTGATTAATAAAGTCGGTCTACAAAAAAAGTTATTAAGCATTTAATTTCCCATAACATGCACATTTTGGCCCAGCGCAGTCTCTGAGCAAACTGTGCAGTTAGCAGAGCGTATGTGCATGCGTGTGTATGTATACTTTGCTTGCAATATACATATGTACATACTGTATAAGTTAATACTGTTCTTTACTTGTGCGATGTCACTAAGTATAAGATAATTATTTTGGATCGACCGATTCTGTTTATTGTTCGAAAAAGACTGGAAACTAAAAATACAAAATGTTCTTATGCTAAGCTAGCCCTGACCTATAATCGCTGTGTCAGCAATTATGCTGCATGGATCAAGTTCAGACGTCACGACCTCCGCGTGTGGAGCGTTGTCGGCGGAGAAGCGATTTCATGGCAAGCAGAAATATAGTTGCAGGTTTGCTGCCCATGCAGAATTTATGCCGATGACTTATGTCAGGTCGGATGTGTTAACTCCTCCCTCGCTAGTTCGAAGGCCGTCCCCGGTTTTCCTCAGGGTGTCAATGACAATACGTAGCGATGCTTGCTTTCTGTTGTTTCTCCATTTTTGGAAGATTTTATAACAGACGAATATAGCGGCTAGGATGGTGACAAATAAGGTTGTCATTATTATAGGCCATAATTTCATGTTCCTCTCGATGCTTTCAATATGATGAAGGTTTTCAAAGCTCAATCTTTGAAGGTATGGCATGCTCAGAATTTTCTTATAACCAGTAATATTTAGTGTGGTTGACGTTGCTGAGCATGGGAGTCCTTTGACGATATTTTTAATGTTTCTGTAGAGAGACCCATTTATTTGTATTTCCTCATCGAACGTCAACAAGTAAGTTCCGTGGATTGTTGTGTTGGTGCCGTTCTCTGTTTGGATTACGGCCGTGTCCTCATTTATGATAATAATCCCGTTATCGATTATCTCCAGCGGTTGTAAGTTACTGGGACTGGTGTCACAGTGTGCTATGCCTCCTGAGTATAGCTGCTGGGCACAGGTTGTCGAATTTAGTTGCTTGCAAAATGTGGAGGTAAGCGTAGCGGTGCAATTTATGATTGGTATTATTTTATTACCGCAATCTGCTACGTTATTATTTTCTTCGAAGTGTAATATTGATCCGTTGTGTTGAACTGGAAACATGGTTATTTTTTTACAAACTAAACTAGGGTATTTAATAATGAAATGTAAAAAATTATTATCTAATATTACGTTAACATAAGATATTTCAATTAAATCAGTTATAGTTAGCCCTTCAGAGTGCTCATTTACCATTTTCTTTAAATCCTCTGAATCAAAAATTACCAGGTTCACTATTTGTATCTTTGCAAGTGTAATTGACAACATTAGAGTCTCAAGTTCCGAAATCATAATTCTATTTCTATTGAGCAAAGTTCGGTAAAGTTCGCCTGTCTCAATCTGTTTCTCTTTTGCAAATTTAATGATGGTATTTACTGACTCTGTTAATTTATTTATTTTCTCCTGGACTTTTGAATTTATTGATGCCTGCCTGTTTATTGAATTAGCTGCTTCTTTTTGCTGGAATTTAAGTTCTTCGAAATCATTAAAGTCTGGTGTTCCTGCTATTATCTTTAGAGTTGTTCCTAGTATATTAATGCTCCTAGTTTGTCTATGACTGTTTCCAATAGATTTCTTATATGATGTACGTCGAACTCAAGAATTAATCTCATATGAGATAAAGGGAAATGAACCATTAATGCCGTTGTCTCATCGGTAATTTTCGAGTACATTGAAAGATTAGTTGAGTGTCTGAGGATTTCATAATCTTTCCAAATAATAGCTTTCCCGTCCAGTATTGGGATGTATTCTGAGTTCGAGTAGTTTGTTATCTTTCCGGTTGTCATTGGTCCTAATAGTAGAAGGTACAGTATCCAAACCCTATTAAGAATAAAGAGAATGAGCACTAGAAGGATGATTTGTTTATCTAATGTTATCCTTATGTACCTCCCTCTCCTTGACAAGAACCGTTGTCTCCAAGTCGGCTTAAACCGTGACTTCCTCAAACAAGGGTGCCAACTTGTTGCCAAGTCTCTTGTTTAATTTTATCAGTATCTTATCGCCTACCTGAAAGGTCCTATCTCTCCTATCTATGTTTTGTCTTTGAAGGAGTTGCTCTTGTGCTTTAACGATTCTACTTCTTATTTCTGCTTCAAATTCTGCCGGGGATGTATGAATTATTTCTATTGGTTTCTTATTGATGACCGAATGTATTGTCTTATTGTATTCTATTGTTGCTTGGAGAATAAGTTAAACTGTATCGTTTAATTGCTTTTCCAGTTTCAGGAATCTGGCAATTTCTGCTAAAGTGCTGTGAGATCTTTCTACCTGTTCATTTGAGGTACTGTGCAGTGGGGGAGAATTTACAACTTCAATATTAAAATGATTTTTGAAGGGACTTTATTGTTCCCGAATTTAGTGATGGTTCGTTGTCGCAATATACAATTTTGGTGTGGGGATAGAAGTTCATGAGTTGTAATATTTGGGGTTCAATATCAATTATTGTCCTAGAGTCTATGGGTTGGACAATGGCGAATTTAGAGAATTTATCAACGCATGTCAGAAAATATTTTTTGTTGTAATAAGAGTCGTTCTAGGGTCGTGTGGGACAATTCGAAAAAGGAAACAAACAGAGAGTTCATAGAATGAAAACAAATCCTGAACTAAAGGGAAACTCGAAATTTAGTAATTGGAACGTGATTTAAGAATTTAATACATATACATATATAAATGTTCCACTTTACACAAAAATTAAGGATAAATTATTATTATTATTTTTTGTAACTTTTAAATGCTTAACAATGGTCTTCTACCTATTTTGTCGTATGGCTTCACGGGCCATACTCTAGCGGGCAATGCAGTTATCGCTTCCGCTTACAATATTTTTCTTAAATTTAGATATAGTTAATGTTTTTTTTTTATATGCAGCCCTGTCGGCAACTTGTCCCTTTGGTAGGCTGGTGCTGGTCGCATTGGCTGGCGTGCCTGCACGTGTAGTGGCAGAAGGGGCTGTTTAACGGTCCCTCGCAGTCATCTGGGCACTCCTTTGCTGGCTTCGTCAGGGTAGTACTTCTGATTTTTTTTTCTGTCGTTTATAGTGTTATTAATTTTTTAAATTTCATTAAATTGAGTGGTAAAGGTTGAGTTTGTTGTGCGTTTTTCTCTCTTTGCTTGATCAATTTGATCAAGCTCGGCTTGTATAGCTATTGTTGCCTCCCAATGTAATAGTAGATTGGTGGAAAACAATAGTTTTACTATTTCCGCTTTTCTTTTTTTTAAGCGTATTCTAAAACCGCTTCTACCGGTTTTTTTCTTTACGCAACTCATTAACCTCTACTCAATCAGATTTTTTGTTTGTTGCTGCTGTTGTGTGGCTTGTGCTGCTTGTCACTATTCTGCGGCGCATCCTTCGACTTGCCAGAGGAGGCGTTTGAATAGCCACTGCTCTGTTTGCTGTTCTCCTGTGCATTCAGCGGCACTTTGTTGTTGTTGTTGTTTGGTTGCTGGTGTCTGCTGCTCTTGCTGTACTGACGTCGACGACGGGGCTGGCGGCAGGCAGGAGTCCCGGTCGCCATGTAGAAAGAAAGAGAAACGACTTATGTGTTTCTTGACGTCTTCATTCATAATGAATCGGTCTGTCTCTATTCGATATTGACTTAGCCTAATGTACATCAGAGAGAGTATATAGTTCTGTCGCTCAAAGCAGCGGCAGAACGGGAGTATATAGCGTGCCATACGTATTTGTATATATTACTATAAGTACATGCAGAAGGCATATACATTGAAATGCGCTTGGGATCGAATGGTCAGAACGCTGATCGGCTGATCATATTACAGCACTTGGCGGTGGTTATATTATGTAAACAAAGCGACAAAATGTCTCTATGTTTATGCGCTTGATACTCTAACGTTTGGTTAGGGCATATGACCACTTTACATATGTATACACTACAATATGGTGGGCATATGCTTATTTTGCATATAACATACAACAGTAGCTCAATATCGCTATCTTACACACAAGTAGTAAAAGGAGTGTTGGGAGAACCGGCGATCGGCGACATGGAAACGCTTGTTCCCTCTGAAGCAAACCTTCATATATTTCGGCGAGAAAACTCGCCATATTATTCACTTCACAAGTAAGAACGAAGCATTAAATGAAGTAAAATCGTTTGCAATCAATTGCGACTTGCCAATGTTGGCATTCATCCAACACGATTTAGTAAAAAGCTTCCCTTCCATCAAGTTTCGTTACTGCAAAAATGTAGTAACCGATATAACAGACAAGAATGAACAAAAAGAGATAGTCATGACAGACCACAACCGCGCTCATAGGGCTTCCCAAGAAAACGTTAAACAAATCTTGGAAGAATATGACTTCCCTAAAATGACCAAGCTTGCAACAGAAATAGTGGTAAACTGCAGGACCTGCTCTAAGGCCAAATATAACAGACATCCAAAGAAAGAAACACATCTTGTAGAAACACCAATTCCATCGTACCCTGGGGAGATCTTGCACATCGACATTTTTGACTGACAAGAAAAAATTTTTAACACGTATCGACAAATTTTCAAAGTTTGCAATTGACAACCAATAATATCACGCACTGTAACCGATAATAGAAAAATAATATACTGCGATAATAAGCCGTCCTTTAATTCAGAGACAATAACCTCGTTATTATGGGTATAAAACATTGTGAATGGACCACTACTGCACAGTACATCCAACGGCCAAGTAGAGCGTTTCCACAGTACTCTGTTGGAAATTGCGAGATACCTCAAAATTGATAAAAAAAAAAAAAATAGATGATACAGTCGAACTGATCATACATGCCACAATAGAGTATAATCGATCGCTACACCCTGTAATAGGGAAAAAACAATTGAGGTAATACATATATCTACCAATGAGTTCAAAGAAGCAATCTAGCAAGGTTGAAAAACGCAACAGGTGCAGCTAGACAGAAACAATCCAAACAGGCAAAATAAGGTATTCGAGGTAGGAGAAAAGGTATTTGTCAAAACTAACAGAAGGATAGGTAACAAGCTAAGCCCCTAATGTGCCGAAGAAACTGTTCAGGCAGAGCTAGGAACGTCTGTTCTTATCAAGGGGAGGGTGGTTCACAAGGACAACTTAAAGTAAATATTAAATATATTAGTGATAATTTTGTCACTATTATTATAAGGGATTCATAGGTCTAATTTCCCTTATTCTCACAGGTTCGTTTTTCCAGACTTAATCTTAGTGGCGACGGTAAATGCTCGGATCACCGATTATTTTCATTCCAAGTACATACATGTTATAAAAGTACACCACGTGAACCACGAACTTCGATTTTTTAGGGGCAGCGCTTAAAGTCGTGGCTGGCACACCAGACGCATTAGATTTGGAAAAAATTAAAATAACAGAATAAAAATTACTAGAGTCAAATAACAGGCAGGTATTTATCCCAGAGACTCAAAAGCATATAAACCAGTTAACCGATACAGTAAATCAAATAGTCAAAACAGAGATGAAAGAGCTAATAGACACTTCACACTTGTACGAGGCATTTTTGGCCAGGAATAGAATGTTGATAATTGAAATTCAAAATTTAATGGTATACCACAACAACACACTTCGTTCTGCAAGATATCACCACGCGACTCCTGCGCCCAGGCCAGTGCCGGTGGCAAAGCGCACTGCCATACGCAACCCAGCCATCTGGCGCTCATCACCTATGTGAATGACGGCATCATGGTAATAAACGAAAGTCCAGCACAAATTAGCATCGACGATGGTCCAGAGGTACAAGTCAATGGGACTTATCTCGTCACCTGTGAACACGTAACCATCGTAAACGGCACAAAATATATTAATCGGCGCGAAGCTCTTTACTGAATCCCCTGGGATAACGGCTTCCCCACTAATCAATATCATTAGCCATGATCCGGCACTCAGTATGACATTGCTCCATAGGATGAACAATAACAATCTCCACGTCATTCAAGAGCTGGAAGAAAAAGTGTTGTTCGGTATTGGAGTGGTTCTCAGCCTCCTTTTCTGCAGTTCCATTCTACTCTACCAAGGATTAAGAAGAAGACGAACATCTATGTTCCATCTAGCTGTAATAGCGTATTTAAGTTCTGTTAAAGAAGCCGAAGCAAACGCCGGTTTAATAAATACTTTACTCTAAACAACTATTCGTATTATTTACTGTGCACTTAAATACTTGAGTGCCGCATTTAGTCTAGTGTAACTAAAGCCGCGTCGAGCCTGGAAGCACCGCTAAACGGATCTACGCAGTCACCCGCCAATGTCAAGCATCGTTGGACAAACGCATTTTATTAATTTATATCACGCGCAGATCGAGTTTTTTTTTTATTTCGATAACTCTCTCGTTTTTTTTTATCCATTAAAAACGATAATCGATTTTCAGTTTTAAAATTATATCTTCTACATCTTTATAGTTAGAGACTCTAATGGGACCTTGATTATTGTTAAATTTTGGAGGGGTGTGGGCCCCTTCGCCCAAAAATCCAAATCACGTATTTCAAATACTAGAGACTTGTGCTTTTGCACATACAGACATATGAATGATATAATTACGCTGCGCAAATTTGATTAATAAAGTCGGTCTACAAAAAAAGTTATTAAGCATTTAATTTCCCATAACATGCACATTTTGGCCCAGCGCAGTCTCTGAGCAAACTGTGCAGTTAGCAGAGCGTATGTGCATGCGTGTGTATGTATACTTTGCTTGCAATATACATATGTACATACTGTATAAGTTAATACTGTTCTTTACTTGTGCGATGTCACTAAGTATAAGATAATTATTTTGGATCGACCGATTCTGTTTATTGTTCGAAAAAGACTGGAAACTAAAAATACAAAATGTTCTTATGCTAAGCTAGCCCTGACCTATAATCGCTGTGTCAGCAATTATGCTGCATGGATCAAGTTCAGACGTCACGACCTCCGCGTGTGGAGCGTTGTCGGCGGAGAAGCGATTTCATGGCAAGCAGAAATATAGTTGCAGGTTTGCTGCCCATGCAGAATTTATGCCGATGACTTATGTCAGGTCGGATGTGTTAACTCCTCCCTCGCTAGTTCGAAGGCCGTCCCCGGTTTTCCTCAGGGTGTCAATGACAATACGTAGCGATGCTTGCTTTCTGTTGTTTCTCCATTTTTGGAAGATTTTATAACAGACGAATATAGCGGCTAGGATGGTGACAAATAAGGTTGTCATTATTATAGGCCATAATTTCATGTTCCTCTCGATGCTTTCAATATGATGAAGGTTTTCAAAGCTCAATCTTTGAAGGTATGGCATGCTCAGAATTTTCTTATAACCAGTAATATTTAGTGTGGTTGACGTTGCTGAGCATGGGAGTCCTTTGACGATATTTTTAATGTTTCTGTAGAGAGACCCATTTATTTGTATTTCCTCATCGAACGTCAACAAGTAAGTTCCGTGGATTGTTGTGTTGGTGCCGTTCTCTGTTTGGATTACGGCCGTGTCCTCATTTATGATAATAATCCCGTCATCGATTATCTCCAACGGTTACTGGGACTGGTGTCACAGTGTGCTATGCCTCCTGAGTGTAGCTGCTGGGCACAGGTTGTCGAATTTAGTTGCCTGCAAAATGTGGAGGTAAGCGTAGCGGTGCAATTTATGATTGGTATTATTTTATTACCGCAATCTGCTACGTTATTATTTTCTTCGAAGTGTAATATTGATCCGTTGTGTTGAACTGGAAACATGGTTATTTTTTTACAAACTAAACTGGGGTATTTAATAATGAAATGTAAAAAATTATTATCTAATATTACGTTAACATAAGATATTTCAATTAAATCAGTTATAGTTAGCCCTTCAGAGTGCTCATTTACCATTTTCTTTAAATCCTCTGAATCAAAAATTACAGGGTTCACTATTTGTATCTTTGCAAGTGTAATTGACAACATTAGAGTCTCAAGTTCCGAAATCATAATTCTATTTCTATTGAGCAAAGTTCGGTAAAGTTCGCCTGTCTCAATCTGTTTCTCTTTTGCAAATTTAATGATGGTATTTACTGACTCTGTTAATTTATTTATTTTCTCCTGGACTTTTGAATTTATTGATGCCTGCCTGTTTATTGAATTAGCTGCTTTTTTTTGCTGGAATTTAAGTTCTTCGAAATCATTAAAGTCTGGTGTTCCTGCTATTATCTTTAGAGTTGTTCCTAGTATATTAATGCTCCTAGTTTGTCTATGACTGTTTCCAATAGATTTCTTATATGATGTACGTCGAACTCAAGAATTAATCTCATATGAGATAAAGGGAAATGAACCATTAATGCCGTTGTCTCATCGGTAATTTTCGAGTACATTGAAAGATTAGTTGAGTGTCTGAGGATTTCATAATCTTTCCAAATAATAGCTTTCCCGTCCAGTATTGGGATGTATTCTGAGTTCGAGTAGTTTGTTATCTTTCCGGTTGTCATTGGTCCTAATAGTAGAAGGTACAGTATCCAAACCCTATTAAGAATAAAGAGAATGAGCACTAGAAGGATGATTTGTTTATCTAATGTTATCCTTATGTACCTCCCTCCCCTTGACAAGAACCGTTGTCTCCAAGTCGGCTTAAACCGTGACTTCCTCAAACAAGGGTGCCAACTTGTTGCCAAGTCTCTTGTTTAATTTTATCAGTATCTTATCGCCTACCTGAAAGGTCCTATCTCTCCTATCTATGTTTTGTCTTTGAAGGAGTTGCTCTTGTGCTTTAACGATTCTACTTCTTATTTCTGCTTCAAATTCTGCCGGGGATGTATGAATTATTTCTATTGGTTTCTTATTGATGACCGAATGTATTGTCTTATTGTATTCTATTGTTGCTTGGAGAATAAGTTAAACTGTATCGTTTAATTGCTTTTCCAGTTTCAGGAATCTGGCAATTTCTGCTAAAGTGCTGTGAGATCTTTCTACCTGTTCATTTGAGGTACTGTGCAGTGGGGGAGAATTTACAACTTCAATATTAAAATGATTTTTGAAGGGACTTTATTGTTCCCGAATTTAGTGATGGTTCGTTGTCGCAATATACAATTTTGGTGTGGGGATAGAAGTTCATGAGTTGTAATATTTGGGGTTCAATATCAATTATTGTCCTAGAGTCTATGGGTTGGACAATGGCGAATTTAGAGAATTTATCAACGCAAGTCAGAAAATATTTTTTGTCTGGGGAAAATATATCGATATGAAGTATTTCTTCAGCTTAGTTGGGAATGGGGGGTTCGCCGATGTATTGTTTTTGTAGGTGTCGGTCATATTTTGCCTTATTACAAATTGTACAGTTTGCGACAATTTCATTAGTCAAGTGGGTCATTTTAGGCAAAAAATATTTTTGAAGTATCTGCTTTATATTTTCTTAGGCCGCTCTGTGACCTCTATTGTGTTCTGTAACTATGATTTCTTTCTGGTCGTTTTTATCGTGGACATCAATAACCAATTTATTGGCATACCAAAATTTGGTGGAAGGGAAGGTTTCAACTATTTTGCTTTGGATGAATGCCAAAGTTGGCAAATCGCATTTAATAGCGTTTACTACGTCCTTTTTTACTGCATCACATACTTTCTCTATTAAGGTATGCCTGTCTGAAAAGTATATGACATTTCTTGTCTTTTTCCCGAATATTATGATTTTCTGGGAAGCCGTAACGCCTTCTTCGATAATTATTTGGTTTCGAAAGCAATTAATTGGCTTTTCTGTGGATTCGATAGTGTAGGATCCAATGGAATGTCGTCCTCTAAAGCATAAATATTTTGTCTTGAAAGACCATCGGCAACGAAGTTTTCTTTTCCCGGTTTAAAAAAAATTTGGGTATTATGCTCATCAATGAACGCTTTCCACCTTTTGATTTTCGGGTTTGTGTTCTTGTCGGAAACGGAAAATGTTTACGCCGTACAGATAGTTTCGAAGGGTTTTTAAAGCCCACACTATCGCAAGTAGCTCACGTTCATTTGTCGCGAAATTCAATTCGTTGTCTCTTAAGGTTCTCGATATCATCGTAATTGGTTTTTTTCTTGTGACAAAACAGCACATAAACCAGAAGACGAAGCATCTGTGGTCAAGTCAAATGGTTTTTGGTAATCAGGGTATAGAAGCATTACGTCCTCTGAGGCTAAGATATTTTTCAATTTTTCGAAAGACAATCTTTGCTTCTCATTGAGACTTACTGGAATTTTCTTTGACTGTCCAGCACTTGCTTTACCATTATCACCCTTAAGTATCTCAGTTAATGGTTTAGCTATAGATGCAAAGTCTTTTATAAAAACCTATAGTAGCCTGCTCTTATTTGGAACAGGTTGGTAGGCTGTTCGAATTTACCAATTGCTTCTACTTTACTGGGATTGGTTGTAATACCGCCCCGGGAAACCACCAATCGAAGATACTCGACATTTTGATTGAAGAAGTGGGACTTTTCTCGTGATACCATCATGTTAGCGTTATACAGTTTGTCTAATAGCCAAGCAATATGGTAGACGTGGTTTTCCAAATTCTCAGAGAATATAATCACGTCATCTACATAAACATAGCACGATTTGCCAATCTGTTCGCGAAGGACGTCATCAATTGCCCGCTGAAAGATTCCAGGACCGTTTTTTAAACCGAAGGGAAGTCTACAGAATTCGTACTTCCCAAATCCTACAGAAAATGTGGTTTTTTCCCTATCTTTTTCCGCGAGAAGGATTTGATGAATTAGAATTTAATTTCCTGAAGTCGATAACAAGGCGTTTTTTCCTATTTCCTTGTTCGTCTACTCCTTTTTTGTCAACTACCCACAAGGGATTATTATAAGGGGATACTGATGGTCTGATAATATTATCACTCAAATAAGGTATTCGAGGTAGGAGAAAGGGTATTTGTCAAAACTAACAGAAGGATAGGTAACAAGCTAAACCCCTAATGTGCCGAAGAAACTGTTCAGGCAGAGCTAGGAACGTCTGTTCTTATCAAGGGGAGGGTGGTTCACCAGGACAACTTAAAGTAAATATTAAATATATTAGTGATAATTTTGTCACTATTATTATAAGGGATTCATAGGTCTAATTTCCCTTATTCTCACAGGTTCGTTTTTCCAGACTTAATCTTAGTGGCGACGGTAAATGCTCGGATCACCGATTATTTTCATTCCAAGTACATACATGTTATAGACGGGGATGTATTGGTATGGGAACAACGGGACTATGTGAGGCACACTAGCAACCTAACAGATTTCTCTGTGATGTTAAAGGAAACAGAAAAGTTGTCCGAGTTATTCCCTCAATCTCATATGAGGAAGTTATCAGATGTTGGCAACAGCCATCTTAGAAGCCTTTTGTCCGTATTAAAAGTACACCACGTGAACCACGAACTTCGATTTTTTAGGGGCAGCGCTTAAAGTCGTGGCTGGCACACCAGACGCATTAGATTTGGAAAAAATTAAAATAATAGAATAAAAATTACTAGAGTCAAATAACAGGCAGGTATTTATCCCAGAGACTCAAAAGCATATAAACCAGTTAACCGATACAGTAAATCAAATAGTCAAAACAGAGATGAAAGAGATAATAGACACTTCACACTTGTACGAGGCATTTTTGGCCAGGAATAGAATGTTGATAATTGAAATTCAAAATTTAATGGTATACCACAACAACACACTTCGTTCTGCAAGATATCACCACGCGACTCCTGCGCCCAGGCCAGTGCCGGTGGCAAAGCGCACTGCCATACGCAACCCAGCCATCTGGCGCTCATCACCTATGTGAATGACGGCATCATGGTAATAAACGAAAGTCCAGCACAAATTAGCATCGACGATGGTCCAGAGGTACAAGTCAATGGGACTTATCTCGTCACCTGTGAACACGTAACCATCGTAAACGGCACAAAATATATTAATCGGCGCGAAGCTCTTTACTGAATCCCCTGGGATAACGGCTTCCCCACTAATCAATATCATTAGCCATGATCCGGCACTCAGTATGACATTGCTCCATAGGATGAACAATAACAATCTCCACGTCATTCAAGAGCTGGAAGAAAGAGTAAAATCTGCAGGGTCGCCCAAATTGTTGTTCGGTATTGGAGTGGTTCTCAGCCTCCTTTTCTGCAATTTCATTCTACTCTACCAAGGATTAAGAAGAAGACGAACATCTATGTTCCATCTAGCTGTAAGAGCGTATTTAAGCTCTGTTAAAGAAGCCGAAGCAAACGCCGGTTTAATAAATACTTTACTCTAAACAACTATTCGTATTATTTACTGTGCACTTAAATACTTGAGTGCCGCGTTTAGTCTAGTGTAACTAAAGCCGCGTCGAGCCTGGAAGCACCGCTAAACGGATCTATGCAGTCACCCGCCAATGTCAAGCATCGTTGGACAAACGCATTTTATTAATTTATATCACGCGCATATCGAGTTTTTTTTTATTTCGATAACTCTCTCGTTTTTTTTTATCCATTAAAAACGATAATCGATTTTCAGTTTTAAAATTATATCTTCTACATCTTTATAGTTAGAGACTCTAATGGGACCTTGATTATTGTTAAATTTTGGAGGGGTGTGGGCCCCTTCGCCCAAAAATCCAAATCACGTATTTCAAATACTAGAGACTTGTGCTTTTGCACATACAGACATATGAATGATATAATTACGCTGCGCAAATTTGATTAATAAAGTCGGTCTACAAAAAAAGTTATTAAGCATTTAATTTCCCATAACATGCACATTTTGGCCCAGCGCAGTCTCTAAGCAAACTGTGAAGTTAGCAGAGCGTATGTGTATGCGTGTGTATGTATACTTTGCTTGCAATATACATATGTACATACTGTATAAGTTAATATTGTTCTTTACTTGTGCGATGTCACTAAGTATAAGATAATTATTTTGGATCGAACGATTCTGTTTATTGTTCGTAAAAGACTGGAAACTAAAAGTACAAAATGTTCTTATGCTAAGCTAGCCCTGACCTATAATCGCTGTGTCAGCAATTATGCTGCATGGATCAAGTTCAGACGTCACGACGTCCGCGTGTGGAGCGTTGTCGGCGGAGAAGCGATTTCATGGCAAGCAGAAATATAGTTGCAGGTTTGCTGCCCATGCAGAATTTATGCCGATGACTTATGTCAGGCCGGATGTGTTAACTCCTCCCTCGCTAGTTCGAAGGCCGTACCCGGTTTTACTCAGGGTGTCAATGACAATACGTAGCGATGCTTGCTTTCTGTTGTTTCTCCATTTTTGGAAGATTTTATAACAGACGAATATAGCGGCTAGGATGGTGACAAATAAGGTTGTCATTATTATAGGCCATAATTTCATGTTCCTCTCGATGCTTTCAAAGCTCAATCTTTGAAGGTATGGCATGCTCAGAATTTTCTTATAACCAGTAATATTTAGTGTGGTTGACGTTGCTGAGCATGGGAGTCCTTTGACGATATTTTTAATGTTTCTGTAGAGAGACCCATTTATTTGTATTTCCTCATCGAACGTCAACAAGTAAGTTCCGTGGATTGTTGTGTTGGTGCCGTTCTCTGTTTGGATTACGGCCGTGTCCTCATTTATGATAATAATCCCGTCATCGATTATCTCCAGCGGTTGTAAGTTACTGGGACTGGTGTCAAAGTGAGCTATGCCTCCTGAGTGTAGCTGCTGGGCACAGGTTGTCGAATTTAGTTGCCTGCAAAATGTGGAGGTAAGCGTAGCGGTGCAATTTATGATTGGTATTATTTTATTACCGCAATCTGCTACGTTATTATTTTCTTCGAAGTGTAATATTGATCCGTTGTGTTGAACTGGAAACATGGTTATTTTTTTACAAACTAAACTGGGGTATTTAATAATGAAATGTAAAAAATTATTATCTAATATTACGTTAACATAAGATATTTCAATTAAATCAGTTATAGTTAGCCCTTCAGAGTGCTCATTTACCATTTTCTTTAAATCCTCTGAATCAAAAATTACCGGGTTCACTATTTGTATCTTTGCAAGTGTAATTGACAACATTAGAGTCTCAAGTTCCGAAATCATAATTCTATTTCTATTGAGCAAAGTTCGGTAAAGTTCGCCTGTCTCAATCTGTTTCTCTTTTGCAAATTTAATGATGGTATTTACT